>OX465052.1:3029125-3352211 GCA_949841015.1 Aplysina aerophoba | reverse complement strand
AAATAAATGCGCACACATCTTATGCAATCATCGCAGAAGTGGCTGAGGAGAAAAGGCACATAATAGCTACGAACAGCTTTCACCAGGGAATACCTAGTATAACAGTGGTAGTGGATAGAGGTTGGTCGAAACGAAGTCATAAGCACTCTTACAATGCTAAGAATGGAGTTGCTGTCATCTTTTGGAGCCATACTAAAAACTACTTACTATTCATGAGAATAAGTAAACAAATTTTGTACTGTGTGTGCTACTGCAATAAATAAGCACATTGATGTCGCACAGCACAAATGCTATCGCAATTGGTGGGGAACTTCAGCAGCCATGGAGAGTGATATCACTGCTGAAGGATTCACCATGTCCGGATGTATGGACTGTGGTATATGTCCATCATCACTGATAGCGATAGCTCAGTGACGGCAACCATACGAAAAACGGTGTCATACGGCATCCTCATGAACAAGATTGAGTGTTCAAACCATGCCTTCAAATCCTACAGGAGTAGACCTGAACGTCTAGCCAAATACAATCCAGAATGTTGTGGCAAAGAAACAAGTATTTCGAGTTAAAAAAATTCGTGGGGCGCCGATGGGGTGCCCCAAACTCGAACTACTTGCTAGTATATAAATCCTAGAATGACCCCAGGATGCACCACACAAAGGTTTGCATGAAGGCATCAGGGTTTTAGACACAAATCAAGACAGCTGTGCTTAAACATCCACACTCATTGGAAAGTTGGCAATTGCATGGGAAGGTGCATTAATTAGCTAAGTGTTTGGATGCTTTGCACAGGATAGAGCCCTGCACGTACACAGCTTCATGCACTCTGATATCTAATCCAGCTGGCTAGTCTTCTTACGTGCGAACAATGCGAGAACGTTCATAAAATGGCCGTTCAGCCTCGGTAGCATTTGGAGCTGTAATCCGAAAGTAAGATTTATTTACGCTTCTAAGCAACATTAGTCTTCTTGAAACTATTTGTGAACAACTTCCGTTCGTTTGGTAAAGGACGAAATGATAACAAAGACGATTTCTAACCGGGTGAACAGAAGCCTCCGGGGCGGCCATTGTGTTATCGGACCTCTTCTTTTTTCGGCTGTTTCTTCTCAAAAACGTCCTGCGCAGACTTGGCGATGGCATAGTATTATAAAGTAGTGTTCCTAAATACTTCTCATTTGATCAAATAGCTGCGCAAATGAAGACAAAGCGAGTAAAAGCTTGGTAAATTTAAGGTAACCCGAGCGACGCCATTTTGTGACAGATATATATACGAACATGAAGCCATACAAAAAGCGCCCCAAAAATTCAGTTCTTTTCTATGGCATGCACCTAGTACCTCTACGCAAGTCAGACCAGCATCGGCTAAATTGACTCCTGGTTCCACACCAGAGGTCGGTGGATTCTGGGCATCAGATGGGAAGAGAAGATCACCATTCAGGAGGTCTGGCCACAGCCATGCTGGCCAACCCTTATGCCCTCCATCGACCCAACTTCGCCATCTCAGGATGCGTGTTTTTGACCACTTTGCTTACCACGACGGGGTAGCACGCAACGCAATGCTGTACATTCCAGAGGGAGCGAAAAGACTGCATGGAAGGCCCTACACAAGGTGGTGGCGGGATGTCATCTCAAAAGACATCCAACATCTGGGATTACCAAAACCATCAGGAGAGGAAGCTTTCATGTGCGCACAGCAGAGAGATGACTGGAGATGGATTTGTAGTACATTAGCGAACACTGACTAGAGCATATAATACTGACCATCTGTTTGTATGTATGTCAGTGAATTATGTTATGTTATGTTATGTTATTGCGGCAAAGGTGGTCTAACGAAGAAAGTCGATGAAAGCGATGAGGAAGATCAACCCACAGTGCCCACAGCTGCAGAACAGATTAACACAATTATACAGACTGAAACAGAGCTGCAGATCTCTCCACATAATGATCATGATGAGATCAGCAATCTCACAAAAAGCTACATGTCAATCCGATACATGATGAACGAGGGGAAGCAATTAAACCGAGTCCAAAGTGGCTGCTTTCAGCATCGTTGCACTACCGCTGGTCTTGCAACACAACACGGTCCAAATTGGACTACGTCTTTCTGGAAGGCTGCCACCAAGCAAAGCCCAGGGCCTGTGCTCAGTGCTCATACATCAACAGAAGTTCAGAAGAAGTTCGGAAGTTGGAACAGGACCGCAAAGGCAAACAGACTGTGGCATACACACAGCACAGGAGAAGTACTCGGAACATAAATAGCACAGCCACCACTGACCACCACTATGGCCCTGAGTCCCAGCAGGATGATGTCACACCATCGGAGCTATTGCGTTGCCAGGAAATCGACGATTGAGAGCTGAATGTCCCAAATGACAAACAACTACACTGAGTAGAATACAAGACACCAATCTGAAGACAGTTTGTGGCACCAGCAGAGTAAATATTAGCTAGATAATAAACCCCATGTTTGGGGAATTCTCCGAAAAGACCTACCAGCACAGTGGTAGAATCCAACATTAGTCTGACGACGCATAGGTAAGTAACCTTCTTAACAGAAAATATTGAAGCTTACAGCATCCAAGTTTGGTAGACTTGCAAAGCACCATTCCACTACACCTGTTGGCAACCTTGTCAAGTCTTGCTGTACTCCAAAACTTTCTCCACAGAGGCCATATGATGGGGTTCGACGCACAAGGATGAGGCAAAACAGCAGTATCTGGAATACCTAAGAACAGCGGGTCATGCCAATGTATTTACTTTACAGGAAATAGCTCTCGTACAACAATGAAGACTATCCTCGAAACCCGTTTGGAAGAAAATCTTGTTTCTAATCAGGGAGAATGGCCGTATCAGATGGTACAAACCGTCTTTATCGGCAACAGGTTTGATGCAATAAGACGTGTGATGACACCACAGGTGTTATAAGTCATTTGGATGCAAATTACTAAGGAGTATATAGTTGGTTCAAAAAAAATACCATCAACACGTGTTGGAGATGATGGCTACCATACGTAAATGAGTTCTTTGCACTGGTTGTTGGCAAAAACTACCAAAGCTTATGTTACTAGTGTACAGCCCTTAATTTGGTTGCTGCATCCTGCTCCTACTTGTGCCCAAGATGGTCCGGACTCTCTTTAACCTGCACAATTGGGAGGTGGTTTGTTCGAGTGGAATGCATGCACAACAAACCACCTGTTTATAAGCTAGATCAGAAGCAATGGGGTATATATACCAGAAATGAAGTCGTTAATAATCCGCATGTGCTGATCAGTGTAACTGGCAGCAATGATTCTTCAGCAAGTATTCAGCATATAGGGAGGGAGGAGTGGAAGAAGGAGGCACAGAGGCGCCCTAAGCTGGAAATAATAGGGAGGTTGATAGAAAAGGAATGTGAGGGGCGTTGTATGATGGTGAAGTGTAAGAGGAGGAGGAGGTGGTCAATGAAACTGAGAGGAGGAACAGCAGAATTGGGGGTTGAGACTGGAAGATGGCATGGTGTGAGAAGAGAAGAGAGAATATGCAAGAATTGTAGAAGAGGAGAGGTGGAGGATGTTAAACATGTGGTGATGAGATGCACATATGTGGAAGAGGAAAGGGAAAAGTTGGAGGAGTTGATGAATGGGAGGGTGGAAGGATGGCAGGGTATGGATGACAATGTTAGAGTGATGGTTGTAATGGACAGAGCGTGCAGAGATGAAGCTGTTGGAAGAGCAGTAGAGAGAATATGGCTGAGGCGTTTTACAACACATGGGCCCCATCCCTAAACCCCAATCCCTAACTCATATTAGCTGCTATGCTGTTATTGACATAGATACCATCAAGGGTTGACAGCAAGGGTCTTGACTCGACCTGTCAGCCATAGATACCATCAGGGTTGGCAGCAAGGGTCATGACTCGAACCTGCCAACCATAGTGACCATCAGCACTGGCAGCTACGGACATGATTGATACAGCATGCAGAGAGGAACGAAGCGGTTGGAAGGGCACTGAAGAGAATGTTATTAAACCCACACCTCAAGTCGTTGATTCTTTGTTATTCTGCTATTTTGACATTATATATAATTATATATATATGTATATATCAGTGCTGCATGGGGGTGATGCCCTAGTGTGCCTTTGCACATGATGCACTTAAATGATATGATATGATGATGATGATATGATATACATACCAACTATAGGTAGGTGTGTGCAAACCACCACTTGGTAAACAGTGCTGTTGACTGGACAGATGTTGGCATATTCCTTTTTGGGGATACCTGCCCACACCATAACCTTGTACGGATGCATTGCACGTGCTTTCAGCCTGGGAGCTTATCAAACAAACCCATACAAAACATCTGGTGATTCTCTAGCTGAATCATTGAGTAGCCTGTTCAAAAATGATATCAAACGTGTTGTGCTCGTTGTCGAGTGCCCATAACTGCCTTTTCATTGTTCTCCATCCGGATCATGTGACAGTATCTGCTGCCATGGATGTCCATCTAAGTATCCCTCTGCACTCGAATAATGGTACTCTTAGAGACACAATAGCCTGAAGCATTTAGCACTTTTACCAGTTAAGTGGCTGTAGTCTCGTTGTCCACTTGCATTTGTGCTTCAATGATATTCAATACTTCGAGTGCGAGCTTGAAGCGTCCACTGCTTCCTAGTAGACAAGATAGAGTTCCGCGGGCCTTGTAGTTGAAAACAGTAGTCCAAACAGGTTTCTTGAAAACTTTGAGTCGTTCTTCTACTAGGACATTGACAATTCTCCCATTGGATATTTTCTGTTTGAAGTACAGCTGTACAATCCACTGTTTGCAATTACACGACCATTCTCCCATCTCTTTGATTGCTGTAGAACTAAAGGAAACCGCTGTATATTTATACGTATGATGACGTGGCACTAAACAGTTAATTGCAACTCGATAAAGGTTAACGTTTCACTGCTCACCACTTGTTAGCGTTTAAAAGCGAAAATTATTGCCAGTTATTAGCATTACCTTTTCCTGCACTGTACTGTATTTACACATTGTGCTATACAGAAGATAGTTATTTAGGGTGAATTACTGCAAACTATAATGGTAACTGCATTAAAGCAATGTATGAGAATATATTACATTTAGTACAGTAATCACTGGCTTCTTGAGATGGCATGAATTTAGTACATACCTGAATTCTATGTAGTGCTATTCTTGCTTCTTGCATTCCCAGGATACCTTCCACCATGTACACAATTGTTGACAAGCGGAGCCCAGTTACCAGGGTCAGAGAGGTGAAAATAATATTAGGTGTCAGAGGGCTTCCAGTGGTTAGTGTATACGTCACAAATGTCAAGAGATTGAACAGTGCTATGGACACCAGAAAGAAACCATCATTGCCGGCTCTAAAGAACGCTGCTGCATTAACATAAGCGGTTTCTTTCCTAACAGAGTGAGGTAAATACAAAAGTGAAATATCAATTGCAATAATCAAAACTTCACAACTGACCTTCGCACACTACTGATCCTTTTCTTAAAAGCACTCTCCCATGTAAACATTTTGATAACTTTTACACCAGAAATGAAGTCGTTAATAATCCTCATACGCTGATCAGTGTAACTGGCAGCAATGATTCTGCATCAAGAAATCAGCATATACATACCAACTATAGGTATTGGATGTGATACAAAGGTAATACTGTACCATATGGCAAAGTGCCCACCTGAGTGTTGCATACATCTTGCTCAAAATCAACTGCATCGGTATCCACAGAATAAATAGTCCCAGTCCTGCCAAACAGCTAGGGCCTAGCCCAATGTACCACCACAAAAGGACCAACACGACTAAAATGTGCAAGGGTGCCAAAACAAGATAAGGAGCATACAGAAACGCCTACATGGGAAGAAAAACAAAGTGGGTTCAACTGTGTACGTATGCACAGAAATATGGACAGAAAGGATATCTAGCTAATGCATGAAATAGCCACTTCCTATGCTTCTATTCACTCACTATCTAATTGCACAGCATTTGTATGTAACTGTCAAGTTAGTATGCTGGTGCATGCCTGTTAGTAAATGGAGGGAGAGAATGACTTTGTGCATACTCTACAAATAGTAGAATCTGAGTCAAAGCTATGTACGTAATTGCATAGTTGAACTCACAAAGTCCAATTTGCGTACATCGTTAGAGACTATACTGATTAAACAGCCGAGACTGAACTTTCCTAATGCCTTCTGATCAAGTGACAGACTCTTACTGAAAATAGCTCCTGAGGAAATAATTCCACTGAGCATTCCTGCATGGTAAAGATACTGAACATTATAATCCAGCTACAAATTGGTGAAACCCTTCACCCTTACTGCATATACCAACATTGTTTGCATATCCATAAAATAGTGCAGAAGGGCTTAAGTGGCATAGCTTGAAAGGTGGAGAAAGTAGGGAACTGATCATAATATATACCATTAGTACATACAGTACACATGAGTGTTTGTCAGCTGAACAGATTTGCTGTTGAACTCCACACTTCAGATAGAACATGATAGGACAATAAGGAGCAGCCAAACTTAAACTCGGGATTTGCACTCTTACACTTCTGCAAACAAACTGGATCCCATCACATTTAGCAAGTGAGCGTTAGGATGCCAGGTTGTGACAAGATAGAGGCAGCTACCTCCATCCACCTACAGCTCACCAGTTCGTCTATGTACAAGTTGCCCAATGATCCTATTGTCAATACACAATACAGCACAGACCTCAATGCATGGGTCCTACACATTGTCACAGGATGCGCCACCTATAACCTGGGCACCACCTTCCCCCTTTTCACACCGGCACCGTGATCCAGATTCAAACCCGGTTTTGAATCTGGATTGACTGGGGCTGATCCCGTTACATTCACACGGGCAGTAAGGGTGCTGTGGTTAATAATTGCATGCCTGAGGTATGTATAGACAGCAACGCGTGCATATTTGGTGTGAAATAAAATGGCGGCAGTGTAGATAACCGTGATTTTTTTCGTTCCGGGCTCTTATCAATGGTATGGCTTCAACATCGACCCGGGATGTGGCTCACGAGAAGACATATGATAGCCCGGAGAATAAGAACTGCATCTGTCTACCAGAGTCAAGAGGAAAATTGAGCGCTGTTGTCTGTGGTCTAGCGATGAAAATGCTGATTTAAAACTACCGTACAGCGCTGCACTCTACAGTTGGCGCTGAATGCCTTCTTTGCTTTATAGCTCCAGAAACAGCTTCGTCTCTCGGTCCTCCCATTGTCTACTTTTTCTGCCATTTTATCGCACTTACAATCTGGGCATGACATAAGCGGATAGTAAATCTGGATCGGCGATCCTGATTTGGATCTGGATCGAACCCAGATTAACCGGCCCATGTGAACACCACAATCTGGGTATGATCCGGATCGCGGTGCCTGTGTGAGAACGGGGGCTTAAGGCAATGCGAACAGAGGCTCGTGGCTAAGATTGATAGCTTGTGTTGCTGATGAAAGTCTGTAAAAGCAAATACTACCAAGGCAGGAATGAAACTTTTCATTCTGAGTCAATCGTATGGACTTTATTATTATTATTATTATTATTCAACCAGGCTTTTACAGTATAAAAGAAAAGGCTAAGGGAAGTTCAGAAGACCGGAAGGCTGTAGATGAGCTTTATGAGGAAGTGGTGGAGTTGATGAAAAAGATTTGGTTGAGAAATTGATGCGGGCGTTTAAGAGAGGTCAGCGTTGGTTCTCCAGAGAGTTGGCACATGCAGTTAAGAAATGAGTTTTATAGGACGAAAAGATGTAACTGGTAACTGAAGAGGTATTGTAGGGAAGTATATAAATTATAGTGAAGAGGATATTAAGAGGGGCAGCAAGCAAAGCAGATAGGAAGTTTGATGGGAAAAGGTATATATGATAATCTGGAAGGGCTGATGATGAACCCAAAGAAATGTCAGAAGGCTGTGCAGCAACTCAGGCTATAGTGGGTAGAAATGTGAGGGCAAAAGCTACTAACAACCTGCTTGATGAGTTTGAGAAGTTAAAGAGGATACAGTAGGTGTGTGGAAGAGGCATTTCAAAGGGTATGAATGGTGAAGGGGGGGGGCAGAAGAGTATGAGAGGTTGGAAAGTGGTGCAACAGCTAGACAATTCGGACTGCTTGATGAGGATATTAAGAGACAGGAAGTGGTGTACGTAGTTACTTGTAAGGCAATTTTGCTGTGAAGTCCATAGTCCGTACATGTAAACCAACGAAGCGTGTCAGAAACTGCAAACCACTCAGTGAAGAACGGGAGAAACTATCTCATATCGAATGTTGCTGATCCCATGCTGGCTGTTGTGACTGTGGGAGGTGAGTGAGCATCTAGCAAATCGAATTCCACATAGGGCAAGCTTCAGGTTGATACCATCATCCTTGCATGAACATCGAATACCTTAACCCCAGCCAGTTCATGTAGCTGAGGTTAGCAACTGTTAATAGCGCAGACGAACTTTGACACATCCTATAATAATTAAAACTATCTTCAAACGTACGTGAATGGCGCATAGATCGCCATGTAGAATAATTTAGCTGCCTCAACTGCCAAAGTAATTCTGCCAATTGACATTTTCAGCAATCTGCCAAACTATCTTCTGCCAAAATTTCCGGCTATATGGTATCTATGCTTGACCACTGCACTGATGAGTTAGGCCATTAGTTTAGGAGTGAAGTGAAGCTGTCAATTGGTGATGTAGGCATACTTCTTTTTGCAGATGACATGGTAGTAATGGCAGAATCGGTAGAGGGGCTTTAGAGTAATTTGCAGGTGTTGAGTGATGTGTTGAGCAGGTGGGAGCTGAAAGTGAATTGGAGGAAGACTAAGATGATGAGGGTGGCAAGGAAGAGTGAGCAGTGCGAAGTTAAAATCAGGGATGAGACAATAGAACAGGTAGATGCAAGGAAGTATTTGGGGGTGATGATTAGTAGTGATGGGAGTATGGAGAAGGAAGTGGAGGCAAGGATTGGTAGTGCAACACAAGTGATTGGAGGGATGAGTGAAATAGTGCTGAGGAGGAAGGAACTGAGCAGGAACACCAAACTAAAGGTAATGAATGCCACACTGATGCCCACACTGTTGTATGGATGTGAGACGTGGAGCCTGTCAAAGAAGAAGCAATCAAGAATACAGGCAACACAAATGAAGGTTCTGAGGCAGATTGAAGGGTTGAGCAGATTAGATAGGGTAAGGAATGTGGACATTAGGGAGAAGCTACGGCAGGAAGGCATGTTAGATATGGTGAAGAGCAGGCAGGAGAGGTGGAGGGTCAGAATGGAGGAGATGAGTCGGGAGAGGACAACTAGGAAGATTTTTGAAGGAGAGATGGGGGAGGAAAGGCCCAGAAGAAGACCAAGATTGAGATGGACTGACAATTGTAAATAATCATATATGCTGCAAACCGGTGTCCAAGTTCATGGTCTGTCCACTTATCCTGATCTGGCAATGAGCCTCTATGACATCACTACCATGATGTCTGATATTTATATGTGTGGGCCAAATACATCCACACAATCTAAAATTGCTACAGGGTAAGCTCCATGTATGATAAACTGATTGTTACAAAGTTTGCAACAGGAAAGATGCATTAGCTGTACAGGAGCTAGGCTTATTGAACTGTATGGAAGAGAGCATGTAGACATAATGAACTAACACATTGCTATACTCCTAGTGCTGATAAGAATGCATTGTGTAGAGTATACCGAACACACCAATTTCTTGCGCCTGCAGGAAGCCATGGTTATGTATAAATGCAGAGATGATGACCGAAAGCGTAAGACCCGTTGAGTATAGATAAGCATTACGGGTCTGTTCCTCTGTTCTTTCCATCACAAAGTACTCTGCCAACAGCCCAACAATGACAGCCTGGCCAACACTTATGACCACCTACAGAACGGTAAAACACACTAGACAATAAATGTGTTTAACTTAACATATACCTCATTAGTGCATAACATATATCTATGTCATGGAGATGCTAGGATCATCAGGGGATCCACAGAATTGATGTGTAGAGTATAGAGATGTCAGACACCTTCCTTCTGTCTGCGAACACACACTACGTATCATGGCCAGTATATATAGAAGCTGTCTTTTGTCTGTGACACAACTTACAATGTGGTCTATGTATACACTATTCGGTATAACATATACGTATATGGATGTTTAGGTTAGATACGCGACGTCACAATACTAGTTGTGAAAATGGTGCGTAGGGATGGGTGATAATGAATTTTCACTACTACGATTATCGTCCCACATTTTATTATGATATTCGATATTATCACAATTATTCAGTAAAATGACATCATTTAAAGCAGAAGTAATGTGATGTGTGTGTTGCTACATGAGAACTCAAACTGTACACCATTTTACTGTACAGCATTGTACTGTACATGCATAGTGACTGCAGCTCCCAGCTAAGGTCAGTGAAGTGTACTGTGAAGCTGAGGTAGGGATGGGTTGCCCTATTGGTCTACATATCTGTCCTTACAGTGAAGAACTCAATTTCTGCTAGCTTGGGCTTCACCGGTGACTCCTTAACACTAGTGTACAGGCTTGGTATTTTGTGTTGGGTGAAGTATTTTTGCAAAGGTAGCTTGTATTGCGGGTATAACTTACTGACTAGCGCCCTAAAGCCTGGACTCTCGACAATGGAATAAGGTTGCATATTCTTCGCAATATAGCACGCAACCGCGCAATTGAGTCCCTTCACTGGGTCGTACTGCCTTCCCTTTTCTATGATGGAAGTGAGTGTAGGCTGAGTTGCCGCAGACTCTTTCCTCTTAGACGTCCGTCTTACCTTGTGTCACCTCTTTGTGAAGATAGGAGTCAAGCACCTCGAAGATGCACAGAGAGGTTGGTGCTGTTTCCCTCCTTTGCACATCACAGCTTTCTTACACGTTCTGCACACTGGCCTGTGCTCCTCACCATGGGACTGGCACACCCTTCTCGTCATCCGTGAGAACAAAGTACACCCACACCACGCTCTTGGCATTTTTCTTCTTGACCAAAGTAGCAGGCAATTCAGCCATTTCTCTTTGAACGAAAAGTGCAAGATCGCACATGACTAGCTGCCCCGTCAGCTGTAGAATCACTTCACCTATATTTACTTCTGTTTCTGTACAATATACTGGTAAAACAATTTATCATGACAAAGAAAATGCTTGCAATATGATAATCAACTATCCCAATTATTGCAATTATATCGTGACACCGGTATATCGCCCACCCCTAATGGTGCATGCAAAGCTTTCGCAGTATTCGACCGTTAGTATTGGCAGACTTTGTGTTGAACTACTTACAACATGTTCTCTGGTTGGTAGTGACGGTGTTCGGGGAGGGTTCCAGCAAATAGGTGGGCTGGCCAGGCCTACGCTAGATAGCCCTGGGTGAGTAGCTGCTGATGGCTGAGTACCTTGGCCGTAAAAATGGCCATCAGGGCAAGCCAGGTAGACCGCACAGTACGGTGAAGCCACTGGTGGCCGTGATAGTGGTATGGTCCAACTGCCAGCTCAAGAGACCCCAGGCTGTGTGGTGAAAGGGTGGTGTTGACAGGGGGAGTCCAATGGAACGTAAATGTTGCTGGGTTTCGATGGAAACGGATACAAACCCTTGACAAAAGCGGCACCTGCTGCCAATGGGAAGCTGCATTGCTGGCTCCAAAGTGTGCCCTGTATGTGTAGAGCTCAACCCATCAGCTGCAAACGTGCCAATTCCGTGTGAAATTGCCCTGAAATTGCTGTTATCCAGCAACCTTGTGGCCTCCACACCGCCATCTTGGTGACATCACTCACACGCACATATACAGTAAAAATATGTTAACACAGCAAACAGGTTCAGTTTGTGTTGTTTAAGAGTACACATGAGGGTCCACGTCCATTTACGTCTGTCAAGGTGTAAAATGGCAGCTATGCATCATGAGTGATAAAAGTAACTAAGTGTAAAATCATCAGTTGCATCGAATGAAAGTGTGACAGTTATATGCATTACATTGTACTTATCTAACTTGCTATTAGAATAGGTGATGCATCTGCATGAGCTTTATTGTATATTAACGGATGTGTATGCACATGTTCTTGCCTTGTATACTGGAGTTGATTTGGTTGCCCTGTTGCGGAGAACCTGTGTCGAGCCGTGTCCACATTGGTGCCGAAACCTGGGACAACGATGGCTAGCAACGTCAGCGTCGGTATAGCTCTACCAGAGCCGCTCCAGGACAGAGACACGAGGGCCTGGTTCAAGAGGTTCGAAGTGTGTGCCTCAGCAAATGAGTGGGATGAGGAAAAGAAGTTGAAGCGGCTGCCAAGGCTTTTGCGGGGCTGCATGTGGGCAGTGTACGACGCGTTGGGGGAGAACCAGACGGATACGAGACTCAGAGTTACGTTTCCATCTTATTAATGCCCTTCCCGAGAAAGTCGCCTTCCAACTCAAGCTGCTGCTTAAGTTGGAATATGGGGACACCATCCCCAAGGTACGGGAACTACTGCTGATCTACCAACGGGCTGACAACCCTATCAACCAGGTAGAAGTTGAGCATAGGGAGGACCGCTTGGAGCGGCTTGAGGAAACAATCCTGCAAGTGTCACAGCAACTGGCATCTCTGGGGGCCAGTTGACCCAAGGTAGCAGAGACTTAATGCTTTAAGTGCAACCGCCCAGGACATTTGGCCAAGAATTGTAGATCTTCCACTGTGAGCGAGATTGAGTGTTTCCGTTGTGGGGGTAGGGGGCATGTGGTGCGCCAGTGTCCGACTCAGAGAAACTTCAAAGGGGGCGTCCCAATCTGCCAAGCAGGGGGCGCTCCCTGCAGGAACTACATGCTCGGCCACAGGAAAACCATGGAATCCCCGCACTTACCTTCCAAACAGATGTCACCAGGGCTGCTTATGCCTAAGGGAAATTAAATAACTAGCATGTCCACATGCTTCTGGACTCACGAGCATCTTGCTCAGTGGTAGACAAAGACCTCGCCACAGTGGATGGTATGGAACCAATGGGACCAATGAAGCTCACCAATGCAGATGGCAGGGGTCTAACAACTATTGGGCGGACAACCATGAGAGTGACCTTACATGGCATCACAACTTCCCAAACCATTGTGGTGGCTGAGCATCTATCAGCACCAGCCATTCTGGGGTGTGTCTAACTAGGCATGGGCTAGTTCTGGACCTGGGGAGAGGCACCTTCCATGGCAGAGACCACCCACTCAAGGAAGGTCAGCTAAGCCTAAGGAAAGGTGATACCTGTATGCTGGTGCTGGATGACCAGTGCCCCCAAGCCATGCCCTTCAAGGGTAACACTGATGGTGAAAGAAAGTTTGACACGCCTGATGACGAACACGAACAGCTCTTCAGGACACAGCTGGGAAAGACGGACATTGCGGAGCATGTCATAGACACCGGAGAAGCAGTGCCAGTGAAGGTACCACCCCGCCCATTACCCTTCCACTACAAGGACCGGGTACATACACAGTTACAAGAAATGGCAAGGGACAGCATCATTAGACCCAGTAGCAGCCCATGGCATTTCCCAGCGGTATATGTGCCGAAGGACAATGGCGAGATTCGCATCTGGTTGGCTATGTGCATCTAAACAAGATTCCTACCCAGTGCCGAGGGCTGATGGACCACAGCAGATGCTAGCCAACAAGAAAGCTTTCTCGAAGATTGACCTCCGTAGCACATACTGGCAATTCCCGATGAATGAAGCATCGATAGAGAAACAGCCTTCACCCCAGGACCGGGATATGGCTTATGGGAATTCACAGTCATGCCATACGGCCTGACAGGGGCCACCCAAACGTGTCAGCGGGGCCTGGACAAACTCCTGGATGATTGCAAAGATTGCGTGGACAACTATGTGGATGACTTCATCGTTTTCTCCGATAGTATGGAGTCACACATCTCTGACCTGAGACGTGTCCTGAGCAGACTAATGGCAGCAGGTCTGTCGTTGAGAGACTTGAAGTGCTTCTTTGGCCGAGACACAGTCAACTATCTTGGGTTTGAGGACACCAGTGGGGGAGTCTCCCCAGCTGAGGAGAAAGCCCAGACACTACTGGACTGGTCAATACCGACCACCGTGAAAGAGGTACAATCCTTTTTGGGCCTGGCCAATTTTTATCGGCATTTCATTCCAAGGTTCGCAGACATAGTTGCCCCACTCCACGACCTCACTGGACACGAGGGGACCTTCTTGTGGGAGAAAAGGCACCAGGAGGCTTGAGGCGCTCAAGAGAGCCCTGATTTCGCCCCCATCCTTGACTACCCAAGACAGTCGGACAAGTTCATCCTAACCACTGATGCTTCCGACGTTGGTCTTGGGGCAGTCCAGTCTACCAATAGAGGTACCATCATCGCGTATGTCAGCTGCGCACTGACTGCACCTGAAAAGAACTACTCCACGATTGAGAAAGAGTGTTTGCCCATTGTGTGGGCTGTCGACAAGTTCCGCATTACCTGGTGGGAGCACACTTTACTCTGGAAACAGACCACAAACCACTGTTATGGTTGGAGTCAGTCAAGAGAAGCAGGGCCTGCTCGCAACGCCTGGAGCGTTGGTCCCTCGAGCTGAGGGCATATGATTTCGACATGGTCCACAAGCCGGGTTTGGCGAACCAGTGTGCTGATGCCCTGTCGAGGAAGCCCATCAACTTAGTTGGTATCTGTCCCTCCCTGAAGGCTCATTATATTGCACAGGCTCAGAGGCAAGATCCAGAGCTAGCGAAGGTTACAGAGTGCCTGGAAGGGAATGCCCATCCCCCCACCTCCAGAGAGTGGCCAATCCATCCACTCAAGCGCTACAGACAGCTATGGTCACAACTGACACTGGAGGACACTATGATATGTCGTAAGCTCAAGTCTCCCACCAACAAGAGAAACTGGTGATACTGGTCCCCAAATCATGAAGCGTACCTTTCTGCGCAATGCTCATGAGGAGGCAGACCATCAAGATAGTGAACACACATTGAATAGATTGGCAGATGTGGCCTACTGGGTGGGGATGGCCCGACGCGTTGTGCAGCACTGCAGGATTGTGTGAAGTGCCAGGTTACAAAGACTCCTGCCTGCAAGCCTGCCTCTGTACAACCAGTAGTGGCTAGCCGGCCATGGGAGATGGTTGCGGTGGGCGTCCTCAAGGTGCCTGCTTCAAGCCGAGGAAACCAATACATACTGGTGGTCCAGGACTACTTCTCTAAATGGCCATTTGCCTGTGCCGTGCCAGACCAGAAAGCAGACAGGATAGTGCAGGTATTAAGAGATAACGTGTTTTCCTTGGTGGGACCTCCACAGAAACTACATTCAGACCAAGGAAGGAACTTCTAAAGCAGAATTCTGGCAGATCTGTGTGTGGCCTTTGGTGTCAGGAAATCAAGAACAACACCATATCATTCCATGGGTGATGGTCTGGTTGAGCGCATGAACCGCCCCCTTCTGACCCTGCTACGTTCATACACAGAGAGGGAAGGAGACTGGGAGGAAGACCTTCAACTTCTCCTGTGTGTGTACCAAAGCACGAGACATGCAACTACAGGCTATCACCATACAAAGTTCTCTTTGGGGTTAACCCTCCCTTCGTACATGTTCCCAGATTACCAGGAACAGCAGTGCCAGAGCCCTTGGAATACAGCGCGAGCCTTAGAACCAAAATTTAGGAGCTGAGGGAGATGGTGGAAGCTAACATCGTTGAGTCAGCTGAACGACTCTGTCACTCATACCAGGGAGAAGGAACTTGCGAGAAACTCCAGGTTAGACAAAAGGTTTTGCTGGATAAACCAGCCAAAGGCAAGTTGGACCCCGCTGGACAGGTCCCTGGACTGTTGTCGGCTTGAAGAAGCCAACCATGGTGTTCCTGAAGGTGGGCACCACTGTAAGAGGGGTGCATCTCAATCGCATTCGTCCCTTGCTGAAAGGTGACAACAGAGACCCGGTGGTGCCAGAAGACTGGACTTCTCCCATGTTCCAGGAAGGGGGGTGTCCTGCCCCTCCAGGTGGGGAGGGTCCAGATGGCAGTACTCTTACCGAGGGTGATGTTTCCTTCGACACCAGTACTCGTGAGGAGTTGGCCTCACCAACGGAACAGCGTCCTGAGGTTCTAGAGCAGGCAGTAGAGGGTTTATCTTCTGACAGCAACGCCACCGTCGTGACCACCTGCAGTGGCCGGGTTGTGAAGCCTGTGAAGCGTTATGGCTGGACTTGAACCTGAACTGAAGGGGGGGAGGTGTGTGACAGTTGTATGGATTACATTGTACTTATGTAACTTGCTATTAGAATAGTTGATGCATCTGCATGAGCTTTAGTATATATTAACGGATGTGTATGCACGTGCTCTTGCCTTGTATTCTGGAGATGATTTGGTTGCCCTGTTGCGGAGAACCTGTGTCGAGCCGTGTCCACAAAAGTTACTTTGAACCTAATCTATCCATGGCAAATCATCTTTCTAGCCCATCAGAGGGAACGATTCGCATCTTTGTCCACGGAAGGGAAGAATATCTCGCAAATTGTGACAATATTAGAATGAAGAATGAATAGGATAAAAAATCTCACTCACTAAAGGCAGCAAGTTGGTAATCCAGTGGAAAACCAACTGTGCACTGCAAGATCAGCATCGCTCTGGACCCCCAAGCAAAATTACTCTGGACATGGCTGCTTCTATGTACATAAAATCACATCTGCACCGCTGCACACATTGATATCAAGGCATTGCTCAGCAAACATTTCGTCATCTATACTGAGAGGGCGCATTCTAAATCAAATGGAGTGGGTAGCGATATGGACCACCCTTTTTAAAAAGGTCTGGAAGATCTGTGACAACTGCAGAGGATGTTCATTGCTCAGTGTCCCTGGGAAAGTTCTCGCACTAATCCTGTTCTACAGACTGCAAGCCATCATCGACCCACAACTAAAGGAAGCACAAAGTGGATTTAGGAAGGGACGTGGAACTGTGGACCAGTTGTGGGTGGTACGACAAGTGGTAGTGAGAGCCACAGTGTACAGGACCCCACTTTACTTATGTTTTGTAGACTTGACCAAGGCTTACGACTCCGTCAATCGACAGGCCATGACAGCTGTCCTGAAGGAATACAGAGTACCACAACAGTTGGTAGAGATCGAGGACCTGCACACTGGAACTCATTGCCAGGTCAGGACTGCGGGAGGTACCTCTGGAGAATTTGAGGTCAACACTGGTTTGCGGCGGGGCTGTGTTTTGTCCCCCCTCTTGTTCAACTGTGTCATGGACAAGATCCTGAAAGAGGCAACAGAGACTCTCAGTGGAGGTCTCCACATCCAGTACACCACTGAGGGAGGAGTGTTTTTGTCATATCAGGACAAAACGCCAGCCGCAGCCTGCATCTAGGACGTACTGTATGCAAATGACTTGGCCATGGTAGCAGAGACCCGGGAAGAGATGCAACACATGGCCAACGTCCTGGACAGAACCTGCACCCAGTGGGGCATGCCCATCAGCAGAGGGAAGACCAAACACCTGGCAGTTGCGGAACCACAACCTGGTGAACAACCACCCATCACTCTAAAAGGTCAAGCACTGGAAGAGGTTGAATCATTTTCCTATCTGGGCAGTGAAGTGCAGAAAAATGGCAAAATGGAGAAGGAAGTGACAGTGAGGCTGCAAAAAGCAGGGACCATCTACCAAATTTGGAGATGGAAAGTATTTAGAAGCCACATCCTAAGCAAGGACACCAAGCTACGTGCCTTCCGGACACTAGTAATGCCTGTTTTGCTGTATGGAGCTAAAACTTGAAATCTGTCTAAACATGATCTAAGTAAGTTCAAGACATTCCACATGAGATGCCTACAGGACATTCTCAGTGTCACCTTGTGGGACAGAATTCGAAACAGTACCATCCTGGAGATGACTGGAGAGCTAGCAATTGAGGACCACTTGCGATAGAGAAGACTGCAGTGGTTTGGACACGTTTGGATGATGCCAGCCCTTCGCCCCAAGAGACAACTTGTGCAAAGCAGACCAAGTGGAAAGAAACGACCTCCAGGTGGAGCACCCTTGTGCTGGTGTGACCGGGTCAATGACAACCTTAGTGGCATAAGAAACTGGACAGAGGCATACCAGGACCGCATAGAATGGAGGGCTGTCATCCGTCAGCACCAACCACACCAACCCAGGACTGTCTCCGTGGGGTAGTAGCAAACAGATCCCGCCCAACATCCCCAGTGGACATGGTGAACAGAGGAGGAGGAGGACGACGACCAGACTTGGCCCTATGATTTCAGAAAACAAAACATGAGCAAAGGAAGAGAGTTTGCAATGTCATCTGGTTAGACGAGAGCTCTATCCAGTTGACACGTCATGCCCAAATCATGAAGGTCAAGATTGGAAAGGAGCGTGTTCTAAAGCCCCAAGCCAAACATGCTCTCAAGGTGCATGCTTGGGCAGCTATATTGAGAAAAGGAGCCACTGCAGCATCTGTGTCTTTGATCAGATGATTGACGGCCCACTATATGTGAGCATCTTAGAGGACCCCTTCTACCCTTCCTGATGGAAAACTTTCCTGAAGGTCATTACCTGCTTATGGAAGACAATGGACCAAAACATACTAGTCATGTGGCCAAGGACGTTCATGCTGACAAAGGGTGGTCAAGGGTGGTCAAATTGGTGGCCAACACCTGCAAGCAATTGAGTGGGTCAAGTGTTCCTTCAAACACGTCTCATGCACCATCAAGGTTTCTTCTGTGTATATTTGCTCTGCAGAAGATATTTTTTAATTTCAACAGACATCATAAGCACATGGTCCCTGTCTTTCATTCTGCTTATCTCTTGCCTAAGAGTTGATTGGGACACTTTAGGGAGATCCTCCTGAGACCCTCACCATGGCCTGATAGCATAGAGGTACTTATTTTCGCGACACTTATTTTCACAAAATCCTCTAGGGTTCTACTTCTTGCGAATTGTATTGCACGCAAAAAATATGTACCATGTCAGATGACTTCTGAGAGCTTGCCATCAAGAGAAATGATATAGCTGACACTTATTTGCAATTCGGTGGGGTCAGGGAGGTGTCTGTTGACCACTTAAAGTACGCAGCAGTGCCATACTACAACGGAACAGCATGAAACGTCAGCAGAATGTGCCAATCTGGGTACATGCGACCAAACGTTAGCGTGTGCAAATTTTTGCGGATTGCCAATGAGTCACAAATATAGCGAAACCTTGCTTCATGTGAAAATACCATTTGGTGCCTAGTACAGTTGTATTCATACCAAGCTAGAACACATTCTTACTACCATAACACTTTAAATTGATACATATGTCATGCAAGGAATAAACCATTCATTCCATTTTCCTTATGCATCCAAAGGTGTGCATGCACACGTTGAATGTCATGCAATATTGAATTATGAAAGTGAGAATGATTTGTATGTTGTTTCCTGTTAAGCTAGCACAATTTACAAACTGACAACCACATTGTATCCAGGTTCCACATATGTAGGCAGACACGAAATAACATATTTATAGCACTCACTTTCAAGGCAGCTAGTAGGAAGTTAAGCAGTAGCTTCCACCACAGTATTCGAATGATGGCCTTGTACAGTTTAGGAGAGTGTCCCTTTTGAGTCTCCTGTGACCAGTACCTTGATAAGCACAAAAAGAACAACACTACGTAAAATACAGTGCCTAAAGACTTGACTTCAACAAACATAGCATATCATACCTATGAAACTTTTCCAGTAGAAACTCGGACTGAGCACTGACAGATGGAGTGTACAAGTCTTCCTGATGTAGGCCTTTTCTTAAACCGCGAAAGAACAAAGGTTCTAACCAACTACACAGAAGTAAAAATAATAATTACAATTTTATTGCACCATTATGTACAAGCTTCTAGCAGCACTTATAAAAGTAGAGGCACATTTCCACACACAGTAGTACTACTAAACTGCACAATGTTGTGAGATACTGTCCAGCTTAGTATCATTGTACAATATTAATGCTGTAAAGTTTCTTTGCTGCATTTTCAGTGATGATAACAGGAGCTTGACACACACCACAAACGTAAACAGTGGCCTAACCATTGATTCTGTCTGGTATCCCTTTCTGCCCTAATCCTAATCCATCATCTTCAACCCCACCCTGTGTTTCCATATCATTGTGTTTTTTGCATTAATGTGCCACCTTGCATATAATCATTTAGCTGTATTACCTCTAACACATCACCTTCATTTCAAGCTAATTGAAATTTCCAGCAAACCTTTCAAATTCAATACAGCCTTGTCTTACCTATGATTTGTATACAACTGATGAATTGGCAAATGGTAGAAATATCTGGATATAATGCCACCTGACCAGGTCAAATAAGATTGAATGACCAGCAGCGAGTCTGAACTCCCATTTGTGGCAACCAGTGATAGCCTCCCCAGTCATCTAGCAAGAAAGATATAAGAGCCACAGACAGCTGTTTTACCCTTATTGATGAGCCCCAATAAAGGAGAAACAGCTGCCTCAGCCTCTCTACCTTTGTTTGCTAGATGCCTGGGGAGGTACAGTTGAGTTAAAAGAACGAACCATGACGTCACATCATAGGGTTAGGTTAGGATTAGGGTTAGGGTTAGGGTCCGTTTTTTTTCACTTGATCCGGGAGGTGATCACTGGTTGTCACAAATATGTCTTTGGTCTCCTGGCCGTGGATCAATCATGTTGACAATTAATGTGGCATACTATCAAGTGGTTACTATCAATTGTCATTACTCGCCACCTTGGGTAAAGTGTACAATCACCATCTTTGCTATAACTGTTAAACCTCTACGGATTGAAACGTCATGCATGACTGAATGTTTCCCAGCTGTCATCTGCTTCATAATTTCCTATTATCATCTTCCTATAAAAAATAACTATACTGTATTGTGAAGGCTGTTAGGTGTTTAGTGTCCTCAGAAAAGACAAAATAGGGACGAAGTATTATTATAGTACCCGATAGAATGTTAACCTCACAGCCAAAAGTCTGGTGACTGTCTATCTTTAAAGGTGAGTCACCACAGCAGGCATAGCACCTGCAGGTCACGACCGTGAAGTTACGATAGCTGGTCTAGCATACTTGTTCAACACAGACAAGAAGTACAAAAGTGTACACTGTAACACACATTATATGGCAGCTACGTATATATATTAACAACCCACCACCAAAACAACTTGGACAGTGGATTAGCGCTGTTGAATCCCTCAGACTTTGCATTATCCTGAGGTTCCGTGTTCTGCTCATAAGTGTTACTGTCGTCGTCTGCCTCGGGACTAAAACACTGGCTCCTGTTCAATGTCCCAAGAGAAGGCAGACCGCCCAAGTATGTAGAGTCCGACTCCACTCCTCCTTCTCCAACGCTTACACGCTCTGCGGAATTCTCTGTGCCTCCGCCGATGTCTTCGTCCATCTGTAGCTGTACGCTTTATCTTACACTGTGAGATCGTCTTGCCACTCAGCGTACGCTATTTGACAAAAGTATTGTATATAGCTATACCCGTGCTGATGGTGTAGCATACATGCCATGCGGTTTGGGCCGCGCCCTTCACGCCCACGCGTTATGTCGAAGCCGTAGTGCATGGTTGAGGTGCAGCATCTGTATTATACCTATAAATTATACGCACTTAGTGTAGTATATATGTATATACAGCTGTATACTGTGCAGGAGCTACGTACATATATAGGCTTATTTGTGATCAGCCACATATATTCGCAAATAGCTATATGTAATGTGCCTCTTCAGCATACAACAAACAATGCATATTGCCCTGTACAGTGTAATACCAAATACCTATGCTGTACAGTAGGCATTGTATACATAAATATGTATGTAATGGTAAAGACTGGTTGGTCTGTTTGACACATGTACACGTACTAGCACAACAAATAGGTGACTCACACTGCATAATTTATAGCACCTTAAGATCAAGTATTTCACACAAATTTGATTGTATGCCTAGCTCTGGATGCCACTTGGGGTGACAATTGGTAGGTCCTTCTTCAGCTCCAGAGCTGGCCAGCTGCGGCAATCTGTTTTGCGTAACTTCACCTCCACTTTTGGTGCTAGATACTCAACACTGCTTAAAGAGGGATTAATTACCTGCAAAATACAAAAGAGGAGGTCTGCGCAACTGTGCAAGATGCTGTAATTTAGTATGGATGGAGAGGTACTATACTTCAGCTACATGCCATTCTAGGTGAATGTCTACCGCCGCATTGCTGATCCAATACACTCCAGTACTAAGGTAATCAAACACACCATTCCTTCAGTTATGGGCTTAAACATAGTTTGGAGCACTTCACCATCACTGTAAGTCTCAATGATGGGTAATGGGGCAGCTGCAGCAACAATTATTTAACACCTTAGACTATCTATTGCACATCAATCATGTAAAGATACAACGATACAATGATGTGATATACTGCATATATAGGTTTGGGTTACTGGGGCAATTCTATGAACATCTATTGGAATGGCATCATAAATCAAATGTGACAGCCAGTTGTCCACTCCAGCTTTGTCTGTAACCTGAGCTTACCACAAGCATGAACACTGAAGAAGGTGACTGCACAGTCACTAAACATCTTCTTATTTGGAACTGTTGGCTAGTGCACACCAAACTGCCTAATTCATCTGATGTCCCAATATGAACTAATTGCTAACACTCCAAGAAAACATCTTTGATACTCATAACCTTGTGGACTTTCCCCTCTGTGAGTGTCTGACAGTAGACAAGATGTCTGTTGCAAAGGTATCCCATAGTGCAAACATGACACATATTCAAGCATGCATCATTCTACCATTAACTTAGATTCACTTCATGCAGCACGCCACGCTTTATGGGTAAGATGTTTTCAGCTACTGCAGCTACTGTAACATACCCAAGTGATCACAATAATTGGGGCAATTCATGCAATGTTTAACTTTTAATAGCCGAATCTCACTTTATACTGTTAAACAGTGCACTAAAACTAGAGAAATTTTTCTATCAGTGTTGGAGAAGTAATTTTTCGAAACCCTTTTCTCTTGTGCTGCGTTTCTTTCTGCCTCTTAGGCAAGATATAGCTAGTTTTGTGTAATCAGATAGCTTTTGCCAGGCGCAAGCGGTCTGGCTACGCAAGACTAGGCAAGATGGACTTTCAGTGCCCAATCCTAGCTGCAAAGAAAGGTTTTCGGTTTGTACCCTGCCAGGAAAACATCATTGTTCAATAAGAGGTCGCTTATGATGCCAAACGGTTTCACATTTTGTCTGTTCTTTCCAAAGAGAAAAGCGTTCGCTGATGTCCATAGAAACATCGGTCTCGTTCATTTGATAATGATTCGACAGAAAAGGAGTTCAATCTCTAACAAGCCAGTTATCACATGGCCCCTTGGCACTTAGCTAATTTATCGCTATCGGGCACTTTGTGCCTTCGTGTGATAAATTACCCAGCGCACCTCGTGTCCATGTGATAACTAGTACTTGACCACATTTCCCTATACACATGTATTCCACAAAGTTTGATAAAAGGTGTATGTAGGATGTAGACTACGATGGAATAGAATGTAGCTATGCTTATATGCAGTTGGCAATACAGGTGCATCTACAGTATTTCAACCCCTGAGGTGATTGCCGAGCAGCAAGCGTAGCGAGGCCAATAATCGGGGTCTATTCGAGATTCTGCTATATTTGTATATATATATATGTCTGTCTGCACGTGCATTGCACAAGACCGTGCACACCTTTTGCAAGTCACATCACGTCGGCCCATTGTGCATTGTCCTTTGGAACACTGGCTGCTGTTCGGAGCACTACTTTGAGGAGTCACCCTTTCGCTAGGTATGGCTGACGGCGCCAGTTCAGCTGTAGACAGCCCAGGCGATGACAGCAACTTAAACCAGTGTACAGCTACCAGATACAGGAAGCGCCTGGACGACGACAGCGACTTAAGCCATACGCGTGCGTACAGCTACCGGACACAGGAAGCGGCCAGATGACGACAGCGACTTAAGCCATACGCGTGCGTACAGCTACCGGACACAGGAAGCGGCCAGACGACGACAGCGACTTGGGTTGTACGCGTACAGCTACCGGACACAGGAAGCGCAGCTCAAGCCAGACTGCAGCACAGAGGGAAGAACGATTGGCAGCCGAATGGCATATTCCTTTCTTTATACTTCTTCATATTCATATTATTCTTCATGTTCATTTCCATATCTTTCTAATTCATAAAGTGCTGCATGGTTGAGTTGCGAGGCATGTGTTTGCACATTACGTATGTCTAGTATAATGATACAGTGCATGAATAACCTACTATCTACGAAGCATGCTCACCCCATTCAGGATTAATGTCTTGTCAAAGGCTTGCACTCCATGATTGTAATTCAAAGACACATGAAGCTGTGCAGAAAATTGGAGGATGGGACAACAATGCAGAATACTACAGCATCCAGTGGGGGAAGGGGTGGGGGGAGTATCATGCAAAAGCAGAAGTCTAACCATAGAAATTAACAGCAAAAAAGTGATCAATAATTTGGTAGAGGCTCATTGCTACGGCATAGGTAGGACTGGGCAAATTGTTGAGCAATCACGTAGCAGTGAAAAACAGATACAACGTTACGACCGCGAAGGTCTTCGTCAGTATTGTAACTGACGAAGACCTTCGCAGTCGAAACGTCTACATTCTATCTGTTTTTCACTGCTACGTGATTGCTCAACAATTTGACGTCATCAAACACGTGACACGCTGACAGGAGTCATACATAGTATGTATGCCACTTCAGAGACAGTGTATGTTGTACTAACTGTGGTTTCATTGGCTTTCACACAACATTGCTCTGGATCACAGGACTTAGCATAGAATGATACTACAACAAAGCTCCCAGTTTGGTGCCAGTCCTTCCTGCAGTGATCTGCTTTTGCTGATCCCTGCAGATGTATCAAAACATTGAGCAGTAAACAGTTTCCACTCTCACAACCTACACTGTACAACAATGTAGTACTGAGTGTGCAACAACATCAAATTCAAACATAGTGCTGTAGAACAGTACTCAGCACACTCATCTCCAAACTAGCAGAGGAGGCACAATGGGTCTCTGGGTTTAAAGTTTCTGATAAATTGAATTACCAAAACAATGACTCCTAAGACAAGGGGAAGTGATAATTGTGAATATATTACTGTATGCTTGATTGCAAAGAGCAAGACCAAGTAAGAAGTGGACAGATTATTTAAAACAATGATACCTTAACTAATGCCACATAATACAGAACTGGAATGCTATACATAATATACGGGCAACCTCCTGCATAGGAGATAATGTCCCTTTGGCGATTGATTGACTGGTTGATGGATATTACTTGATTTCTAACTCAATGTGCAAAAGTGGCTTCATTGAGCTAGAATGGCACCACTAGTCATAGTGACCCTGAGATTGCCAATCAGAGAATTACTGTAAGTAGCAAGAAACAAAGGTTAGGACATATGATGCGCAGGTAGTGGAATCCCTGCTTCTTCTGGAGCATATACTGTATAACACTGTTGGTCTGACACAAACCAGGAGAAACAATATGAAACCATTATGAGTGAAGCGAGGGCTTCGCAGCTGGTTGTTGCATGAACATTGAGCTTTTTCAGCCTCTTTCAAGCTGTTTCAAGCTGGTATCTCAGAACCATTCAACAACAATGGAATTGCTACATTCAAAGATTCACTATAGAAAAAGGACACAAATGTATAATAATTCAGTGATCACATCATGGGTACTGGTTGATGCTTTAGATGTCAAAAAGAAGACTGTGAACTGAAAACATACATAGCAGCAGTAATTAAACAGTATCCAGGCTGCCATGCAGTCATCCAGTATCATCCAGTATGCCTCCTCTGCTAGCTTGGAGATGAGTGTGCTGAGTACTGTTGTACAGCACTATGTTTGAATTTGATGTTGTTGCAGACTCAGTACTACATTGTTGTACAATGCATCAAATAATTACAGTGGTCAGCATCATAAATGAAGAGCAGAACAGTAGACGAAAGCTATGCAAAGGTACAGATATGCAAATTTGGACCTGGAGGTAGTCAAGTGCATCAATCAAATGAGTGGTTGTTAAGCCATACATGCACATTTGACAGAACAGTAGTGCTGGCCGCACATCTGTGGCATATACATATATGTACGTATGTACACAATGTCCCAAGGTAAATGATCACCTTCAAACATTCACAACTTTAGAACAAATGCTTAAAGTTTGTCAGAATTCGTTTATGTCTTGAAACCAATGCGGCAGTTGCCAGATCATCACTAGTTGACTTGTATTGCAGCCAACTCTGAAAATGCTACTGCTGTGGCCTAATCACAGTGCTTGGCATCACATAAGATAGACACACAGCTCTCTGGTACCAGCTTGAAGGTGGACTAAAATCCTGCTAATGTTTCTACCATGATGCTCCAGTCATCTTCAGGTCTCATCCTAAAGACAACCACAGCATCATGGTACATGCTTCAACTAGCTGAGAAGCCCCTACTTCATCACATATGCTATGTCCCTAATCTGTGGGTGCACAGATATAACTTAAAGAGATTGCGGATGGGAGCCTTGCTGCCTTCTCAATGATGCCAGCAAAAGAGGCAGGATGAGGGTCTTATTTATTCCAAGCTATCCAATATCTATACACCAACTTGTAGATTCCATACCATTCCATACCCCCCTGCATTATGCCCACTCAACATTTCCATTCACTAATACAAACCCAAATGCATACCAATTGAGCAATGCTTACCACTGGACCGGTCCATCTGTGTTCACCTTTGGTACAACCTTCTTGGCGCAGAAACTCATCAAAGTCACTAGTCCTCTTGAGACAGCATGACCAGTACCTATAGCTGGAGAGATACAAGCAGGAAACAGAGTGAGTGAAAGATAAGCATGTGCAATAGGAACAAGCACACAGCAGACCCACCCATCATGGAAGATAGGAGCACCACAGTGGTACACGCAGTCTGATAGCTCACTTGCACGTCCTGCATACACCTGTACGATGGACATATGTACAGATATGGTACATGACACGGAAAACTTAACTTGTTCTGCAGACAACCGCTCGGGTTATCCGCAAATAGCCATGCAGCCGTCCGCGTATGTCCGCACAGACAATTAGCAGATTCCGTGCGGAATTCTGCGGATGTAATACGCAGTCGCTGTGATGTGTTGCGATTGCGAGGATAATACCCTCTCAAATCTCACCCTAATTCTACAGGCGCGCTCGGCAGGGAAAGGCTATCTAATCCTTGTACGTAAAGCGCTATTGTTCCGTCGTAACCTCACGAAGTTCGCCTTCTGGTTCCCGCCATTTTCAACCCGAATCAGCAGAAATTCGTGTCCGCCCGCACGGAAGATCCGTGGCCGTCCTGCGGAAGATCCGCGTCGTTCCGCACAACTATCTGCGGGTGTCCGTGCGGAATAACCACGGAATTCCTCGGAAAAAGTTAAGTTTTCCGTGTCAAGTACTGTAGCAAAGCTTCTACACACACACACACAAAGTTACAGACAAGCTGACCGTTTCACATCCCAGATTCTTGCACTTGGTGCCAATTGACACCAGACCACTGTCTCCTGCATTGGAATGGATAGGTATGGTACGAAATTACTATGTACGTATGTATATATATACACATAAGTGGAAGAACAATGGTCATGAAGCAATGCACAGATGTGTTAGTAAAATTACTACTGCAAAATTGAAAGTGCACTGGGCCCTGTCACAACAGTTTGTTATAAGATTTGTCCACTTAGCTTATCTGCTACTGTAGTCATTTTACATTTAGGAACAGTTACATACATAGCCCAGCTAAACTCAACATAACACCAAACTAAACCAGTCTGATCTTATGTAGAAGATCCCAGCTGAAAACGGTTCAGTTAATGGTTGGTTGTTTCTGCACTGTTCAATCCTATCCATGTTAGGGAAAATACTTCACTTGCACATAGTCATATTACCTGATTTGGCAAGCACAGACTCTTACACGTGTATATAGGCCAATAGTGCACGTCAAACAATTTTCTGAAAATTCATCAATACTTTGATTTAATTTGAAGCCACATTTTAGTATTTGTTCCAAGAAACATATAGCCAACATGCAAACTCTTCTTCCAGGTACCTAAATGTGCATCATGTACGGTCAATATGTGAAATATATGTAAAATTCTAAGGAGAACTGGGCCAACCAGTAGGGTATGATACACATGACTGCTGGAAATAGCTGTACACAGCCAACATTTGGATTGCTCTAGCTTCAAACACCTGGCCAGCACACATAGCAACTGTAAATTACTAACTTGCAAGAGTTGATGTTGTTTATGACTGTCATGCACTATTGCATACAGCTATGTTAGTGTTGGAATATGTACATATTACATCCATCAATTCAATCTTTGATCAGTAATGACTCACTATTTTGACTGTTCACAGGTTGAATTAACAGATTCACTTTTGAAAAACACTACTGGAATATTGATTATTACCACAGCCACAACTGTGATAATAAAAAGCACTATCACTCTGCACAATAGAAGAATATTCAAAATGAAGTCAAACAACTACTGTTGAAGCCTTCAGGTCACCAGGTAACAAAAATTCATGAGTATACTTATACAGCCTATGTACTATACACTAGGTAGTATGATGGTATCTAGTACATGAAGATCTTCAAGGAAAGTCTCCTTTCTGAAAATGTTATCAATGTGTAATAGGACACAAATCCTGAAGCAAGCACCTGTCAGTCCACTAACCATCTACCTCCATCTCCACTTTCTCTTCAGATTGGGTTCTCCTGCTCTCTACCAGTTTTTCAAGTTGCTTTCTTAAAGAAGGTGAAACAGTGAACTTTAGTTTGACTGCAGGAGCATCTTCCCTGGAAGACATGACACACAAGTGAGCTCATGACACTTGGGTACTAATTAAGTCAGTTTGAAAGAATGAGCACATATATCCCTATAACATCAAAATTAGTCTCAAGTTACTGAAAATTGAAAACCCTACAGGAGCATCCCACAAGCACAAACCACAGGATGAGGTAAGCTGCATTCTACAGAACTTTAGAGGAGTGCCCATTTCCCAATCAGAGACATGAAATTTACAATGCTCATTACGCATATACATTAGGACCAGCTCGACACTGCAAAAATTACCTAGTACAATGAACGGATCAAAAAACCTTAGCATTTGCAGTAATGACTTAAGTAGTAGTCAAAGTCATTGCACAATGTTAGTACAGTTACCAGTATATACGTAGGTTTGACAATCCAATCCAGAGTTTCAGCAGGTACCAATGTACTGGTTTAAATTAAACACCGTGAGTAACTACACCGTGCGTAACTAATATACTGAAGCAAAGCCATTGATGCTGTTAAGATTATCCTGTGTACAGGGCACCACTAACGTAGCTTACGGGGGTCTCTCTGTTGTGCAATGGGCTTGGATTGGCTGGGGGACAACTTCTGAACCACCTTTGATAACTTCACCTATTTCCAAACTTTTCTCCACTTTCTTCTCGGGCTCTGGAGGCTTTTCCCCATTGTGAGGGCCAATAGTGCATCCCTGCAGGTACACACAGGGCAAACATCTCTGATCAGCCAGATTGTCTGAGGTGCTTCAAACCCATACACAAGCAGTCAGGAAGCCATGAAGTAAGCAGCCACATACCACCTGACCACTGCCAGAAGTATTTCCTATTAGTGCCACTGGCACTTCAACAGAACCCCCACAGGCAACAGCATACCTCCCTCATCTGGCCACATATATCCATTGACAAGCCCACATGACCACCATGTCATGATTGCGTTTGTCTACCTCCCCCTAGCACCTATTGTTCACTGGATAGCATGACTGAAACTGTATGACTGTGAAACCACTGCCATCCCCTATAGTATTACCTCACTGTTTTTACACTAACACATTGTAATGCATACACATTCATGCTTTTCACCACC
Source organism: Aplysina aerophoba (assembly GCA_949841015.1). Classification (NCBI taxonomy): domain Eukaryota; kingdom Metazoa; phylum Porifera; class Demospongiae; order Verongiida; family Aplysinidae; genus Aplysina; species Aplysina aerophoba. Next base: position 3,322,261 of record OX465052.1, on the reverse strand, counting down.
ACAGGCTTTCCCACCCACGGCCACTAACCCAGCTGTTTGCACGCATTCTTTGTCCACCATTGTATGCCCCCCACATTCTTTCCCATCATTGCACGCAAACCGCCAGCTACCTTGCCTACACTGGACATTTACCACTAATTAAGACGGTGATCAGAGTCTGAGCATCTCGTCATAGTGACCAACATCACTCCATTTACTTTGACTAGCGCATCATTTCAATAGTTGCAACAAGCTCTGTCAGTAGGTACGTACCTAAGTACGTACGTAGATGGAAACAGTACGAACTTGCACTTGCTACCACATACAATCGATAGCAGCAAGAGTCTACACAGATTGTACATGTACATTCAACATGAATCAACACCTAAGAATGATGCACACATACATAATGATATTCTTCAGGCCCACCCACACTTTAGACTTGGTTGTAGGTGGTGATGACAATTTCCTTGTCAAATAGAGCATACCCCTGAAATATACTTATAGTCACTTAGAACTTTACACTCTCCTAATTAATTTTTGAGTGACCTATGTAGTACCACAAGCCAGACTTCCTAGTCCAATTAAGGACTTTCACTCAAACAAGTGTAGGTTATGATTATAGTGATAGTCTAACTTCCCTAGATGTTTAGACAGATCTAGGAAGTAATAAACCACACTGGTGTTTTTCTAGCCAGCCAGACTCTAGTCTGGCTAGCTAGACCCTAGTCTGGCTAGCTAGACCGTCCTATCTAATCACCGGGGCGCTTAGGGCTGGGAGGGACGGTCTAGCGGCAGTAACGATTAGTTCACACCTATTTTCAAACCAATCAGATGCTACTGGCAGGAATTCCTGCTAATAGTATTCATAGTCTGCAGGAGCTTAGTCACGCTGCCTTTCGGTCAATGGATTTCTTTCTGGCTGGAGATAGAGCCACCAGACATTCTCAGCCGCTTTCTAAACGTTTAACACCGTAAGGTAGCACAGCCATGATTGAACACACAATTGCAGTACATTGCATTAGAGCAAAAAAAGGGCTGTTTTGCATTTAGGGCAGGACCAAACCACTGTGCTAACCCATCAGAAGAATGAGCCATGTTGACTAGGACTTGGCAGTTACGATATACAATTCATTAGTGCTGATACATCCCTGGTACATTAGTCATTCAGCAAAGGAGAAAGAGAAGGACTGGCTTCTGAAGAGACACAACTCCTGTTCCTTCTCTTCCCATTACCTAACTCCTGTGTCTACTCTTTCTTCATGTACAGTACATGCTGGAACGGTTTGGGAAACTACACTAGCCAATGACTGATTTGAGAGGATTTCCAGACGTTTCGGCACCTATCGGAATGTATCCGGAGAATTCTCGGACCACTGAAGATTCGCACATGCTTCAGACCACACCACACACTACGGCAGGCACTGACAAGATTGAAGGACCCAACCCCATTGGAACAGAGAACTGGTGTTGTCTACAGGATCCCCTGCGGAACGTGCCAAAAGGTATACATTGGACAGACAAGCAGGACCCTGAAGCACCGCCTCACAAAACACAGAAGAGCCCTGAGATCAGGTGAGGCAGCCCTGTCGGCGGTGGCCGAACATCCATTGAAAGAGGATCACACCATCAAGTGGGATGATGCAGAAGTGGTCAACCATGCCCCATGGTACTGGCAGAGATGTGCCTTAGAAGCCTGGCATATCAGATCGAAGAAAGACAAAATGAACAGGGATGATTGTCCACTCCCGGCAGCATACAACCCACTCATCCACCGCTCATAACCACCCTCTGGATTACTACGTACAGCCACTGTCCCTCTGCATGACATTGTACTTTACCTCTTACTCTCTACCACTGCATGTCTTTATCCATATTAATTAGAACCATCTCCTCATCACAGTTATTCCCATTTTATCTCACTATATGTGCCAAGTACACTTACCCCACCACTGTTCTTCATCCACACATTTATTTCCCGCCTTTAATTCCCGCTGTTGGTGCATATAAAGTCTGCCATTTTAGTTTTGTATATGTCATATCCATTGAAGAAGGCCCCGGATCGGGCCGAAACGTCTGGAAATCCTCTCAAAATCAGTCATTGGCTACTGTAGTTTCCCAAACCGTTCCAGCATGCAAGAACCTAGGCACATAGAAGTTTTCCACATGTATAGTACATATTAATTATAGTAATACTGAAGTGTATACATTGCAGCCCCAAGAAAAACTAGGTATCTCAAGGACTTTATTGACTAATGTACTTCTGGTTTCCTCTTGACTGTACTACAAACACAACCTACCACAGCTTGTGTCCTTCTGTAAGGGGCAGTTATTATGCCATGAGAAGAGCATGTGATGCTGTTACACGTATGTACTTGCAGCAGCACTATTGTAGAAACCAATGAAAGCAAGTTTGAAGGCACTTGCAGGTTCAGTGAAAGTGCATACCAACATTGCAAGAAATCATAACAATTAACCTGAAAGTGGAGCGTCAGGCACTGTTTGAGCAATAGCTGGCATTACAGCAAGCCCTTTTATCATATTCTCACCTTTATGTTAAGAAATTCTGTGAAATCTGTAGATTTCTTGCTGCAGCAGGACCAACCCTACAGGAACGAAAGAGTGTGGATGTCTTTTGGTAGTGACATCACAGGAAATGCAGCAGCCTGTTAGAAGTTTAATAAGCAGTACATGCATTGTGAATGCATGTAATGTAATGATACGGGATATGATATGGTACATAGAAACTATTACGATATTTCTGCTTGCTACTAATTTTAGTGCCTCTCAGCGATCACTCTCCTTGGTTAACCAACGAATACGAGACGTACATATACATATGTAGGATCCAAAGAAGTTTGACTCATGCAGCAAGACCGGCGTACGTTGACTGTGAGGCATGTGTGAAAGTACAAGGAGACATGTGAGACTGGTTCCAGGTGGAGCAGAGGGTGAGACAAGGATGCGTGATCTCTCCGTGGCTCTTTAACCTAGTAGTAGTAGTGAAGAGAGGAAGAGGTGTTACTCATACGATGGTGCTGCAACAATAAAGGGTCGGATTCATGGTGTTGCTGCTATCATGTAGCAAGCAGAGCCAAGGGCACTGTATGTGCACTGCTTAGCACATGCCTCTAACCAGTGACTTCAAACAACATCAAAGAAACTACTGTGCATTCACGAGTCCCTAGAACTGGTGATGGGCCTCAGTCAGCTCATTCAATTTTCTACAAAATGATCAACTATATTTGAGGATCTGCAGCAAAAAACTAGCACCAAGTAATCCAACGCTAAAGCCAATGAACAGTGAGTACAGGGGCTATGGATTCTGTTGTTGCCAACTACTCTGTTGTGCAAGCTGCTTTGGATGAAATTCAACAAGGTGTACTCAAAGCAGCTGGCTATCTCAATTCTAGAGCAATGTCCAATAGTGCCATGTACCATCCTAAACTCCCCTTAGCTGTTCCAAGTTACTATGACATGGAGGGGATTATAGGACTACAAAACACATGCCCCAGAATGCCATATACACAGTAACCATGACAATACTGGGATGGTAATGGGACCAGCACACTCTACCCTGCGTGCCAGAGTATCCCGGTATGCCGTACTAACTATGACAGTCCCGGGATGGTACCAGGCCCAGCACGCACTGTACCCTGCACGCCAGAGTATCCCGGAAGAAACAGACTGGATAGAGCCTGTCCTCCTATGGATTGCTGTCCACATGCCAACAGGAAGCGGCAACAGTTCTCTTTGCAAATACCTCAAGAAATTAGTGGATGATGCTTGTGCGAATACAGAGCTGGACAGTCCGAATAGGTACTCACATGATCAGTCTTTTGAAAAAGTGGGTGCTCTTATGCAGAAAACAATTCGAAGCTGTTAGGACTCTATGATGAATTAGCCATGTTCCTATCACAAATGAACGTTTTCAGGGGCAAAGGTGTTACTGACTCCAATGAATAAGCAGTTTTTCTGCAGTTGTATGGTGCCAACTCGTGGGTGCGCAAAACAGGTATGCACATACATACGTAAGAAGTGTGTGTATGAACTATTTTGTACTTGTCATTCCTACATCTAAGGTTCCATTCCTTCACTGACTACAGTGTCTGGTGAAGCCAACTTTGAAATGAAGCACACAGGTCTTACAGTTAGTGGTTTCATCCAGCCCAGCATTGCCCGCAATCTTTTGGAGCAGCCAGCAATTAAATATGAAGAAGGGTCTCAGCCAGCGATTTCTGTGGTTTGCCCCCAAACCGACCTCTGCACCTTTGATGAACTGAAAAAATCAGCAGTGACCTTTCAGCATCTATAGGTTGGTACCATGCATGCACGCATCCATTCTACAGAACTAACAAAATGTACGTCTAATATTATGTCACTTCAACCATTGAAACAAGTATGGCTTTTGGGATTGGTATTACTTCTAGCTTTTATGAGCTACTTGTATCTATTTTTGGTGACATGTACGTACATCCACATGTGTGCACGCAGTTGGTCTCGTCCGAGTGCACTTTGGCAAAATAGCAAATCAGTCAGGCTGTGGACCATACCTAGGTCGTGTATAGTATTTCACAACAAGTACGATGACATCCAAGAACAGCTGCAGACTATTTCGTGCATGGACGACCTGCTGTCTAGTAAGTTTGCTGTTGACCTACTGATGCTTTTACTCATTAGTGCCAAGCTCTGAATAACCCTGTCCTCTGTTATGAGCAAAATGTGTTTCCTTGAGGTATGTAATAGTATAAACACAAGGCGTATACAGAGTGCATGCAGATGGAGTAAGCTGATACAGACTACTTCCAGGTGCCGTGCATACATATTTTTTTTTTAAATGCTGCAGGAATGCTGACTAAGTCAAAGGGGCAGATCCTACATATTGCAGCCACCCTTCATGTGCTGTTCAATCTTGAGGCACCAAAGGAGATTCCAACAGTTATCAGTGAGGCTGCAATTAAAGGTGCCATTGACCTCACTGATTTATGCATCCAGTGTGCAGCATTTCTTGCAGGTCGTGGTACCAGTAAGGAAATCATTCAAGAAATATCTGAAGGTAACTAGAAAGTATTGTATTGAATACACTGGCACACTTTTCACTTTTGATTTTTGTCTCCAGTTCAATTTTATGTCTTCATCCAATACTCAGCATCTGCACACCCTGAACCTGCCTTGGCCACAAGTGAGGCTAATCGGAATGCCAGCATGCGTTTGCTGCTTCCGGTAAAGACTCTGTACTTGAACGCTTTGCTTAGCATGCGCAAGTTTCGGGATCGGGGCAACAAGGCTGGCACAATTAGAGAGTTCGAGATCCTTGTCAGGAATAGACTAGGTAATCTCATTACCGCAAAACCTCAGAGAGGAGCAAGCATGGTATGCAAACTAAATGCATGCTTTCTACGTTGCACGTACACAGCATTGTTTACCTAAGCTTAACTTATTCAAATGTACCAATTTGAGAAGAGGCCCATCCCTGACAACACGGAGGAGAAAACAGAATTCATTGAAGCTCTCCTGAAGTTTGGTGTATCACTTCCCCAATACGAGAAGGCATTTGCGATGGATGACATCACCGTGTAAGGTCACACTAAGTATTTGTTACATACGTATGCCTCCTGCATCACTTACCCACAGTCCCTTCTGAATTGCAGCAGCAGCTTAGATTCACGAAAGCGGCCACCACCTGATATTCCTCCTCGCCGCTTACCAAGAAAGAGCACAGAAGCAGCCACAGAGATTTAGTTAATTTCATCGTAGTTCTAATGTCAAGATGACCATATTCCCAAGTAGCGGAGAGTAGACATAGTGTTATGGTATACAAAAGTAGGATGCATTCGTGGTTACTAAGGGTTTTTGGGATACTCTGGCACACAGGGTAGAGCGTGTGTTGGTCCGGGTACCATCCTGGGATTGTCATAGTTACTACGGCATACCAGTATACTCTGACACACAGGGTAGAGTGTGTGCTGGTCCTGGTACCATCCTGGAACTGTCAGAGTTACTATGGGATCCTGGGATAAGAGTGGATAGTTCAAGGCACCATTGGACATGTATGCAATTCTATACAGAATTTCAGCACGTACTTTGGTCTAAAACTAGGTCACTTAATCTTTTCGGCCACTGGACAGCTGTCCTTGACCCTACAAGCAAAGGACTCCATGGATCAGGAAGCTATACAGTCCTCAAACCTCCCATTACAATACACACAAAGGCAAAGATCTGATGAAGCCTTTGATTAATACGGAGTTTTTGTAGGTGTGCAAGGCATTGTCGTCATGTGGAGACACTACGGACATCAAGCCAACATCTTCACTAGCCACTACTTTTGTCAGCTATTTTTCGAGGCATTGGACACAGTTCCAGCGAATTCCAGCAGGATAGGGGCCTTTCTGTGGCTGCTGCTTTGGGGAATCTCTTCCTGTGTGCTACTGAATCATCTGTGGCTGACATCCCTCATCCTAGTAAGTTAGAATGCATAACCAAGATGTTGACTTGCCTAAGCTGAAAGTTCAGCTCAAGATGGTACGAAGCCTCATATGGACATTCAATGCAGCCCTTCCCGATTGCTCACTAAAAGAAGTTACAACTCTCAGAACATTTCATGACATTCTGAATGCTACGCCAAGCACCAAAGTGATATTTGATGAGGTCTCCCATTTCCTGCAAATTGTCCATAACATCCTAGTTACCACGCTAGAACAGAAAGGACCTTATTTGTGCTTCGGCGTCTAAACAATTTCTTCTGGTCCAGCATGTCACAGCCTCAACTGAATCATGTAACAATCCTTCACATACATAAAGAAAGGACAGATCAATTGGACATATTACACGTCAGTTTGAAAGTGTTCCTATGCCTATATGTATGTAATGTTTCAGTGAAGGGTGTTCAGATTGAGTAAGTGAAACTAATGAGCAATTGTTCAATGAGGAGAGTTCATGTAAGGATGAAGATGAGAGCAGAATTAAGGCAACATGCAAAACCATGAGGGTACTGAGGAAGGAAGTTGTGGAACGTGAGGAGCTAAGCAAGACCACCAAGCTGAGAGTTAATAATGCTATTCAACATGCATAGTAGACAGTGCCACATAAGGTTGACAGGCCCGCACCAAAAGATGATCAATTGAGAGATACTCAATGGTAGTGGCCTGTTTCCATAAAGTAATAGCTATCCACTCCTCAACAGATAAGGTCATTCATGCCGACAGAAAAGTGTAAAGAAAAATATAGTCCTGCTGATTCAAGTGTGTTCCTTCAGGAAGTTGTATGCATGTTCACACTAAGTGTAGGCCTACAATGCCTCAGAGAGGTAGATCATTTAGAATGAGCAGCTGGAGGGACCCCAATGTACATTTGAAGGTACTAATTGCTATTGTGCAGCTGGTGAAACTCAGAGCCGTGTTCTTCGGTTCACTTGAACTGAAGTCTCACCAACTGCATGCATTGGTTTGCCTTGTGCCTGGTCAAGGCCATCCATCAGCTTTGTCCTTACGTATTTTATGAATGATGCCAGCTGACCACTTCGCCTTTCGTTGCCAATGTCACCTCCATGGCTCCTCAGCAATTTGTAGCTTGACTAGTAGAGGAAGCCTGCTTCTGGCAATGATTTGTCCAATGACCGTAACTGATGGAGTGCACCTTCTGATTATGCCGAGTCAGCAGAAAGTTGGCACATACAGATGGCATTAGGTGATATGCAAGATATATGGATGTGCGCATTGCACTTTGAGAAATAGCAATGATTACTGATGCCGATAACATGTACGTAGATTCACAGTAAGTACGTAGCTAGCTATTGTCAACTTCTTTGAATTTAGCTAGTTTGCAGTCACCAGGGAGGCACTTTAGGTGTTTGGATGGAGGCAATCTATGGCAAAGCTAACCCTCACAGGTAACAGTACGAATATTCTACATGAACCTCTGGTAGCTACGTAGATACGTGATTCAAAAGGGTTTGCACACTTGCCAGGTCACAGGTACAAAATTTTCAACGCAGTTGGTGAAACACATGCAATGGATGGTAAATAAGTGGGTTACACGATGCACTGTCTTTCTGCTTCCGATCTCTATTACGATGTCTTTTGGTAGCAACGCACATCTGTTGTGTGGCCAGCAAGCAAGCGCAATCACCCACAAAGCGAACAAAGTTTGGAATCTCACATTTGCTATTCATAAAGTTACAAAAAACATGCCGTCCCCGTCGTAAAAGAGGGAATCCGTGCGGCAATCTCAGGTGCAATGAATTGTCATCCGTTCACCCACTTATGACACTCTTTGCGTGGTGCCTTGTAATAAGGCCAATTTTCACGCTATAGTGCGCATACTGCAAGACGGGTTTGCAAACAGAGGGTTGAGCCTCAACGGAATGGTATATATATACATATATATCTGTAAAGTGACTTTCCAGTGAAATATGTAAAGAAAATCGATGGCAGGTGACAATTAACATTGCGAATGAAGCTTCACGGCCTACGGCCTAAGCATATACTTAAAAAAGACAACATTTATCGCTGTGCTACTCAAACTTCTCGCTCACCTTCAATGTATCATGGAAGACTGGCTGACCAGGATGGTACTGACAGGCAGCTACACATATGAAAGAGAGAGAAAGAGAGAAGGAAGGAGGGAGTGGGTAGGAAAGAGAGGGAAAGGCAAAACGTAGTAAAACGGGTATACAGTTAGCGGGAGGGAGGGAGTTTAAGATACTGCTACTCGTTTTTTGCTCAGATATAAAACAAATCACACTAGGAACACATTGCGTGTAGATGTGTTCCTGTGCCTAGACTGAACACGAGCGGTCTCCTAAATGATACACACGACAAAAGAAATAAAAGGAACTTACAGTCATTATTATCTTCGTCTTGAAATCTCTTGCCACATCCTTTATTATAACAAATGCGCTCGTTCGAGCCCTGGCGTGGACCACTCGCTTCAGACATTTTTCTGGTTACGCTATATTGTCACGTGGATTCACGTGACACAACCTGCGAGCAGGGAACCCCCTCTGTCTGGGACCGTATGGAATGCAACCTTTGAAAGCAACCTGGACATCCACATGCAGGTAATAATTTATTGCGACCAGTAATGCTTACCTACTTCCAGAGACCAAAGAATATTATGTAGCTAGCCACATTTCTTGATTCCTCATCATGCATAAACTCAATGAAGTGGGATATATGCCTCCTTTATATCTTGAATGACAAGAGCCTGGCCTCTCATTAAACAGATGTACATAAAGAGGATGTAAATTAGAGAGAATCGTGAGCAAAATCACAGCTGCCCAATGGCGGGACTCCAATTCATCTGTCCAAGGACTGATTGACGAGGTCTAATAAAGACCTAGTCATATGCTATTGCAGTCTGTGAACCTTTTTTGAAATAGCAAAAGAGTAGGAGAGAAAGGCGGAGCTGCCAGGAGTTGAACCCAGGGCCTTTGGCTTACCGTGTCAGTGCTCTGCCACTGAGCTACAGCTCCCACCAGCTCCCACCCTGGAATCCTGCTCTAATGCAGCTTACTCTAGCGTCTATTGATTACAGAGGGTGGCTGTGTAATATTGTTGATTAGAGTGAATTATGAGGTAATCACAGCTGTTCAATGGGCAGGACTCTAATTTATCTGTCCAAAGACTGATTAATTAATAACCAGGTCTAATTTGAAGACCTGATTATATGCCATTACAGTCTGTGGATCTTTTTAAAATGGCGCAAGAGCAGGAAGGAAAGGTGGAGCTTCCGGAGTTCAACCCGATGCCTATGGCTTACCATGCCAGTGCTCTGCCACTGAGCTACAGTTCCATCAGCTGAGCACTGGCACGGTACTTCATAGGCCCCAGTTTCGACTCCCGGCAGCTTCAACTTTCTTTCCAGCTCTTCTACCATTTTAAAGAAGGCCCACAGACCATAATGGCATATGATCAGGTCTTTAATTAGACCTGGCCAATCATTCCTCAGACAAATTACTTGGAAGCCCGCCCATCGGACAGCTGTGATTCGGCTTCAGATTTGAATGCAAAGAAGCTAACTCATTTGAGAGATAGCTGGACATGTCTGGTTGGCAGGTCTAGCACATTTTCATCATTATCTGATGCAGAAGCCAAGTCATTCCACAGGAACACCTACAACAGTCAGTACCAGCAACATTTTCAGACATTATCACACTGAATAATGCCATGTGAGTTGCTGTCAACATATAATAGTGATGTTTTCGTGGCTATAATGCACTGTTGCCCATTGATGCATATGCTTGAATAACCTGATCAGTTTGCCCCGGCCAATTCACACTGTCGCTATGTAATAATGGGCCTTAATATTATAATATCATGTCATGCACGAAGAATGGTTGATATACGTAGGCCAATCATGCATGTATATAGAATGGAAGCACTTATTGGCTTGCAAATTGATACCTATATCATAGATGTCAGCGTGAATGTAGCCAACGCTGTATTTAGTATCATCAAGAAAGTGGTTCATAATTATGCCAGTATATATCCTTGTGCACTGAATATTTAATATATGCCACACATGCATACAGTAAACAACTGTCTATGTATAATATATTAATCATGTGAAGTATCATTTACTATGCTTATACCGCACACATTATCTTGCAGTATGCTTCTCATTCTTCTACTCATGCAATGTTAGTTTTGTGTTTATGTCACATACATGGCTGTACACGTGCATACTCTTGCATGAACATTTTCCTGGATAGTAATTTATAATATAATATGTTGTAGTATTATTTGGTAGCTAATTGTTTAAACCTGTGATAGTGTCCTGAAAGCTGCAAAGGGCTGTTTGCCTTGACTTGTTATCTTTTCTAATTGCATGGCTGGGAAAGAGATCACTAGTATTGATCAATAGGGTAGAGTGACTGTCCCCAGGCTGTTCAGCACTGTTCCAGCATAGCAAGCTAGCATTGCCAAAAGCACAAGATTTTTCTTAGGTGCACATAGCACTCATTCATCTGTGGCTAACAACGGAGACGTCACAATGAACCAAGAAAGTGGTCTATATGGACTGAAAAAGGGCTAATGCCAGATACAGGATTATCTTTATTTTTTGTATGCAGTGAAAGTGTACACTGCTATGTGACAGGCAGTAAACAATCTCAGTTTCAACTGCATGTGTCGGTATACATCACACAGTACTAGGAATTGGTCTTGTTGGTCAGCAGTTTACATGGAAACCATTGCAGTACTGTGATCAACCACCATTTGCCTGCTATGGAACGAAGACAATCAATAGAATAAATACTGAGTATTTTAATCACTGCGCCTTTTGCTTGCTATTGTAATGACCATTGCGTTTCAGCCAAATCTGACATATTTTACCCTTTCCTTAGTAAGGGATACATTACAATTGAGCATATAAGAGGTATACAGTATGTTAGCTACCACTTAACCTCTCCCCACCTGCAGCATATATAGATAACCATTCTTTTGTTTCGTTGCCAAATCTAATGTGACCAATGGACGTTTTAGTAAAGACTTCTGCACTTACTTAAACTGTTATTCAACAGAATCACAAAATGCCATTTTCTGATGATGCTGAGAGTCAGTGATACATATGGATAGCTTTGGAGGTGAATTCACTGAGAGATTCAATTATTTATAACCCAGGACAATTTGGCCACATAGGCCTCCATCTGTTGATGAAGTGTACATTCCTTGCTAGCTGATGAAAGGCCAATATGCACGTCCAAAATAGCCTGAATCTGCTATTTGAGTCCATCTCAAATGATACAATTGATCCATGTACCATTAGTGATACATCTTCAACAGCTATCATAAAGTACCATTGTAGTACAAATGATAGACAAGGTAAAGAACTGCAAATGGATAAAAAATAAGAAATGAAAGCAGCTGCCAAAAGCCTGACTAGAATCAACAACCTTCAGATCTATAGACAAACCTTTAGCAGCTAACCCAAGCATCTTCATGCTTGCCAGCACCCAGCACACAATAGTCAAATACTCCTGAATTGTTTACGAGTCTGCTCTCGGTGGAGTGAGGCTGTGTAAATTAGTAATCATTTAGTGTCGTCTGAGTAATGCAGTGTATGTAGGTTGGAAACACAAGCTAAGCCAGGTATACACCTGTATGGCTTGCAGGGCCAGGCTATGTGCATGTGTACAGTCCTTGCAATTGGTTCACCAAGTGGATGCTGGTGAAGACAATGGATCTGTTACAAATGGTACTGGATTATACACCAAGCTGACCATGTCAGTAAACTGAACCATGGCCAGGGGGACCGAAGTCCTATCTGCGGCAACCAGTGATTGCCTCCCCAGTCATCCAGGAAAAGATGAAATGCCATAGACAGCTGTTTTTCCCTTTTTGGGGCTCATCAGTGTGATGTCGTGATGGTTGATGCTGGATAACTGGCTGCTTCTATGTCCACTCCAAGTGAAACACTTGTGGTATTGAAACAGGTAGAGGCCGGTGACGCCAGGTCAGTAAAACCAGTTCAATTTACTGACCTGGTCAGGTTGGTGTAAACTCTTGTGATTACTACCATTTGTCACTAATCTCTACACTGGGCAATGTATACAAATTCCCCATCTGGCCTATAGAGCGCTCAGTCACGCTTTGTCTGTTAGCCTCTACCTGTTTCTATTCAAATCACAAGTGCTTCACAAAGGGTTGGATCTGGCATTTGTTGACCACACACGTGGTATATACTGGCATCACTAACATCAAGCATAGTGGCTTTACTGCAAACATCAACATCAATGCAGATGTTCTGCAGAACATTTGTATGGTAGGCATAACCGGGATATTTTTATGACCATATTTGTGCAACTACCATCAGTAACAGTGGTGAGACTTATACTGCAACCTGTAGCACAGGTTGCAATATTTGTTTATATTTTTATTTGTTGCACTATTTTCTATATAATCACCTATGCATTACTTCTAATACTAATTCTAACATGTGTGTCTCACCTTTTGGCCCTGCTCTTCATTTATTACAGCCTCAGCTTACACCCCTCAACACCACAGACAAACACATGGCATCGATAGACACATTGATCTCAGAGCTTTGGTGTTGATTCCGCTTCTGATAGCTGTCATTTCACTGTAATTATACTTAACTTCCCCAGACTTGTTTATTGCTTACCATGGTAACACATCTTCACTACACAACACATCCTGCTAGCTATATATTATGTAGTCACAGCAACACATCCCTGATGATGATGCCTGTATAGGCATCAAAGTGTTGGAGTAATAAATTGACAATGATTGACTGCATGGATGTACGTAGCAATTATAATCCACTTCTGAGTGCTGCATGCAGGCAAGCATGCAATATAAGGCTGAGGCAAAGCTGAGGAAGTGGCGTATAACTAATTAATTTGCACCCCCCTCTTGCAATGGCAGTGGAACAGAACTTGTTCCAGTTAACAAATACAACATCCTGTTGTGCTATTGCTTATTGCCCCTGCTGTAGTCTGGCTCATTATAGAAACATCCTGTGTAAGCACCCAAAGGCATACAAAGTGACGTGAGTTCCTCCCTTAACGAGCCTTTGGGCGCTTATGCAGGGTGGTCTAGCGAGCCAGTCTACCCTGCTCAAACAGCTGCCTTCTTTGCAATAATGATGCCAGAAATTAGACTGACAGGTATACTTGAATGATAGTTCTTGACTAGCAAAGAACTATGAGTAGCCATTTTCCTACATGTGCTTGACACTTGTGTATCTGTGGTCAACAGTGAATTATATGCACTGAAAATGGCTAACAGATATATACAGGTGATTATCTTGATTATATGTATGCAGTGAAAGTGTAAAAAAAGTGGAAGGCAGTAAACAATCTCAGTTTCAATGATGTGATGTCTGTATGCATAACACAAAATGCTATTGGTCGCAATGCTGAGTATGTACCTTACATGGACAGCATGGTAGTACTGAGTTTGATTGCTAAGAGCATATATAGACATTTATTCATGCTGAGAAATACTGGATGGATGGATGGATGAATTATTTGAAACAGGAATGCTGCATCCACAAGAGTGGGTTTTCATGGAGGTCCTGAACAGTACAGGCACAAGCACATATACACACATAGGCAGATAAATGCTGAATAATAGGTAAATAACAATGAGTTCAGGGTCCAGATAAGTAAAACATAGCTATAGAGTTAAATTAGAGATTCAAGATTGCATGTTTAAAGGATTTCAAACTTGATAAATGTCTAATACTCTGAGGTAGTTGATTGTACTGTAAGGCACCTTGGAATTCAAAAGATTGTCTGTATGTTTCTGTGCGAGGTTGTGGAAGGTGGAGTTTGTCGACTCCTCTGGTGGACGAATAGGTACACGAGTTCTTGACAAACTTTTGCGCTAGATAACTGGGAGCCTGCTTGAGGACACACCAGTGTGTTTACTGTGTTTATATACTGTGTTTTATATGCTTACCTTTTGCTAGCTAGGGACCATTGCTTTCAGTCAGTACTTATATAGGTTATGTTTCTTGTTATACTGCATATGTTTTCCAATTGAGTACACAAGGAGACCTGCATGCTCTGAATCCAGCAGTGTGAAGAACTAGTGACAAATGGTAGTATCCACTGAACTAAGTCAATTTGATTAATCCATGGCCATTGCGGCCAAAGTTGTTTCAGACACTCTCTACTTCTAATCTGCTATGTGAATCTGTCTTGGAAGACCTTGGATTCATATACCCTGTATACTATACATCACTATCCAAGCCTTTAACAGCTGAGTCATACATGGTCATGTACAAAGCTTACAGGCGTGTATACATAATACATATCAAATGATAGCCTTAACCTGTTTCAACTGTTACTAATGTTGTGCGAGTAATGCAGTGTATTTATATGACTTACAACTTGCATTGTATAAAAACACACTGGCTTAGCCAGCTAAACATGCTTGTATGGCTTGCAGGCCAGGCTATATATGTAGGTGCATACAACCCCTATAATTGCTTCATCCAAGTGGACACACAGTATCTACTATACACGGAAGGCAATGGATATGTTACGAGTGCTTTTTGTCTCCATTCTGTGGAATGTGGTCTCTTCAGCCAAGTCTGACTGCGTGGATGACTACTTACACTTTGAGAAGCTGACCTTCAGCAACAACAGTGAGAACAGGCTGAAGCTGTACCAAGCTTTCTATCCTATCAATAAGCACTTGCCTTACTCCGTGGTAGTTACGTATCAGACTGGTTCTTCAAATGGAACTCGAAGGAACATTTCCACTGATTCTAGCTGTCCAAACGAACAGGTCTGGATGTGGCTATCATCCCCAGTATTTCTCTTTGCAGAGCCAACATTTGCAAACAGGCTGACTCTCTATGCTCTCAACTATTTTGAGGACTGGCACCCACAACAACTTCTCATAAACATACCTACTCCATGTGAAGGAAATGCAGAGGAGCTCCTTAAACAGATGACTCGCTCGGTAGGTGCTAGCTATCATAATAGACACGTATCTGTAACAGCTACAGCACACAGACAGAACACTACACAAAATCAATACCACCACATACAACCACCACCACACAGTGCAATATTTGCTAATGTGTACGTGTGTACATTTGTGAAAGCCTGGTTGGTCTAGGAAAACACAACCAGTGCATGGTTGCAAGTTTTGTGTGCACATTGGTAACTGCGCTAGTTTGTACTGTACAAGTATAACACCATCAGTATAAGTTCAAGATGTTGTCAACTGAAGGATTATATATGGTGCTAGTGAAGTATTTGCGTTAGTTATTGGAAGGAAATACCATTATCAGTGCAAGTTCAGAGGGTCGAGGCCATCCTTGACACTAGCAAGTATTGTTCGTTCAAGGGGATATGTAATTAATGAACATGCAGGGCCTTATATTTGGTCAAATGTAGTGAGCCAGATCTAAGTCACTGACAGAGGACCACCCTCTCTTGCATTACATGCAGCTGTGCATGCAGTATACACAAGTCCACATATCGATCAGCAACAACATATAGCCAACTCTCCACCAGGCTGTATGACGTGTTGCTCCTTTCACGGTAAACGGAGGCCAGCAGGTGTGATGGAACTGTTGTGGGAACTATCAATAACAATACCATATTAATACAAAGTGATCATTGAAGGGTACTTTAGACTGTCAATGCTGATATTCTGTGTGTGGTGATTAATATAACCATGCAGAGTTCAATGTTCATCGCCTGATGAACTCTCCTCTCCCTGATGAACTCCCTCCATCTCCTGTACCTTGATCAATGCTACAAATGCTAGCTGATTATAATGGTTCTTTACATTTTATCTCCTTAACTTCTGTGGTGGCCTTAAGAACCTCATAGATCTTCTACAAATTGACTGGTGGAAAACCGTCACACCTCTTTCTTCAACATGTGGGCCTTTGTACCCCATGACAGTGGGCATGAAAGTGATAATGTCTGGAGTAGTTATGGAAAGTTCTATTTCCAGGTAGATCATGACTTTGTGCATCACAACAGTAGTCTGCTTGGGAATGGTGCACACCTTGGCTGAAGTCCCTTTGCCAGCTTCAATCTAACTATATATGTACGTATTTATGTAACCCTTTCACAAACTACTTGTGGCAAATGCATTGCTCAGGTGACAAGAGCCAGTTGAGGTTATCTGAACACCATGCAGCTATATATTCGTGAGCACTGTAAATGTGCACTTATAGTACTATAGCAATGCCATTGTGCATACATTAAGTTGTTTCTGGGTCAGTGTGAATGCAGTGCACAATTCAATCAAGTACACATTACAGTTCTGGGCGTATGGTACCTCATAAATTTATATAGATGGTGTCATGGTACACGTAAATCTGCAGTTGAAATAGTGTAGTCATGCAAGTGATTAAGGTGCATGTGCAATTAATGCTAGACCCTTAAGCAACATTACCTATAACAGTATGACAATAATTTATAATATTTTGTGCACATATATATGCAAAATTACTTTGAGACTGGAGCATCTAAGCAACACATGTACATTGTTGCACTGAACTAGCATATAGCTCTATTGTTTTTACTGCTCTAACTTCCTGTTCACTTTTCTGCTCTAACTTCACAGCTTCAAGCATGTGCTTTGAATGAGCACATGAATGGACAGGATCTAGCATATGTTGACCATGGATGTGGTACTGACATCACTAACGTCAAGCTTACAGCTAATGCAGACATTGAGTTCAACGCAAAGGTTATAGTGGCCATGGTTGGGCTCTTTATCATGAACATATTTGTGCAACTGTCATCAATAACAATGGTGAGAGTTATACTGCAACCTGTAGCACAACAGACTCTGCAGTACTCCTACGAACATTATGGCAACTTCTGGGGAGCTACAACCACACTATGTGCTTCAGGATTTGTAGCAGCAATCTTTGATTTGAGGACACTGGCAATACAAATCATTGGTGGCAAGCTGGGTGTACATATGTACTATATGTATGTATGGGTACTTATCCCCACTATCACATTGGTATTTAATGTTCCAGTGGCAATTTATGTGGCACTAAAGGTTACGTTTGCTGCCCCATCCATCTACCTCCTATCTGCTAAGCTTCTCTGCTGCTGCAGCAAGAAACGTGCTCAGGTGTTGCTGACGGCATTGCTGACATGGGCCTGTCTGTGCTCAATCCAGCTGCTTCTTTCACATGTTGTTGCGGGTTTACTGTTCTTGCCAGTTGCGCCATTTGCTATTGTCACCTATGCACTACTTATCATACTGATCTTAACATGCGTGTCTCACCTTTTGGCCCTGCTCTTCACTATTGCAGCCTCAGCTTGCACCCCTCAACAACAGAGACATACCTTATGCATCTCATTCATTCCTAGAGCTTTGGTGTTGATTCCGCTTCTGATAGCTGTCATTTGCTTCGGTGTGCTTCTTGCATTCAGTGGAACGTTCGTCAACACATCTACAAAACAAGATAGCTTCCTAGTGTCATTCAAGAGCATTTTTGTTCCTGTGTTCCTTGCAAGCATGAGCTTTGGCTTAAAGGCATTCATTGCTGGGTGGCTAAAGTGGTCCCCTGAGGCTCCTGAAATCATAGACTCCCCTTTGGAAAGTCTTCCAGATGACTTAATGATCCATCCATGATATAATAATCCTAAGGCTGTACAGCTTAGGATACTCTAGCTATAACTATAATACATCGTGCATACAACAGGCTTGGACTGTGGCATTACTGACTTGCACCATACACTCATGTGTACATGACAAAGCTTTATATATAGTGAAGGCCCCACATTACTGAGTGAGTGAGGATATGATCATCATTAATTAATTAATTTGCTTGTATTCACAGTAATGTCTAATGATTCACAACAAGAATAATTAATATTTGTATTTCATCATCTAACCATCAAATGTCTGTATCATAATTAATTCATCTGGCAGTTGTGGACTATGTGATATATACATTATGGTGAGCTGTAATGATTCAAATTATTCCTGGTGTGTTCACAGTGGTGGAACATTGAAGTGATTTGCCATCTAAACAAGTTGGACTTTATAATGTACAGCCTATGCGTGTGCATTGTTGGTAGCATTATGTATGACGTTGGCAGATGGCACATGTTGTGATCAGCCAGGGAAAGGTCTGTACAGCAGACTCATACGGTATGACAGTCATTTGGTACTAATGTTGGTATACAGCAGCAAATGAAATGTGGAGATACAATATCGAAAATGTGAAATACCCAGTCTCGCTATATAATGGCAGAATTAAAGGCTATATAGTAGGAGATACTAGTCTCCAGCATAAGACATACACAGTACAAATAGTAATCCTACCTACACAGCAGAATGCATGATAGCACACTGATTGATAAGGATGCCACATAACCCTGAGTGTATATCTGAGTAAAGCACTAGCAGTCACGCTACAATGTGTAAAATATGTAACTACTCATTGTCCTGACTCATCCTTAGAGGGCCTGTTGATCCTGTCCCTGCTGGTAGGTCTGTCAGAGAGGAGTTTGACGTCTGGTGAATGCTTGCCTTGAGGGTGGATTGGAAGCCTCGTCTCATAAGCAGATTGGGTTAGGATTAGTACAGTGGAAGTCAAGGAGTAATGACAATGGCTGTGTGTAACAATACTATACCACTGTAATGATCCAAATCAAGTATCTAGTCTTGTCCCCAGTCCACTTCTGGCTACAATTTTTAACAGGGCAACCACCTTTCCTGTCCCATTAAAAATCGCAGACAGAAGTGGGCTGGGGACAAGACTAACAGCTGCTTCTAATAATTATGGTACGTAGTTATGCAGGCACTGTGGTCAATGCTATATAGCGGGCAGAGCAATAAAGCAATAGCACATCACACCCACTATTACATTTCTCAACTCAGTGATATACACAAGAGTATACATACTTTGAAATATGTACGAAGACATATGTTGGTCAGAATTACAGTACAAGACATACAATATGGTGCATGCACACATACACATAGCATACAAAAAGTTGGTAGTATACTAATTTGTATTACAACCTGCAATTTTGTATCATGAAAACTTACAGTGTTCTACCATGTACAGTATTGAGATAGCGCTCTTGCCATACTTGGCTGTGACATGTGAAGCACAATGCTAGCAAAATATTCTCGTTGCCAGGAAGTTCAGTTAATAACGTGAACTAAGTAGTACAAAATGTGTATCTGTTGATATTCATTTTCATATTCATTTAATGTGCACTGTGTGCAGAACACACTAAGGCCAAATTGTCCCAACTGTACTTACGGGGGTGGTG
This sequence comes from Aplysina aerophoba, assembly GCA_949841015.1. Classification (NCBI taxonomy): domain Eukaryota; kingdom Metazoa; phylum Porifera; class Demospongiae; order Verongiida; family Aplysinidae; genus Aplysina; species Aplysina aerophoba. The sequence goes on along the minus strand of OX465052.1, from coordinate 3,302,538 downwards.
ATGGAAGTGCAAGTCATAATAGTGTACCAATAGATGTGTCACCTACTGAATCAGAAAACATGTATATGACTTCGTATTGTTTATGTGAGTAAAGGTTGGTACGTTTCCATTTGGTTGAGAACTACATGGAATGCGAACGGTAAAGGTTTCTTTTGTACCAGCTACGTACATGTGCGCTGAAAACCTTGCCGATGCTTCCTATTACTGTTCATACAACAGCCAGCTGAGAAACCCCCACTTCACTCGTAGCTTGGAATGTTTAAGTAGTGTGTTTGTAGTGCTGCTTACACACAGCCACACTCGAAGCCAAAACAGGAGTATTAACATCACATATATCACACAAGCACTCGTCAATTAATTTAATCCCCAAATCAACTGAATACATCAACCAAATTTCATGCATAGAAACTATCTGTGGGAGGATATTAGCTGTAATTGGTAGGTGAAGGATGCTGGTCTCAGTGACCATCTCCAGAACATGGCGGATGGCACCAACACTGCTCTCCCCTACAGCTCCCACTGCCATGGCATATATCTCCACATCAAACATACTCTTCATGCCAGCAGCCAGCTAAAAACAGAACACGAATGTCAACAAGTGTAAAATAATGTACAATTACTGTTGTATCATCTTCTGAGTCTTGCATTGGCAGACTACATACGTATGTACAGTTACGGTAAATGACACAAAAAACTTAACTTTTTCCGCAGACTATCGTGCGAGTGAACCGCAAATAGACACGCAGCCGTCCGTGCATGTCCGTACGGACAATTAGCGGATTCCGTGCAGAACATTTAGTGGATTCCATGCAAGAGAGAGTTGGGAGCAACTGCAGGGGTGCCTGTGGAAAATTAAACTCAACACCCTCAAAGTGCAAGCAGAATACTCCTGTTGAGTTGCCAACTACCCCCTTAAGCATCTGGAGACAAACACCACAGCCGAGAAAAAGATGAGGAACTCCATTGATGAAGTTTGCCTGCTTCTTTCATATTTCAGTATTGAGTTGTTCATATTTCGTGTCTAGATAAGTTCCAGATAAGTTCTATTCCTACAATGATAATTCGAACGATCCTTGTGACGTGTTTCTCAAACCTTTAGCGTTGTTGCGCATGAAGTTCACCTTCTGGTTTCCTTCATTTTCAACCTGCATTCACACAGAAGATCCGCGTCCGCCCGCGTGGAAGATCCGCGTCGTTCCGCACATCTATCTACGGGTGTCTGTGTGGAACCACGGAATTCCTTGGAAAAAAGTTTTCTGTGTCATGTACCGTATGTGATGCGTCACAGCCCTGCAAGTACACGTAAATAGGTATGCTCCTAAATTGAGGAAAATATGCAGGGATGTGATCGTGAAACATAATCAATTCTGTTCATAATACAGTGAAAAGTGTGAATTCTAAACAACTTACTGGTCCTGGCGTATACCTTGCCTTCAGGCCTGTGGATGGTGGGGGCTGCTTGATCTTGAAGCGACAGCTGTCAATGCCAACATTTTTTATGGTAACAGAACAGGAGTAGGTGCAGCCCTCTTTGAGAACACCAAATGCGACCTCTTTAGGGTACAGCTCAAACCCCCTCATTTCAGGCATGGTCCTGACACCAGTGGCCAGGGGCTTGGCCACAGAGGAAGTCATGACCCTGCGTCGAACTGGCTCTTCAACATTAGTAAACTGGAGAAGATGGAGAATGGGAGAACAAGCACACTGTACAAGACATATCAGATTTGGGCATGTTAGGAGCAAATGTCCTTACATTTGCTGCCATGCTGTGCAAAAGAGTCAGAACAATTTAGCTGATAAACATGTTAGTCATATGTTTATATCCCATGTGAACATGTAGGTAGTAGTCCTAGCTCACAGCTCAAGCATTTACTATCAAATGGAGTTATCGAACAAACTAACCAGACGTTAGTGGGGGTTGATGGAGCAGGGATTAACCCAGGTTAATCGGCTGGACTGCTCGAGTAGCCGCGTATAGCAGCACGGGCCATGTGGGGTAAGGGAGCAGGCACGTGACGGGGCCCTGCGACTAAGGGGAGCAGAGGGCGCAGTTCATTGGTTTGACGGCAGGCGGGGTCGGCGTGGCGATATTTAATCAGGGTGGTAAAGGGGGCGTCGCCGGGCGACAATTAGCTACATTTAGCTATGCAGAGCTTGTTAGTCCTCGGCCCACAGAGATGCGAGAGTTTTTGGTTTGACGCTGAACTCGGACGCTTTTCCTTCATATACGCACCCAATTGTTGGTTATTAGTGCAATGGCGACACCGGAGGCTGACTCGGAGACAAGTGCGGTGGGAGCGCAGCTGGTTCATCGGGAGGAGCTGCAGGACCTGGTACAGTCGTTGGTTCAGCGAGCCTTGGCTGAGGGGGAAACGCGCCAGCCACCTGCGGCCGGTGACAGCGGTGAGCGACTGGGTGGGGGTGTAGCATGGTACAAAGACTAGGGTCGGCTAGCGTATTAGTCTCTCTCGGGGTATTAGATGACAAGGGACGCCCGTGTGCGACCCCCTGGTACAGTCTACTTAGTGTTGAGATTGTGTATACAGGCTTTGGGATGTGGGGCTCGGGCCCCCGGTATGGGTTAGTGGGGACAGGGTTAGGTAGGCTGTCCTTTTACTATCGGTCTCTCTTGTGGGTGGGATTGCAGGTCTTGGAACGATGCCACCTGCATCGGCACTGCGGGGGTACCTGACGATCCTCGGCGCCCCATCCAAATCTGAGGCATGCGAGACTTTGCTGCAGCCCGGAGGAGGCGACACTCCAGGCGCCAGTGTCAGCACTGCAGGGGGGTCCATGGCAGACCTTATGGCCAACTTGCTCCCTCAGGCCACTTTGGGCCTCGCAACAGGGTCCCAAGGGGTCTATGTTGGGGAGGGCCTCCCCCCGGTACCTACCAAGCTCGCGGCAAAAATCAAATGGGGCGAGTTAATTGAGATGGCTGAACTGCTTCCAGAGTTTTGGTCCTCAACACGGGAGGATGACCACTCCAAGCAGGAGGCCAAGTCCCGGCGGGCCTGCTCAATGCAGGACATTTTTACGTGGCTGCAATGCTCCGGCCTTTACGTGAGTATCATCGGACCCAGCACCCATCAAGGATCCCAGAGTTGATTGCGTATCAGGCAACTATTGTACGGGCTAGCCAGGACTACGCAGGCCTGGCGTGGGTTCGTTACGACTCCGCCTTCCGGAGGCAGGCAGCACTCACCGGATTGACACGGTGGTCAGCGATCAACCTGACCCTGTATACCCTCTGCTTTGCGGGGTCAGCGAGAACTGCCACCAGATGTGAGATTTGCTTCGCCACCACGCACCACACCAAGGAGTGTGCTCAGCAGGGGAACCTGGACCCGGGGGTGAGAGGACACCCTAAGGAAATTGAGAAAGCAGTGCTTTCGTTGACAGCCAGCGCAGGACCATTAGCTGCTGTACCGCCTCGGGGGAGTGGTCCGGTGAGATCACCTTCTGGTCAGGCTTGCCATTTGTGGAACGATAACAGGTGTACTTTCCGGCACTGCCGTCACTCCCACGTTTGTATCAACTGTGGTGGGGGGCATCCAGCCATGGCCTGCCCGGGTGCAGGGTCCCAACCAACTCCACACTGAGGCCCCATTTCGGCCCCCAAGCACCCTCTGATGGGGACACGGCCTTACTAACAGGAGGGAAACGGCCCACGGTATGTAGCATGTAGCAAGAGGTATAACTTATCATGCACCTAGCACATTGTATATGGGTTGTGTGGGTGTCATTGTTCTGTGCATCTAGAGTTGCTTGTAGGGGGCAGTGGTGCTTGTTTAATTGAGTGATTAATTCATTGGTCCGTCGGCGGATTGCAAGTGCATGCTGGTGATGGAGATGACTCTTCAAAACATAGGTCTAGGTTAGGCTCCCTGCAGGCGCTTATGAGTATATGGATGACCTGCTCCAACTGGATGCCTGCTGCTCCGTGGCGCCCACCCGCCTCCCATCGGGCATGGAGGAGGTGCATAGCCCTTTGCCGTGGCGTGAGTGGGATCGGAGTCTCGCACTCATCCTCGACCAGCGTTTTCGACGTTACATCACGGAGGGCCTCTGGTACAGCTTCCGAGTGAGATTTGAATATCACCACCGATGCCAGACGTCTCGGCGCAACATGGCTTCTGCACTTGAGCAGCCACAGGTATTTTGGGACTGCTTGGCCACAGAATGCAGTGAGGGTCGAGTGCTGGGCACATTGGACCTCAGTGCGTTGCCTCAGGTGCATACCAGCCAGTTTGGAGTTATCCCAAAAGGCAAAACAGGCAAGTGGCATCTCATTGTGGACATGTCCTCTCCAGAGGGCCGGAGTGTCAACAATGGGATCCCTGACTCCTTCTGTTCTTTGTCCTATGTCACAGTATGGGATGCGGCACAAGCAGTGGCAGCCAAAGGCCGAGGGGCTCTCATGGCCAAGGTGGATGTAAAAAGTGCATACCGGAATGTGCCAATCCATCCACATGATCGGTGGCTCATGGGCACGCTTTGGGAGGGGAGTCTGTACATTGACACGGCCCTCCCATTTGGCCTGCAGTCGGCCCCAAAAATCTTCACAGCAGTAGCTGATGCGGTGGAGTGGATAGTATGGTAATAGGGAGTTGACTTCGTCATTCACTATCTTGATGACTACTTGGTGGTTAGTACCCCAGCTTCACCAGAGTGTGCCGAGGCCCTCACCAGGCTGCTGGGGGTCTTTGATCGTCTGGGCCTCCCAGTAGCTATGGACATATTGGAGGGCCCTTGGAGCCGCCTCACCTTCCTGGGCTTTGAGCTAGATTCCTCCGCGTTGGAAATACGGCTTCCACAGGCAAAGCTCAGAGAGCTCCAGCAGCTCATCAGATCCTGGGTGGGACGCACGTCCTGTTCACGGAAGGAGTTGGAATTGTTGGTGGGGCAGCTGGGACATGCCAGCCGGGTAGTGGCCCCGGGCAAAACATTCATGTGGCAGTTTTTCGAGTTATTGGCGGGGGTTCGACAGGCTCATCATCACATTCGCCTCAATGCAGCATTCCGGTTGGACCTTTTATGGTGGGCCACCGTTTTGGACACCTGGAATGGGATGGCGATGATGCAGACTTCATCCGTGCAGATGACGTATCATGTGTGGACGGATGCCTCTGGCCATTTCGGTTGTGGAGCAGTGTACCCGACTTCTCTTTCTTGGTTGCAGCTGCCATGGCCTCAACCTCCTTTACAGGGAGCGGTGCATCTGCCATGGCCTCAACTTCCTTTACAGGGAGTGGTGCATCTCCAGGAAGAGAGCATCCTACTGCAGGAGCTTCTACCTATCGTTCTTGCAGGTGCCACGTGGGGACGGACGCCAATCCTGGTAAGTGGGATGTTAAGTGGTATTAGGGCTTAGCACGAGGTAAGTGTTTGAAGACGATTAACTGTAGATACGTATTTACAAATACTGTATTCTGTTTTGGGAAAGAAAAATTACACCTCCTAGAGTCATGACGACATCATCCACACCTTCTCGTTGACTTTCACACCTTTCTTGTCAACATCCACAACTAACCTACTTCAGTCTATCAAAAGATGAAGGTTCATGGCCAAAATGTACCGAATGACTATGGTGAGGTGCTATGTTGCCCCCGCCCCTTGCAAGGTGGTGCATGAACCCCATTTGGTATCCGAGAACATGAGCCTCTACAATATACATCACGGCATATGGTGAAAATTAATCTTTGTCACACAGTCAGAAGGGATATAAGTACAACAGAGCTTTCTACTGACCTCTTTCTAGCACCATCTATATATATATTCTCGTAGAGCCGATCCTTTGTTCGCAAACTCCTCCCGCAGCGTGTCTTCGACGGAAGCGAAACTTGGCCTTATTACAGGGCGCCGCACGGGGAGTGTCATAAGGGGGTAGGCGGAAGATGATTCGTTACGGCCGAGAAGAGCGCCGCACAGATTCCCATTCTTACGGAAATAGCCGCCATGTTTTTCGTGCATATACGGATGGCGAATATGAGATTCCGGACACGTTGTTGGGTGTAAAAAAAAAAGGCAGCTCAATGCCCAAGAGGAGACGCTCGCGCTGTATGGCATGCAAAGGCACCTAGGGGGACCATTGTGCACAAATAAGCTACAAAATATGCATGTGCTGTGGTTTGCCCAAGCCAAACTGCCAGACAGCTTGCTTCGGCTACATATTCCTGGGATAGTGTTATTTGTATATGGCCAAGAGCTATATAGCTAGTTACCAAATGCAAGATTTAGCTAACAACAGTGGTACCATCAAGGCACTGTCGTTGAATCACAGTTGTCGGAGTGCCGTCAAAGGGCCGCTGTCGAAGGAGCGCCGTAACAGTGAAGCCCGCCTTTGGCGGGCTTCTCTGCTAGTTATAAATGCTTTTGCATGCATTTAATTGTCTTCAACTACCTCACCAATGTGATAATGGGTAGAAAGAAGGTGTTGCTGAGCTATCCAGTCTGTAGTGTGGCTAGCTCTTCAAACACAGTTGGTTTCAACACAACATAAATACGTAACATGCACAATAATAGCAGAACGCTTAGAAAGTTGGGCATATTAACATGAAATGGAATAGGTTTAAAAGAAAAGAGCAAAGATCCACAATGTAAGCAAATGCACTAGTTCTGCTATTACTTTGTGAACAAATGCATTATAACGTACCTGTACTTTCTGGATCTAAAGTTAGGTAATTTTCAGTCATTCAGAGCCATTTGTAAGATTCCTCTTGAGTCTGCTTGATTTCATTTGAAGGGTTTAATTTGTCCTTCAATTAAGATTATTGCAATAAAGGAGGTACCGATTTACTATTCACACTGAATTATGGTAAAATGTTTTTGTGATTACATATTATGTATTTTTAAGTTGCACCTCTTGAGAGCTCATACATAGTTTGAGGTACTGTACTGTACTTGAAAGGAAGCTTTCAGCCAGTGCTAGAACTCAAGCTAACAAATGAATTTGCAAAGGATGTCAGACATTGCTTTGCGATCACATATACGTATGTATACCATGTTGAAACATCTTATTTATGCTCAATGTGCAGTGAACACAGTGGAGACTGCGCATTATTCCTTGCCATGAAAACACATGAACAAGAAACAAGAATAAAGGCCACTTACATGCCTGTTCAGCACTTCCCCTGGTTTTGACCCCAAGAGAGAACTAGGCATGGGTATCTCTGTCTGCCTCCTCTCTCCTGTAACAGTAAAATACGTGCTGCGGTTGAACTGCTTTGGGGGATCCACTTCCTCCAGGTCCTGTAGTGTACATGCACATAATTTATTATTGCAAACACTGAGTACTGTACAATGTCACACAGATTTATACAGATACAATACTGTTAAGTACATACAGTATGTCCGTGTCCAGCTCATAAACACGACACGTCATTTTATATCTCACACACCTTATGGCTGGATTGGGGCTAAAGCTCTGTACACATACGTATTTCTGGATGTTACATTGTATCGAACACCTCAGAACATGGCTGAAACACTATCAACCGTTCAACTCAAGTGCTTTCCAAGACTGATCCTAGCAAAAGCGCATTGTGTTTCCGCCATTTTCTGTGACATCATCACTGGATTATGAACTTGTGAGATCTGTAAACTTGCAAATGCTGCTGTTGCTGGTTTAGACTGTAGGTTTTATACTATTGCACACAGCTACTTTTGTGTTGGAATTATACATACATTCATTTTGTTAGCAATTAGTAATTACTTGTCACAGTGTTTTTGCATTAAGCTATTCACAGATCAAATTACCACGTCCATTATTAGTAAACAAACTATTGAGAAACTATCAAATATTGTGACTATGCCTCAGCCACTATCGCAATGGTAGAAAATGCACTATTGCTCAGCCCTATTCTAAACTGGAGTATTTTTAGTGCACCTTGGATTCTGATGGGTTCATATCACTCCCTGCTACAGTGTCATCCTGCTCCAGTGCTGCTATTGTCTCAGCAATAGGTGAGTCTGCCTCGTACTGCATCTCAAGGTAGTCAGCTGCTGGGTGTGAGGGAACAAAGTTGCTGGGTGATGATGCAGTGTGTCCACTGGCCCCAAGGTAGGCCAGTGCTGGCGTCGGGTTGTTGGGACGGCCGTTATCAACATCCATGCTAAGGGTATCTCTGAATGCATGTCCAGGGGTTGGGTTCAGGGGGCGGGCATCTGTAGGTGTGCCCATGCCATCAGCATGGTGTGGTGTTGGGTTCTGTGGCCGAATGGATGATGGAGTATTGACTTGGCCCAATTCACTGGGTGAAGGAGAGCTGTTACAGTCACCCATGGGTACAGCTGTGGAGCAAGTGGTGGAGGGCGTGCTACAGACAGAGACTTCAGCAGGACCATGGCCATTACCACGTACGCCTTGTGGAAAGGGTCTGGAGGGGTCCTCAAATGAGACTTTTGCCCTGTATGCTTGATTCATCTTAGGGTGAGCTAGCTTGCTGGCCAGTGCTTGCATGTTTGGTATTTGAGTGGAAAGAAATTCTTGGCCATTAGGGCTCTCAAAGTATGGAGGCACTGTGCCACTTCGAAGGGCTGCCTTTGTTGCTTCAACTTCTTCTGTAGTGCTTTCCTTCACTCTTGACTTCGTAGTAGGAGCAGTAGAATGTGCCATTCTCTGTGTCGCATTTGAGCCGCTGTCATGAGCACTACAAAAGCCACTTACGTATGCACCCCACAGCTCGGTACTGAAGGTGCCTCTAGATACCTCTTTGGCTACATCCTGTTCTAATTTGGCCGCACTGTGTCTCTCTGTAGGATCTCTGCTATCACAAGGCATGATTGCCTGCAATCCCTTGTCCTCCTTATTGCGCCAGGTCACATATGCAGCCAAAGCCTTGATTGTGGAGGCTCTGAGACTTTCAGATTTTTGGTATGGGACCAAAAATTGACGATGAAGGAGTGCCTTAACATGAGGCACAGGAGGAGGTGGCACTGGGTGCTCCAGACTGCCAATTTGTAGACTCTTACCTACGCTCAGACCAAACTGAGGCTTAATGGTATTGCACTGAGGAGTTGAGTCTTCTCTGGGCAGGCCTGCTTTCTTCAAGTTGGGAGGAACAATTCCTTCCTCTAGGTAGGGTACTACATGGAATGAGGGGTCAGAGGAGTGCTCTGGGATGAGAAAGTCCATACTCCTTTGCATAGGGTCACCTGGGAGAACATCTTGCAAGACCACCTTTTCCGGGGAAGCAGTCATGTCCTTCAAGAGGCTGTCAAGCTGGTCTGTAGACGTCAGTTTATAGCACAGCCCATCATCCTTGACAATGTAGTACAATGGAGTATGCTGGCTGGGAGGTGTCTGCAGGTCTGCGAGTTGATTAACGTCCCCTGTGCTGCTCACACTCAGCAGAATGCTAGCCTTCTTCTCATTACGGCATACTTTGAGGATGGCATCTGCCTCGTGTACAGCATAGTCCAGGTCATACTGGAAGTTGGTAGCACAAGGGCGATATGAGGCAAGACCACCACCGGAAAGTGAGAGGATTCTACAGCCTTCCTCTTCAATGACATAGTCACCCTGTGTGCTGCAATGCACTGTGTAACCATGGGGGAGGGTGACAACTGCAGAGTTGTCTGGAAACGTGTACTTGATGCGAGCAAACCCAGAGCACTCTACAACAAAGCTCTCTAAAGGACTGCTTGGTTCACTGCTGTACCGAGTAGTGAAGCGGGTGCCATCCGGATACTCAACAAGGACGTGGCCAGATGGTCGGCGCACCAGGCAAACTCCATCTTCTCTCAATATCATTTCCTGTGGTGAAAGTAAAATAGTGGAGTATACCAGTGCATTAATGCTTAATATTCTGGTTGCTTGTATATGTGTGTACATTCACAGTACTTGTTATTTACATAGACACACATATGTATGCATGCATACATAGAAAACTAGATGTTAGCTGTGTACATTAGAGTGTGCTCAGACGTACGTCACAGTACCTATACAGAATTCAGTCTGAGGAACTCCATTCGATGACTGGTATACAATGAGGTGTAGCAAAAATAAGTGCCCTTGTGATTGTTAGCAAGGAGAAACTGATATAGCAGTTATGTATGCAATCTAACAGTAACAATGATTAGACCATTAGACTTGAACGTCTGAAACTTTCTGGCCTTAATAACTAGTTCTTTATCAGACTATGTACCTTTGATGTAAGGGCCTGAGTGGCTAGGTATGGTTACCATGTACGTATTACTTGCTGCACATTAGCCAAGAGTGTCAAAACATGTAACCCTAATGTTCTTGGCTAGTGTGCAACAGGAGAAACACAAACTACCTTTGAGTGACACAACAAAAACCACCACAGAATCTCCTTTGGTGAGTCTACGGCCAACAGTGATGAGTGCTACGTACATACTCCACTCTGACATTACATCATATGTTCAGCAATGTACGTAATATACACAGTTCTGGCATGCCACATTTGTCTCACCTCCTTAGTGACTGGGTCAACACTGGAATGGATCTCCAGTCTTTGAAGGGGCATACAGATGCCACCTTCCTCCCCCTCCTCCTCCTGCCCATCTTCTTTGACAGGACCTCCTTCCTGCTGTCCAGTGGCCTCCTCAGTGATGGTTTCCTCCACCAACGGCTTCTTTCTGCAGCCATCACCAGACGGTTTGTGTGATCGCCAAGCATATTTTTCCCCCGATGACATGGTGACAACCCACAAATCTTTGCTAATGTCATCTTCGCTGCTTTCATCTTGGTGACCTGGCTTTTGTCCATTTGCTTTGTTTCCATCATCTTCTCCAGCTACACCTGAAAATACCACCTTGCTGCCACTGCGGACAACACCACTCTCAGGAGGTTGCTCTACTTCTTCTCCCTGAGGCTGATCAGCATCGCTGGTGAGAGATTTCCTTTGGAGGGAAGACAAATGAGCAGCAAAAGCAATTCTTTCCCCTTTTGATGCAGAACGGTATATGGCACCATGTGGAGTGAGGATTTCTACTGAATTGTCCAAAAGCACCTTGCACAGGGTACCATCGGGATACAATGCACGAGACTTCTCTTTGAATGGCTGCAAGCGCTGCTTCTCACAATCCTGAACACCTGCAAGGAATGAGACCAATAATGCATCACTCAGTCAGCACTGCATGGAAGCTAAAGTACACATTAACCTGCATACAAAGAAAGGAGCTAGGAAGCTTAATTCTGCTACATCTATTAACTGTAGCAAATTCAAGGCAAGTGCTTTCCAGCTCCTTTCGCATGGTCTGATAGAAACTCAAGATAGAGTCTGGAATTAACCTAGAAATAACTGAAATGACGGTGGGTCAAATCTGATTGCTTTCACATGCATAAATTTGTTATAATGCTTGGAAGAAAGCAATGACACCTGGTGTCTAGATACTGAGGCTGCACCATTTTGTGGTTCTCGCTGAGAAACGCTTAATCCTGACACACTTGAAGGTGTCAGGAAGTTGAATGTAGTTACTGGAGCACCCCCACATATGCTTCCACTGCTGGTTATGTGCTCAATGCACACTATATTGCATCAGGGGTATGGATGATGACGTGTTAGTGGTCACTTCAACAGCAATACTATGATAGGTCGGTTTACCTGACTGATGTAAGCAAATAGGGAATAAAGGATAGTTTTTAATGATTACGCTCTGTCTGTTGTCTGTGGTGACTGTGACATTCAATCCTGCCTTTTTGGCATTTGCTTTTGTGATGTGAACATGCTTCCTCTGATGCTCCTGGCCTCTCCACTCAAGGTATGTACGTATGCTGTTCATTCTGTATCAGGCCAACTATCACAGGTGGTCGCCCTACGTCTGGTTTATAGTTGCAGTATCTTTTCTACAAGTGAAGCGGGGGGTTCTCAGCTTGCTGTTGCATGAACGATAATGGTTTTACTCGTTGGATCCAAGCATGAACAGCTTCCATGCAACTATGCAATGTTGACACTGTAGTCATAGTGCAATTCTGGAGATCAATTGTCAACCCACCTTTAGTGACGGGTATGGATACACAACAAAATGGGGCACTGTCGTATGTCCACACATGAAAAAAAACAACTTCAAATCCCCTCACCCAGTGCTGTTTCTAATCAAATTTGTGCTGTGTGCTGTTGTATTTGATCAACACTGAAATAAGTTTATCCATGGTCTTTCATTGATTCTTTGGTCACCATTATGCTCCTTTTGCCAAAGTGTGCTAATCATTAAGATAAAAGATACCATGCACGTATTTGTCAAGTATGAGTGCTTGCTACATTTGTTACATCCTGGACTGGGCAAAGAATGTGTCAATTTCCCAACTTTCCACAGATAAAGAGAAGACCACCTGTTTTGATTTGATACTCAATGAAGACAACTTGGAGTAGTATACGTAGCTGGACACTTGTACCAGCTAACACTGCTGCAGACACCAAATGGAGTATAAATGTGTTCAAAGAGGTAGAAAGAGAGAGAGAATGCAACTGTATCTTTCCCTGCAGGCAAAGTGCTCAATGGCCTTCTAGTTGGTGATGACAAGAGTCAGCAATGCAAATAATGCATAATGGCTATGCAAGTTCAGGCATATACGTATACGTACATATGTGCATCATCAGGTAGTTCTGGCATGTTTGAGAAGGTACTAGTACTTGTCTTTCTTTTTGGACTTGATGCTGAACTTGTACAGCCATTTGTATAGCAGACTCTTGTCATGAAGTGCTAGAATGCATTCAAGCACTTCATCATTGAGGAAAGGGTGTTACACACCCTGCATAATTATGATTCTATGTGCAAGTGTGGGTGACGTTTGGACAGTGTGATGTGGTAGAATTAATATATGTACTCAATACGGAAGTGGTAGGCACTTGTCACCTACCTGCCCAAACACAGCATTAGTAATTGATTCTTTACTCGGGTGGTGCCTTTAACAAAGTGACAATCATACACCCTCACCTTCAGTTTTGGAAGGGAAATTTTGATGGACCACGACTTGGGCAGAGCTTCCCTCTGTGTGAACCTGACACTTCACATGCAACCCTGCCATTGTGCTGAGGTTGAGCTGCTGAACTTTGCACTCCTTCAGTGACTTCTTGCAGCTCCTATCCCATTCATCCAACAGCCGCTCCAATTCTTCTTTGCGTTGTTGTTCCATTAACCTCTGTTGCTGAAGGAGCATTGCTTGCTGTGCTTCTTGGTCCTTCTTGGACATCTTCTTAGGAGTTTCAGATTGCTTGCGAGATGAAGGACGGGATGTCTGTTCTGGCGTCGCAGTTGAGAGTGCTGATAGTTCAGGCTTTGGGGGCAGTGGCAGACTGCCATCTCCAGCAGGACCAAAACTGCTCAAGGACACATGCAGGTAACCACCAAAAGTGGCAGATAGTGAGGCGCCCAAAATACCTTGAGGTGGTTGCATTAGTGCACCTCCAGATTCTTCCTCAGCAGGCTCGGCTTCACTCTTGGCCTGCATGTCAGTGGCTTCCTGTAAAGGGTCCACGTTGGTGTTGGTCTTAATCTTTGCTGATGTATCTAGGCCTTCTTTGCATCTCTCCCCCACTGCCGCTATTGCCTTCTTCCTCTCATCAGCAAACCAGAGTGATGTATTCAGTACTGCATCAGGACCAATTATGGCATATTGCACTGCTGAAGAACCCTCCACAGGCGTCATGGTAGAAATACGTATCTACAGCAAGGCAAATGGACAAGATGTAAGGAACTACACTTGAATGCTGGAAGGTTGAATGGCAGTACTACATAATGCACACATAGCTACAATGTTCTGCCAAAACGTTAATACAGCTACGTAGTTGAGCATGCAATAGCATTCTTCAGGCAATCATTAAAGATTCTAAAAGGTGGATGTCACGCAATCCTGCATTGCAGTCAACATAGTTGTAACAAATAATTATGGTGGGTTATTTAAGGCCACAATGAGAGTCATTTCAATGTTTATTGCTTAATCCAGCACAATCATCTAGGTTCAGAGATTCTGTACAACCTAGGGGCAGCTTTCTTTATTGTATGTGTGGGTTCATGAGGTAACAGGTAGGCAGTTGTGATCCTCCCATACATCCGGCATTAATCCAAGTCTATTCAATGTATCCTACACCCCTTGGGCATCTGCACTGCTTCCGCCTCTATCAAACCATATGATAGACCCTTGTGCATGCATTTGAAGGATGGTCAGGTGTGGTCTATAAGATAGATCTCTTGTAGATCATACTCTAAGGTGTTGCTTGGGCAGACAGGTCGTACTTTGCAGGACTGGTTGAAGGAGGACAAAGGGCACAGTTATATTATATTACTTTTGAATTAATACCCACTCATTTGCTACTTGCACCCACACTTTCATCCCGTTTTCACCCTCTCACTGTGCTTCCCTCGTACATTTAAGATGTCTTGCCATGTTTTGTAATCATTCTCATTGAGGAGGACCCCTGGGTTGGGGCTTAAAAGTCTGATATTTGACTCCTATATCTGTTGTATTGTGATCAGCTAGAGTTGTTTCAAGAGAATAGTCAGACCTGTCAAAATGTGTTACCATGCCCTTACCCATATCCATACATATATGTACACTTTATCTGTTGTACAGTGAGACAGTGGCTGCCATATCAAAAGGATTGTGGCTTTACTAATACTAGTCCCAGACGATTGCTTGAAGCGTTGGTACAAAGATTTCTGCTATGGATACAGAAGCACCCTTTCCCAGCCATTGAACTAATGATGTAGCACAATACCAAACATTCGCTTTATATGGACATATATTAATGATATACATATATCTACATACATATGTCCATACGTACGTACCTGCTGTCCATCAGGACAGTGAACTGTAGACACTTTGGACTTAAGCAGTGCAACTGTGTCACCAATTTGGTAGCCAGAGAATGCCTTGCTGCGCTGAAACACAAATTCCTCCGTCGCTAAAGGCATGGCAGAAGCAACTGGTATGATATCTTGTGCATCCTTTTGCCTCTTCTTGTCTGCAGATGCTTTTCCTCCTTTCTTGTCTTTTTTAGCCTGTTTAGAACTGTCTTCCCTTGAAGCAGCTGCTGCTGCCTCCTCCTGTAGCTGTTTTGCCTTCTCCTCCATCATCACTCGCCATTCTTCTTCCTGGACAGTCTTGCTCTCTTCATCAATCATCCACAACTCTTCCACCTATGTATGATACAAAATCACAAAGACAAGGGAACAATGGCTTTGGCATCTATTCACACTTCTGTTCTTCAGGTAATGGTACAATTGCTTGCAATGTCAGTGCACTGTCTACCAACTTAAGTGTGGTGGCTAACCATACTTGCAACAATATTCACTCTTTGCTACATCCACGTGAGACAAAACAGAGATGATAATGCTGCAACCAACCATGTAGCAGTTCATGATGCAAGTATTAGTACAGAACAAGTTAATCAAGCTGTCCTACCTAGTTCGGATTTCATGCACAAGGATACAGCTATACATGCACACATTGTACATGCGTACGCACCTTATCACTGTACTTTCTATCAAAGTACTTGAGGTAGTTGTTGAATCCAACTTGTGTGTGATAGTATTTCTCCCAAGTGTAAGAACCCAAGGGCTCTACCGCATAACCACTGTGTGAAGCTAAAATGAGAGAGCGATTCATCTGGTGCTGATAAACATCAGTGTATGGTCGTTGGTGCTGGTCTTTGTTCAATATTTGTGACAGGGAATGTTTACTCAGTTTCTCTAGAATGCAAAAATCCTGCAACGACTGACGAGGATTTGGGAGATGCAGTGTTGGTTCTGCTTTCATTCTGCCAGAAGAATTGTCTGCAGTGTTGGGTATGTCAGTTTCTGTCTCCTCCACCGCTACCAATGCAGTCTCTGAGCCTTGTGGTGCTGCTACAGCCAATTCAACATCAAACGGGTAATCCACCGGGAGTGCTGAGGTTGATACAGGTTCACTTGTGCTACCAACATCAAGCTGCCCAGGGTCCACATTAGAGGATGACAGGGGCATTTGCTCACATGCCAGCAACAGCAAGCCGGTGTCCAGGAGCTCTGGCGATACTTCACTTCCAGTGAAATGCTGCAAAGCTAGGTGCTGTGAATGGATGTGCTCTTGGGTGCTTTTTTCAGGAAGATTAAAGGCATCGATGGCCCTGCTAGCATACGACAGCTGCTGCATTCGTGCTTCCACTGCCCTAACATCCAGCAGAGTGGGGGAGCTGATATGTTGCAACCTTCGCTCTGCATCATCTCCCTGTTTGTATACCTGTGGACAACAGTGCACTTCATCATGATGGTCTTGATTCCCCTTTACTTGCTACAAGAAAGAAGACAAGCATTGGTTAAACTGTGTCCAAGGACTGCATTGGAGATTAAGCAGTAGCCAAAACATCTCTAAATGAGCAACTATTGCTCATATGCAATAGTTATAGATGAGCAACAAAGGTGTCTGTGGACAATTAATTATGTGGAATTTGACGAGAATGCAAATGGGTTTTACGAGTTACAGTATAAGACAATATAACGTTATCGTACCGTTTTTACGAAACGAAACGAAAACGGAACGACCTTTTCCGTTGTACGAAACACCCCACCCGTTTAGACGAAACGGACGGTTCTAAAACGATTCAGCCTAAATAAAACGATCGCAGAACGATTCGTCGCTGAATAAAAACGATGAAGAACGATTCGCGCTGTGTTGCTGCTCTTTCGCGCCCTGTTGCTGCTCTTTCGCGCCCTCTTGCAGCTGCTCCTTCGCGCCGCTGCTGCTACTCGCTACTTCTGCGCTCCCCGTTGTTGTCTCTTGTACCTGTTGTACATCTCGTGCCGTTTGTGAAAGGCAGAAACAACGAATCCTCCCCAAAGCTACCCTTTTATACGGCGCGCCTAATCGTATATGTAGACCGCGCAATCATTTTTTTCTATCCAATCGTTTTTCCTCCGTTCTGCCATAAGGCAGTTAAACAAACAGACGAAACGGATCGTCCGTTTAAACGATTCGACCTTTCCGCATAAACAAAACGAAACGAAACCGAAACGAAACGGTACGATAACGTTATATTGTCTTATAGTGTACGGCTATACATCACATGGTCAGCACTCTATTACTATACGTACATGAACACGTACGTACACATAGATTAGTCACAAAATGTATTTTTGACAGTGTCTATTTGTGTAGAATTCCAGCTACTTTCTCTGAGTACTGTGGAAACAGCTGTGTTCCAAGCTCAAGTGCTTACATAAGTTGGCGTTTAACCAGTTTAACAAGGTTAACGGCGTCCTCGTGAGTGGCTGCGTGTGACCTGCACGTGTGTTGTCATTAGGCTGCGTGTGAGTGAGGGCACCAACGCATGACCTGCATGTGTGTTGTCGTTAGGCACACAGGGTTGACCAACGTCCCATGCTAAGGGGCGGTGGCTCTGAAGGTTGGGCATGCGCAGTGGGATTACTCGGGCCAGCAGCTGCTGGGAAGAGCAAGTGACATGCAAAAGTCCTATTTTTAGTCTTTCAGCTAGAAGTTTTTTTTTACCAGTCTTGCTGCTAAGCCAGAGGTAACGGACCAGCGAGTGGCAGTCAGTCTTGCAAGCCGTAGCATATGGCACGGCTGCGGCATGCAGGCTCGAACCTGTGGGCAGGTGCCCACCCGCACGTCTCCAGCGAGCCTTCACTCCCCTCAAGCTAGTGTACATCGGTGGTGCCAGCGAGTCTGACATACGGTACGTGTTACAATACAGTTTCCCGCCAACGCCCGTGCGTACGGATACGGAAACAGGCGTCCGAGACAAATGGGATCGAGCGTACGACAAATTTAGAACGGGAGTCTGACAAAACTGCTACGGACCATACTACAGCTGTAGGTAGTTGTCGAGAATGCTGGAGCATACCTGCGAATTACACCTACGTGCAAGTTAAATCGAATGAATCAGCCTACAAAGGTGTTAAATCGTGTAAACCGTGAGTATCCCTCTTCTGTTAAGCAACAAGCGATTTCCGTGCAGTTCTTCTTGCAACGATAGTAAACAAGGATTCTGTGCTTTACGTAGTCTGAATAAACCATCTTGAGACGCTGAAGGCACAGGCCTCGATGAATGAACACTCTGAAAAGGACGCAGCAAGCCACGCACATGAACACTCGAAAGGCCAAAAGTAACATGTTGATCGCTCCGCGAACATACCGAACAATCCACAACTTCTGGTACTGATTCGGCGCTTTACGAAAACAGGCGTACTTTGGCTACGGGCGTACTGACGATGTCAACTGCTACGGGCGTCCGGCGACTATGCAGACGGGCGTTCGACAGGTACGGGTACGAGCGTACTGTTGGAACGGAAATGGGCGTACGTACGGGCATCCAAGGGAAACTTTACTGACACGTACCGTAGCCCAGGGCAATCCCCGAGGAAGCATGCTCTGTGCCAGCGACCAGCACAGGCCCGCGGTACCAGTACAGGGAAACAAATGAAGTATTAACCTGCCCAGCCTCGCTGGAGTGTGCAAGCATGACCCCAGCGGGTCAAGTAACTAGCCAGCATGGCAGGCTGGACCCCAGCGGGTCCAGTATCTAACCAGCTTGCAGCAGAACCCCGGCAGGTCAAGTAACCAGCCAGCATAGCATGCAGGACCCCAGCGGGTCCACTAACTAAGCTTAGCAGCATGGCTGCAGGACACCAGTGGGTCAAGAAAAAGGCCAGCACGGCATACAGACAGTCGGGTAGCCAGACACTTTAACCAGAGATGGGGTAGCACACATAACTACACCCTTACTTGGGCCCCTCTGCACACCCTGCCTAGGTACAGAGGGCACTCTATCAGGGGCACCGGCCTCAGTCCCGGCACAGCTGAACCAGATGCAGTAGACCAGGTCATCGGGGGCACTTCTCAGGCCCCAACTCCCCAAGCCACCCAGCAAAGTGAGGCAGACCCAGCCCCACAGCCAGAGAGCGTAGAGGAGGGTACAGCGGATCTGGTGCTCCCATTGTCAGGCCTCCCGTCTATTCCCCAGCAACTCCTCAAAACAATCAAGCAAGGAAGGTACGTAGACTTGACAGACCTCCTCCCAGAAGCAAAGTGTGAGAGAGCAAGGATGAAGTCAAGAAGAAGAAGTACAGCCTTACCTCCCTCATAGACAGGATAGCAGCCCTTTCATCCTACATAGCAGTGGCAGTGCATTTAAAGCTCCAGCAGGCCTTCTAGTTGGCAGCATACATGTCAATCATTGCCAACCTGGCAAGAGAAGGAAGAGGGCAAACCTGGATGAAGTATGACCAGTTGTTTAGGCAGCCAGCCACTGTCAACCTGGAACTCCCATGGCACAAGTGTGAGCCTGACATATGGCTCATGGCATTCATGGATGTGGCTGCATCCCCTGCCACATGACTGGCATCACACAAGTCCAGCCCACAGCACAGTGACCGGGTACGATATGTTGCCGGTGGAACAAGGGGTCGTGCAGGCTCTCCCAATGCCGTTTCAGGCATGTGTGCTTCGTGTGCTTTGGTGCTGCCCACATCACACGAGGCTGCTCAAACATTGCCCCTCAGGCCACCAATCGCCAACTGGCCAAGTAGGGCATGGGCACAGAGATCCCCACCAATTAAATGTAATATAATGGAATTGAAGGAGGTTAATGGCAGCCCTTCGAATTACCCGCGTAGGCACCTCACATGGGCATGTGCAGCTGGTCACGCACGTCCGGTGGCAAGCACGTGCTGATTGCATATGCACAGTACCGATGGCGCGCTTCGGTAATCCCTTTGCAGCTGGCGCTTGCTTGGCGTCCCGTTCGAAGCTTGCAAGTGGTTCTTCTTTTTTCGTTTGTTTGTTTGGCTCGTTTTGTCTCTGGTCTCGCTCTTGTACATGTCCATGGATCCTACCCCTAACGTATCGAGACAAGTGCCTGGTCCCGGGACGGCGACAGCCCCTTCTCCAGGGAAACCAGCCAGATGGTCGCCCCTCTGCCCACCCATCCGATGTCGTCAGGAACCGACTCGGCAACCCCAGCAGGTAAGTGAATGGTTCGGTGCCACTGGGTCTCCGTGCGTAGGTAGGGCAGGGGCCAGTACGCTGCGGTCCGGGTGCCGACAGCAGTGCTGGATCGTGAGCCATGCTCGTTCGCCGCCGGGTCGGTGTGCGTACGGCTCTCTCGCCCCAGGTGGCGATTCACTGGGCCATCCCAGGCCTTTTGTGCATAACGGTGTCTGGATCCATTGCACACCAGCATCTAGGTTCGGGTGCCGGGGTGACCGGGTTGACCCCAGGCTGAGGTCGAAGGTCAACTGCGGTTGGCCTCCTGCGGCCTGTATATAGCGGGCTCCTCTGCAACCTGTTACACACGAGTCACCGGGGGGGGACCACAAATGGAGTATTGTGGCCCCTTACGACGGGAGAGCCTGGCCTGCCTAGTCAGCCATTACAGTGCTGCTTGGTTGGAAGCCTGCCAAAGGAAGCCACCTGCCACAACAGCTACACCAGGCACAGCATGGTCACCGGGCTGACGTTGGCTCAAGCCATACTACCGGCAGCAGGGGCCGAGATCCCGTTTCCCTTTGGGCAAGGCTGCTCCCCCCGGCTTTAACAGGCAGGGTGCACTATCCACCGCATGCGGTAGAGGCGGCCTTCGTTGGTATTGACCGCTTAATTGTCTACCACTCCATAGGCACCCTGTCTGGCCAGCCCCCAGCGGTACCCGTGTAGCTAGGGAGTAACCCGCCCACAGTGGCAGCAGGTTCTCCCCAGGACTCAACCCTGCCAGCTGCGCCACAGCCCTCTGTCACTGCTGCCACAGTAAAAATGGCGGACCCAGAGCCTCCTCTCATGCAGCCCATCCCCGGCCTCCCGCCCATCGTGGAGGGAAAGTATGTGGATCTGGGTCAGCTCTTGCCCACAGGCTTGCAGCGGGCATTTGAAAGAATGCAGGAGGGCAAGGATGAGTCTGCCAAGAAACCCAAGAAGATTCCTATCACGTCCATCGGCGAAGGCCAGCGAGCTCTTTGCACACATGTCAATCGTGTTCCGCATGGCACGTGAGCGCTGCGACAAGGCCTGGCAGCGTTATGACGAGCAGTTCCGTCAGGCTATAGCCATCAACCCCAACATGTCTTATATGCAATATGGATGATGGCAACAACACCCGTTGAGGAGGATGACCCTGAGGGGGGGGTCATCACGCGGGGCAGACTCACTTGGGAGGCGGGGGTCTGGCCCGAACCCAGATGTCTGCCGGCTCTGGAACCAAGGCCAATGCCGAATGAGAGACTGCCGCAGGAGGCATGTCTGCCTTGTTTGCTTGACACCTGGGCATGTGGGCCAGGACTGTTCCCTGCTGCGAGTGCCCAGTCGTCGGCCAGCGCCAACCAGGAATTCATCAGATGCCCCTGGCGACAAGAGGGGTCCGCGCCAGCAGCCTTAGATGGCTCCCAGGGCATGCCCACATCCATTATCAGCAGGCACACACTTACCACAGGCACACATTTTGGGTTTGTCATGTAGTTGCTGCTTTTAATTATTGGTGGGCCACAAGGGTGACAGTTAAGTTGCGTGAGGCTGTGTTCCTGGGCTTGTGGGGAGCACTCCCGCGGCAGGGATGGCAGGAGATGTAGGCGCACACCGCCTCATCCAGGGGTGACCTGTTTGAGACCAGCCCCTACCGTGCTACGTCGAAGGCAGGCTTATGCAAGGTGTAAACACACCCACACCATCCCCTCCATTTCCTCCCGGCCATATCTAGGCCCAGGGACAGGTATGGAATCCCACAGGCAGGTTTCCCCAGCCTCAACATCCCAAATCATGGCTGCAGTGTTGGCACGCAAGTTTTGTCGTCTGCAGGACGCCCCTTGCTCACCGAGGCCTCCATGTGGCATCCCCCAAGCCGTTGCTAGCCACCCCGTCTCTACCCCCTTGCAAGGGGATGCCTGGGAGCATGCCCTAGCTGGCCACCCTAATCACGTGTGGGTCCAGGCTCTGCTTCGAGGCATCCGACAGGGGTTTCGCATCGGCCTGTGGGCCGAGGTCCAGTGCCGCTCGGCTACCAGGAACTCCCCCTCGGCCCTAGCCCAGGGGGAGGCCGTGGACCGTTTCATCCAGACACAAGTGGAACAGGGGTACATGCTGGGCCCCTTCACAAAGCAGGAGAAGGCCGGCAATATCACTAGTAGTCTGGCGGCTATCCCCAAGAAGACGCCCGGTCAGTGGCGCATTATCGTGAACCTCTTGAGCCCAGCTCATGCAAGCATCAATGACAACCTGACGAGGGAGATTACCCATGTGGCTTACACTTCCGTGGAGGACGCAGTCCTCATGATCCACCACCTAGGCCAGTCCGCCTTGCTGGCCAAGGTTGACATCCAAGATGCCTACTGGATAGTGCCAGTGCACCCTCGGAACCGACCGTATCTGGGGGTCTGTTGGCGAGATCAGGTGTTTGTCGACACTCAACTACCTTTCAGTTTGGCCTCTGCACCAGCCATTTTCTCGGCAATTGTGGAGGCCCTGGAGTGGATCCTGCGGAACCGAGGAGTCCACAACATCGTGCATTATTTGGACGACTACTTGATTGGGGTGGCATCCGCGTCACAGGAGTGTGCAGAAGCTCTCAGGATTACACTGCACACGTGCAAGGAACTGGGTGTCCCCCTGGCACCAGATAAGATCGACCATGGCTCTGACCTTCCTGGAGATAGCGGTTGACTCTGCAAGATAGCAGGTGTCTCTCTCACAGGACAAGCTAGCCCATCTAAGGGCTATGCTGCGGGATTTCACCCAAGCCAAGGTGGTCTGGGATTATCGTGCGCTTGAGACCCTCATTGGCCACCTTGTCCACGCCGTGAAGGTCCTCCCGCTGGGTAAAGCATTCCTAAACCAACTGTTTGCCTTGAAGCGGACCATGGGTCCTGGGACCAATCAAATCCGGCAGCTCAACTTGGGCACCAGGGTCGACCTGGCCTGGTGGCTGCTGCAATGTGAGAAATGGTCCAGTACCTCAGCCAGCCAATTCTTACTGCTTGAGCAACCAGCTCATCACTTGTACACTGACGCCTCGGGCTCCTGGGGATGTGGGGCCTGGTCACTCCTCCATTGGCTCCAGACCTTGTGGCAGGGCAAGCTACAGGGGGCCTCCATTGCCCTGAAAGAGCTGGTACCAGTGGTCCTAGCGGCGGCAGTCTGGGACCACCATTGGACTGGCTCCCATGTCATGCGCCACAGCGACAATTCGGTAGTGTTGGCTCAGGTCAACAGGGTGCATGCCCAGGACCCCTTGGCGGCCCACCTCTTACACTGTTTGGCATTTTTCCAGGCCCAAACCGACTTTCGCTTATGGGCAGTGCATGTGTCTGGCTGCCTGAATACAGGGGTCGACGACCTGTCTAGGAACAGGTCAGCTGCATTTCAGTCCCACTTTCCATTGGCATCTCCTGTTCCTACGCAGGTACCCCAGGGCTGTTGGACCTGCTCCTGCAGGGCCCAATGGAATGGTTCTCACAGAATTGGAGACAGCAGTTCAGCGCTTTCTGGACGCTGGCTTAGCAACATCCTCTAAAAGGGTGTACAAGGCGGGCTGGCACCGGTACTTGACATTCTGCCAGAAGTTTGCCCTCCCATGCACGCCCATAACACAGGAGAAGGCCACCCTATTAGCAGCGTTTTTAGGAGCAGAAGGTTTGGCATTCTCAACAGTTGACAGTTATCTCGCAGCCCTGTGCCACTGCCAGCTCATGGCGAACCCATCGAGCTTGGCGCCTTTGTTTCACACCCCTTTTATGAAGGTTCTGCTTAGGGGCATAAAGCGGCTCCAAGCAGAGTACGGGCAACGCCTTACCAGATTGCCAATTGCAGTGACGGTGATGCACAGAATCAAAACTGCACTGGCCCGGAACCCTCAATCGTACCATTCAGTTCTGGTCTGGGCGGCATGTTGCACAGGTTTCTTCGGGTTCCTCCGCTGCAGTGAGTTCCTTGTTCCGGATGGAACTAAGTTCGACCCTAGCCTCCATCTATCCATCGCGGATCTAGAGTTTGTCAGGGCGCCGGAACAGGATACCTTTCACATCAAGACATGCAAGATGGACCAGTTTCGCTCCGGAGCAACGGTGGCACTGGGCAGCACCTCCTCTTCTTATTAGCTGACGGCAATCCATTACACAGACAGGCCTTTGTCAAGGCAGTAGAGGAGGCACTTCAAGCAGTTGGCATGGACAGCAGCCTCTTCAACGGGCATAGTTTCCACATCAGAGCAGCCACTACAGCTAGCACGGCAGGAGTGGCAGAGACTACTATCAAGAAGCTTGGACGCTGGAGTAATTGTCACCGCGTTTAGAGCTTGGTTTCTTTCCTTTTTGTTTCTTTTTTGTTCGTGTTTTTTTTTTCATTCTTGTTTGTTTTTGTTTTTCAATGAATGTCGCATAATGTTTCCCTCACTATCGTACTAAGTGAACGCCCCTGGGGGAACCCCTTTGGGGTCCTGGGCGGTACCCCCAGAGGCACAACTGGTGGAAAACCAAAGGTCAAGGGTCAAAGGTCGAGAGTAAGTAGAAGGGCTGAGACATTAAATGTAATTTAATGGAATTGAAGAAGGAGGTTAATGGCAGCCCTTTACCTGCGTAGGCACCTCACATGGGCATGTGCAGCTGGTCATGCATGTCTGGTGGCAAGCACGTGCTGATTAACATGCGCAGTACTGACCGCGTGCTTCGGTAACCCCTTTGCAGCTGGCG
Organism: Aplysina aerophoba; assembly: GCA_949841015.1. Lineage (NCBI taxonomy): Eukaryota > Metazoa > Porifera > Demospongiae > Verongiida > Aplysinidae > Aplysina > Aplysina aerophoba. The sequence continues at coordinate 3,277,902 of OX465052.1, read as the reverse complement.
CTCGCTTGGCGCCCGGTTCGAAGTTTGCAAGTGGTTCTTCTTTTTTCGATTTGTTTTGTTTGTTCGTTCATTTGTGTCGTCTTGGTTTTGTTGTGGTTCTCCATCCTTTGACGACGTGAAAGGCGGGTTGGGTTGTACCCCCAGAGGCACAACTGGTAGAAAACCAAAAGTCAAGGGTCAAAGGTCGAGAGTTATGTCGGGGTGCCACCCACCCTCTTACCGCCAAGGAGAGGTCCAGTTGGTTCTCTCTCCTTTCAGACTTAAGCATGTTAGGATATTACATGACTGCGATAGATGCAGAGTTGGGTAGCTAGGTGGTTGGAGTGGAAGTACCGACTCGGATCGAACAGGGTAAGTAGAAGGGCTGAGACATTAAGGGCCAAGACACATGTACCCAAGAGAGATTCATGCATTGTCCCAGAGCATCACGGGGCAAGGAGCAAAACTGAGCAAACTGCATATCCCGTTTCATTCCTGTTTCTTCTTGTAACATTGGGTTGAGTAAACACACGCACAGTAATACAACAGGTAATCGTAACAGTAGGTAATATGATTTATATAACTCTACGTGAGAAAGCAAGGGCCACAACACACATACACACTAGTCCTCTCCCCCTTTGCCCCAACAGTACTGGTGGGGGGGCATGCCAATGTCCAAATCAACTGTTATGGCAACAATACTATCTCCAATCCTGTAGGCCCCACCATTATATCAGGCACCACACACAGGAATCCTCGTCGGGCTCATGGCAAGACCCATAGCCACACCCCTGAAAGCAGACGCTTGGAGCAAGGCCTTAGCAGGGCATCCCAACCCTGAGTGGGTAGCAACACTCTTAAAGGTGCATGCAGCAAGGGTTCCGGATCGGCATCCAGGAAATCCCATCGTGCAGGGCTAGCGCCCACAACAGCCCCCAGCACACGAGCACAGCGGGGTGGTAGATGAGTACATCCAGACCCAGCTGGAGAAAGGAGAGATGGCTGGCCCGTTTCCATCGTTTGAATGTGCCCAGATCATCACTAGCAGTATTGCGGTTATTGCCACAGGCAAGTGGCAAGTAATCGTAGACATGTCTAGTCCACGGAGGCAAGTGTGAATGATAATCTCTGCCATGAGCTCACACATGTGGCGTATTCCTTAGTGGAGGATGCAGCACACCTGATGCACTACATTGGCCCCAATGCGTTACTTGCCAAGATGGGCATCAAACAGGCCTACAGATTAATCCCCATATGCCCACAAGATTGCATCTTCCAGGGAATCCAGTGGCGGGGGCTCATCTACATCGATTGCCAACTCCCATTTGACCTGGCATTGGCACCAACCATTTTTAGCAAACTCAGCGAAGTACTAGAATGGGTCTTACGTAAGCGAAGGGTCCGGGCAGTCATCCACTACATGGATGACTTCCTCTTCATGGGGGCATCCAGCACATCAGAATGCAGTCAAGCTTTGGCAGTGAACATCAGCTCAACCATTCACACACTCGTAGCCACCTCATATGGCGGGTTAGCTAGGTAGGCCTCACATAGTTACAGATAATTACTTATCACTCCAAACATTCGCATCTTTACCTTTTCTCTTTTCAAATATGCTATGTGGCTAGGTGTAGTTTTCGATGATTACTTTTTTCTTTCATTAACTTCATTAATCCACGTACGTACGTACGTACACTAGCCACTTTAGCTAGCAGGTCAAGCACAGCTGGACCCTAGCCAGCCATCCACGTATGTACGTACACTAGCCACTTTAGCCAGCAGGTCTAGCACAGCTGAAACTTAGCCAGCCATGTACGTACGTACGTACACTAGCCACTTTAGCTAGTACATCTGACTCTATTGCCTCTATTCATAAACTCAGATTTCATCCAGGACTGTCTTCCCTCATGGTTAACCTCTGGACACGATAAACTGCACACTACACGCACATGTCTATCAACAGAGACATTTAAGTCCATATTGATGGTCTACCAATCAGATTTGAAGAGTCTCAACCAGCTTTGAAACTGTTGGCAGTATGAATGGGGGGGGGGGCATTCAAAGCATCAAGGAAGGTTTTAAGGTACGTACGGTACATGGGTTAAAACGTTAACGTTCTACGGGTGTAGTACGTGTACTGTACGGGAATACTACTGTATGAGTACAAGCGTTCCTATTTACAGATACGAGCATAGTATTCTAAGGTATGGGTGTAGATTGGGTGGATGCAGTATGTGCGTAGGTATGACTCCGTACTGTGGCAGCACCAGTAGGGAAACAGAGGTGGCATAGCTGACCAGAGAGCTTGAAGCAACAGGTTTCCAGTGAAGCTGGTGAGGAACGCTCTTACCCCAATGCAACAGGATTGGCAGCAGCAACCCATGGAGGAGCTACAGAGAATACTCTACATCCCCTATGTTTGAGGTCTGAAAGATATATACGTATGTATAAGAGAAGACCTGTGCATCTCTTCGGGTGAAAGCTGTTTTCAAGCCTCAAGACACCCTAAAACAGCTATGGTTCTGTAATTTGCCATGCACAACAGATCATGGGTGTACAGTCTGAGTTACCTTCATCTGATATTGACACCATGAGTACGTACGTAGTGTAATCTACGCTTTAGAGCGAAAGATACAAACTAGGTCAAGCTGCTAATCACTCACCCCAGTTGAATCATCAGAAATGGCAAGCTGTGTGACTAGTTCTGAGAATAGACTCGAGTCAACAACAGACTTGTGCTCAGCTGTAGTCTTTAAGGGATCAGCACCACTCATGTTAACAGCAACCTACAGTAAAACAAGCATGAAATCAAACACACTAGCAGCTACGTAGCTGATTTGGCCATTAAGGTCACGGTACTATGTGATGTGTGTACATACGAACTACACTGTTTTTATTTCAGCTGTGTGAAAGGAAAGAGACGCCATGTGCAGTACAGTGAATGTACGTACAGTATGAGACAATATAACGTTATCGTTTCGGTTTCGTTTATACGAAAAAGTCGAATCGTTTAAACGGACGATTCGTTTTGTCTGTTTGTTTAACTGCCTTGTGGCAGAACGAAGGAAAAACGATTGCATAGAAAACAAACGATCGCGCGGTCTGCATATACGATTAGGCGCACCGTATAAAAGGGTAGATTTGGAGAGGATTCGTTGTTTCTGCTTTTCACAAGCGGCAAGAGATGTACAGCAGGTACAAGCGTCAACGAATTCTCCACTTTGCGCGCGAATGGGCTACAAGCCGCTGACTATTGCCGCATGTTACGAGAGGAGGGCTTGATAGTTAACCGAATGGGGATACACAAACTTCTACAGAAGCACAGGGTGACAAATAACATCGAGAGAAGACCCGGTTCAGGCCGAACAACGAAGATGACGGCGCCTGTGAAAGCACTCATTGAGCAGCAGATGAGGGACAACGATGAAACAACCGTGGTTCAGTTGCACACTCTACTTTTACGCCATGGCCACACCATGACACTCCTCAGGTGTCGTGCTGCTCTGGGCTGGACGCTCAGAGGCATTGCCTATTGCCAGTTGATTTGCCAGCAAAATAAAGTGAAGCGTCTCCAGTGGGCACAGGAACATCTCAGCGATGGCTTCGATAACGTGATATGGACGGTCGCGAAGAGGGCGCAAAGGAGCAGCAACAGGGCACGAATCGTTCTTCATCGTTTTATTCAGCGACGAATCGTTTTGTGACGGTTTTAGAACCGTCCGTCCATTTCGTCTAAACGGGTGGGGTGTTTCGTACAATGGAAAAGGTCGTTCCGTTTTCGTTTCGTTTCGTAACAACGGTACGCTAACGTTATATTGTCTCATACTGTATGTATAGTGTTCAGCACAGTGTCTCTACTTCCTTCAACTGAACCCACAAGTAAGCTATGTATGTACTAAGGGTTGAACACATATCACAAATCAAGATCGACTATTTGTTGCAGCGAACAAATATTTGAATATTTGTTCCGTTTGCGTTTACATGCGTTTTTGTGGTTTAGCACCTATTAGATTGCAGGAGAAGTTGCACAAGGTTATGTAAACAGTGACTAAAATGACAACTGATTGTAAAGTCAATGTTCTTGTTCAAATAAATGATTGCCTGAACATTCTCTGGCTTGAGATAACTACAAAAATTTGTAACTGTGAGCCTGAGAGGTGCCAACTTTGTCAAAAAATTCCTACACATTCGAACGAACAACTATTCTCGGCGCAGACGAGTGAACCGGATGCTTGTAGGTAGCGTTGACGACATCATGACGTTGCTAGATGTGGATTTCACTCAAATAAAGTGACAGTCATGTTCAACGTCACTGTCACCTTCTGCAAGTAAAATGCAGCTCCTTATATGAATGTAGTGCTCACCCCAGAATGGGTCTGGTTGGTCAATCAAGTTTGGCAGCCTTTTTTATGACAACGCAAACATTCGACAAATAATATATTCTTTTTTTCTTTCTTTTTTTTTAAATACAAATATTAGGCTAACAAATGAATATTTGACTATTTGGTTACTCGTTCGACCCCCAGCACATACTCCACCAGCTTTACATAGCCAGTTGCCTTTGAGTGCTACAGTTAAGTTAAGACAACCACCGAAGCTTGGGTGTGGTAGATGTACCTAACGTCTGATGCTGATGCTTCAATTGTTCACAGCAATGGCACTGCTGCATGTTTCACCTGGCCTAGCCATGCAATGCACAGTTACTTAATCAATAAGCAACACAGAGATGTGAAGTATGTGGTTGGACTGTGATGGCAGTATATTGAAAGTATGTACATACAATTAAGGGTGGGGGTATTCATTTTTTTCAATACCGACTAACTAGTCATTACAATACCTCGGTATTACTAAATACCGACTAATAACACTAATTTGCAATCCATCACTGTCTTAATTGTGCATTATGTTTTGTTACATTTGTGTTACCCCAATGAGCTGCAACACTACGCTTACAATGGAGGCATATAGGCTTCCCATCCTCCACAGCTTTTCCATCCTCTGCTGCCTTAAATCCAAAGTGGTCCCAAACGGGTGACTTCGCGTTGCTCTTTCTGACGATCCTTTATTCCGCCATTGCTAAAAAATCACGCGAAAACGTTCGATTACCTCCGGATACTTTGTGTTGTCTAATCCGTATTCGCGTACTTGTGAGGAACATGGCTGACTTAACAGCGGACGCACGGATACGTGAGATAGACTTCTCCACTGAGCCGACAGGATCTCAGTGGGCACTTGGGAGCTTTGCCACGCCGAAAAATGTCCATTCCAAGGATGATGTGTGGCACTTCCAGCAGAAGCAAAAGTGAATGACTCGCTCACGCTTCAAATGCCGCGTAGCTAACTACTAGGCAGAGCTTAATTCTTGTTGGGACTAGTATCTATGTGCTGTTGCAGAGTTACACAGCTAAATTCAATCAAATACTAGCTACACCTGCAGCACATACCGATTAATAACGAAATAGTCTGTTTTTCAATATCCCTAGTCAATCCATATCTAACCATTTGGTATGGTTTAATTAAATACCGAAAATAACTAACTATACCGAAATACCGCCCCCCTACGTACAATACATACGGTACCTGACACTAGTTACTTACGTTTTTATGCGAAATTGCCGAGTAGACTTTCTGCAGAATACCGCGCGGTATAATGCAGATTATCAACAGCCGACCGCGGAACGCTCGAAGGCTTCCCGCGGACTTCCGCGCTGCAGATCGCATGTACACCTACGTTCTTTCAGCTTATACGTAGTGTGAAAACCGCAATGTTTATTTAGACAGCACAGACAAAGTACTTAGCCCCACCCTAACACTAAGGTGTGGAGCACACTTCAGGGGTCAGCTTCTTCCAGTAGGCTCTTATCCCTTCTTTGACTTCCTCAAGGTTTCTTGGTTTATGTTTGTCCCTCAGGTATGTCTTCATGGAACCCCAAACCTTCTCAGGAGGGTTAAGGCCCGGACTTTCAGCTGGACTCTTCCACTAGCTGATCCTGTTCTTGTCAAAGACCGCCGATAATTGATCAGTGCGTGTATTAATCCCTCTCGCCAGGGAAGGAAGAAGGGGGTTCTTCTAGTTTTGCTATAATCTGTCTTAGTGTTATTCGTACTACAAATTCGTGCTAAACGTGAGCTGATTCGTTCGGCGGTCGAGAAGATTCAGTGTCCGATAATACATTGTGGCCGATAATAGATATCGTACCCTATGTTCCGTTGCTATTGGCTTCTCAATTGTTTCTGTCGAGAATAGCTAGCAAGTCGTTCAGAATGATTGCGTACGTAGTGATGAATTCATTGTGTTAGCTGTCTCCACTTGCCTGCCTGTACGTTCTAAGGTCGTTGGGAAATGGGAAGCGTTAAGAGACGCGGTCTGTCGAAGACGATTCTTCGTCTCAAACGTTAGATTGAGATTAAAAATCGTCTTCAACAAACTGTGTCTCTTAGTGCTCCAAAATCCGAACAAATTTCCCAACAACCTCAAATCGTCTGGAATCAACACAGTGTGAAGTGCGCAAACCCGTTGCAAAGCCTTCCGCGTAATCCGCGCAGGTAGTACGCGGAAGGGGTGCGGTCGCGCCGCAGATGTCTTCGCGGAATTTCACGGAAACCTGCGCGGAAAAACTGCAGAAAACTTCGGAACCACGTAAGTAACTTGTGTCAGGTACTGTACGTATTGCCAAATGATGAGCCTTCTCATAAGAATAACTGACACTACATACTTTGGCCTTGAGCAACCCCAGTCAACAAAATGCATATCAATGGTCAGTGTGTATTTGACATTGCATACACACTTTACACTTCAACTTTGTAGTCACTGACCTGCTCTACCATGCAGTGCAATACAAGAGGGACTGAGACGCACTCTTGAGGTACTTCCCTCAGAAGAGCATTGTAGTAGCGCATGTCCAATGAAATGGGTACAACTGAGGAGGGATCTTTTGTTGGTACAAGAGACACTACACTGTCGGGTTTCCCACTGGGAGGGATAGGTGTATCTATAGTGGACAGAAGCAAAAGCCAACACATATTAAATGCACAAATACGTACGTACCAAAAAAGGAAAACAACTTGTAAATATCCTACAGTTCCAACTTGTTTGGTTCTTTCATACGCATGTACACACATACGTACGTACAGTGCGGCTGTTCTGGTCAGCATATTGCTCAACTCTACATACCTACGTATATACGTACACAAATGGTGATTCATGGAGTATCAATTCTATCGTTGCCTTCCTTTGTCCTGGCACAAACAAACTCTCTCTTACACATACGTAACTAGGTAGTACATGAAACCGACACAATTTCACAAGCTGAAATGCAAGAGAGTCTGTGATGCCGCATTTGTGATGCCTGCAAAACTGGTAACTGAGTGACATCAACACAGGAATGGTGCCCGTGTTCAGTATTGCTAAGAAGGCTTGCATAGCAAACCTACTGTTGTGTTCATCACATCAGTCTTGTATCGAACGCACTGTGTAATTGTGACTAGTGAAATGATCAATCAGGCACAAGGAATAATATTGTGCTCTGGTACACAAAAGCATACAGCATGGTGTTCTCGCTTTACACTATCACACCAATATGTTGGGTCAGTGAATAGTACAGTAGCTTTCAAGCAGATTCACATGCAGAAGTGTAATAGTTGCTTCGGCCTTTTTGGGTGTTTTCTGCCGGCATAACTGTACTTCAAAGTCAGTTATGCAACGGAATCTGTCTCATGCACTACTTTGCAGTCATAGTCAAAGCTCTGTACACGTTTGGCTGGCTCGTTGGATTGAGCACATACTCACTCCTGTGACTGGCTGTGAGCACAGTGGTTGATGGCGTTGGTGTGAGGAAGAGGTCCTGTCCTTGCTGGAGGGTAGGCGGGTTGAGGTCTACAAAGGCAATATACTCCAGATAGTGCTGATACTGCTCATACTTGTCCAGTAAATTGTACATAGCTGTTGACAGGCTCTGGAAGAAGGCAAGCCCATACTGCTCCTGTACACACAAGGGAGCAGATAAGGAAAATGCATGACAACGAAAGGGAATAATGATAGTACATAAACACATAGTACGTACATTACCACTAGATCCATGTGTGACATCATCCGTACGTATGTATGTAGGTGTGTCACCATCACTCACCACTACGTATGTACAGGCGTACGTACTATCAGATGTTATAGTTACCTTATCATCTGTCTTGCTTGGTACTGTGGCTCTGGGTGTTGGGATCTCAATTTGAGCCATGTCCCTGAGCATAGATCCTGTCTCTGTGGACTCTACTAGTAGTTCCACATCACACCAGAAGTCATCAAGCTGCTGTTGTACAGCCTCAGTCCTCCTCTTCTCTTCTTCTGCATCTTCTTCAGATAATTGAGCATCTGGTGCTGAGGCAACTCGGGGAGGGCTGAGAGGATTCTTTGTACTCTTCTCTGCCTCAACCAGAGTGGGGTCTGGAGAATTCACCTATTGATACAGGTGAAAGTGCATGACAAAAGGGCAGAGAAAGACAAAGAAAGGTGAAGCAATTGTACTGCAGTTTACAGTAACTTGTCCTATCCTACATACATCCTGCCTGCTGCCAATGCTATTTGCGTGGGGGGTGAGAAAGTGTACGTACGTAAATGCCAGACCTTACTTATGTACGTACGTACGTATGTATATACGCAATTACTCTGGAGTGGTTTTGGGTATATACCATCTCAATCCTTTGCACATAGAAATTGTTTTAGTGGTTTGATAATAGCCTTTGGCAGAAGAGTCTGATCATATGTGCCCCAAAAAACACAAAAGGTAAGAATCTATTCGGGTAAAGACAACTGTTCATCAAGTGAGTCAAGACGAGGATCTGTTTCAAGGCACTCATTCAATCTATTTAGTCACTATAGGTAGCAGCCAACCATTAATTATGTACGCAACTACTGTAGTCAGTCAGCAGGTTGACAAGCGTACACACCTTGCCATGCTATAGTCACGTCACGTTTGTTGCCTGCTGCTACGTACGTACAGTAGGTTCCTTTGTACAAATCCTTCACAGAAATGTCCCCCCATAGTGGATATTGTCATCACACTCTCCTGCAACTTCACGATGTACACACCTGCTGCTGTCCTCCCCACCTAGACACCCACCTACTGGTGTGAAATTGGTACGTAGCTGGAAGCTGATTGATTGATTCTCTTCTAGACCCTAACTTTCTACCCCAGATAGCACAACAGACTAAGCAACTCCATACAGCAAACTATAATATTAAACATACGTACATACGAATTATATACGTAAATACCTTGCAGAGTGCTTTGGCACTGATGCCCAGAGGAGCAAGTTGAGAGAAGAATTCAACACTTGCAAACCCACTAACAACGAAGTAGTAGTCTGGACCATCTGCAGGCTCATCATCTGCAAAAGCAATACCCAGTAAGTTCATGGAGCACATTCTTGGATTCTTCCTATATACGTATCAACTAACTGATTGGTGGAGGTCCATCTCCTTCTTCACCCCTTTTCTTCATCGTTGAAGGCGGGAGGGAGGGTAGTGGAACTGTTTCAGATTCAAGGGCAGGAGTGTTCTTCCCTTTGCTTTTTCCAGCAGATTTACCTCCACCTGCTTTCTTGCCTGCTGAGGCTTTGGGTTTCTCGGTTTCAGGTACAGTCTAATGTGTGAAATCAATTCACTCAGCTGTAGTGTAAGTTATTATTAATTGCCTCACACTCTCCCAACAAAATTTACAGCAAACTGACCTTTGCATCACGTTTTTTGATATCCATGTCTCTCATCCTTAGCATTTGATACTTCAGGAGTTTAGCCAGTAATGGATAAGATAAAGTTCCCTGCTCAGATGCAGTAATCTACAAGAGAAGACAAAATCCAGCCCTCAAGCTACCAGTGTCTACGCCCATAGCTGACTGATACGTAAATGAAGTAGACACTATGTACAAACATGCACACACTCACTAACCGCTTGCTCACACACTACAACATGTGGGATTTGTGATGCTTGTGTATTTGCCATCTTGCTCTTCTTGCCACCACTTGGAACTGCTTCTTGGCCCTTCTTCATATCCTCAGCAGCCTAAAAGAGCAAATTGATTACAGAAACAAGCACACACACACATATGTACGTATGTGGACAATACACTCAAGAGATGGTTCGCTGCAGTATATGTACGTACATACGTATGTGTGTATACTGCAACAGTAGAGAACATGGAATTACAAGCTTACAGAAAACTTAATGCACACTACTGACTACGTATGTCAATAATGCAGCAATCCTACCATCTACCAATGCATATCATCATATATACGTGCATACTCTCATGTATGTCTATTGTATGTATGTACGAACGTACTAACATGATAAAGACCTGAGTATATCGAGACACTGTACATGTTGTGGGAACACTAGACATGCCACTTCCATTATTCAGACATCTCAGCACCAATATATGGAGCAGTGTATATATGCATTACTGGTCACATATAAAAACCTGCCAACTCAAGTAAAACCATGTGTTACAAGGCTACAGAGCACATACACAGCCATAGGTAGCAAACATCCACAAACTACGTGTGCATGAACACTATGCATGAAGAATTAAATGTGATGCAATGTAAATTTATGGAAGATAAGCAGACATCAAGCAGTCTTACCGACTTCAGCAAGCCATCCCGAGTAATGCTGCCGAACCTCAGCCTGTATCCCTTCTCCACGACCTGGTGCAGCGAGGCAATGTGCTCCAGACACGACACTCCCTCCGCTTCAACAAAGATAATGTATGCTTTCCAGTCATCCTGAACAAGGATGTATATGAAGGGGAAAAATACGCACACTCTCAAATACTAAAGAATCCAGCCAGGGATGGAACGCTAAGGGGGGCTTGCCTTTTCTAGAATTTCTTCTCTTAAGGCCTGCTCCCAATTCACATCTGACGGCGGAGCGGCCTTCGCTGCGGATTTCTTCCCCTTAGACATTGGACCATAGATACAATTGCACTAAATGGTTGTACCGCATACAGCATCCATTTTCCCGTTTCTATGCAGAGCCTCGGTTTCCAAGGATGATCAATGAATAACAACCACGTGCTTATAGGTGTGGCAGGCGGGGGCGGGGAGTGTTTGGTATGGTATGTACTGTGGAAGTGATCGCCCCGTACTGTAAGGGTTCGTCCTAGGCTATCAGTACATTTTATGTATATACCCTGCGTGCTTTCCTGTACCACAGTTTCAGTTTGAGTAGTACTTACAAGAATTGGCTCTATGTCACACCAGGCTTGGTAGAAGAAATGGCGAAAACGGTCGACACCCGAGGACATACCGCGGGTGTGGAAAATCAACGTGCGCATCCTCCACCGGCACGCGCTCCTAGTATCGAAGACGCATGCACCTGTACAGTTTGTAGGGAAGCCTTCGCGGAGTGGGATCGTCCGTCGTTGGTGCCACGGTTCCTCAGCAGTTGCGGTCACACCATTTGCACAGGTAGGTGTACATCCACACACCCTGGAGTGTATCAGCCGCCTGCCTGCTGTGTTCCACGTACTGCGTGCTAGATACGTACTTGAAAGTCTTTCAAGTATTCGTGTGATTCAGCTACCAAGTTATAATCGCGTCGACTTCACCCTTGCAGGATGTCTCGCTCAACTGATTGGTCGCGGTGCTAAACAGGCCAACAATGAAATCACTTGTCCAGTGTGCCGAACAGTTACAAGTGTACCGAACGGCGATGTTACCCACCTACAAATCAACTGGAGTGTCATTGGCCTTATCCCGTGCCTCGACCATGGAACAACGGCCTACAACCCGTGTGTTTGTCAAATGGGCTGCAGTGAAAATCCAGTGGTGCACCAATGCAAGGAGTGTCAAGAGCATATGTGCGCTTCGTGCGCCGAGGGCACTGTTTGCCGAACAGGCAGTTCACACCGTCTTGAGGAGGTTCACCCACACAGACCATTGCCACCTCCTACCCCACCCAGTAGAGGGAGCCAAGACTGGCTGTGTCCAAAGCACAATTTAGCGGTGCAGGTTGTGTGCAGTGCTAAGGAGAATGCACTACTGTGTTTTGTGTGTCAACTGGACCCAGAACACAAAGGGCATGAACATGTTTCCCTTAATGCATTTGCAGAACGTAAGAATGAGGTACTACAAATTCTGCTCAGGGATTTAAAACGGAAACAGAGAGATTTTGTGTACGGCTTTAACTTCTGCAAACGAACAGAAGAGGAATTGATGCAAGAAAAGGAACGAATCCATAACCAGTTGGAGAAAGTGTTTGGTCAGCTAGAAGAAGCGATTCGAACTCGCAAGAAGGACTTATGCCACCAAATTGATGGGGTTGTCGAGCAGAAGTTGAAACTATTGGACCAAGAGGCAGCGTGAGTAATGCAATCTAATATCTGTTGAGTATTTAGGTGACTTATTGGGTGAGCATAAGCGAGACCCCTCTTTTATGATTATGATGTGCTTAATACAGATGTTGGCCATGTGCTTCCACATCATATAGAACCATGAGCGTAATGTCAGAAGACCTTAAGCATCTCAGCAGCCAGGTGGAAAAGCTAACTACTACGGGTGCTCCTTTTGAAGTGGCCTTGCAGGCAGATGACGTCATTGAGCGGGGAAAGACTATGCTGGAAAGCAGCAGGACCGCAGATCCCTTGGATTCCTCCCAAGTCATTTTTGATACAACTGGCTTGGCTGACTTGCAGGCAAGCATTTTGAAGTTTGGAAGGCACGCCTACGGTATGTGTATATTGCCAGCTTTTTGGCAGTGTCTATAAATAATTTATGGTAATATACTATTTAGTCATACTGTTCACACACCACATCTGCTTCTACCTGCATACTCTGTTTCATTCTCCACAGCACCTGGTCCAGTTGAGAATTTGAAAGCCATTCTCATGAATAGAAATCCAACCAGTGCCATATTGGAATGGGACAAACCTAGTCGTAAGTTGGACAATGGGGATGTAGAGAAGTACACTGTGGAGTGGAGGGCAGTTGCCAACGATGAGAACCAAGACAGGCAAATCTACTTCCAGCAGGTGAGTGCATGCATGTCCTATAAATAACTGCATTCATTTCAAGTTGTTGGCCAGCAGAAATATCACATGTGGCCGACTAAAGTCACTCTTCTATTACCTGTCTACAAGCCCATTTACTTATCCTATCCAGATTCACAGTACTAGTGAAAGACGTATGACAGTTTGTGGCCTTATAAAGGGCTTGGAGCACAAATTTCGTGTAGCAGCAGTTAATCAAGCCGGACAAGGGCCATTTGTCACCTCCCAGATCCTTAAAGTTAATGAACCCAGTAAGAATGCATGTAGGTTTACCACGTATGTGGATGTCCTGCACAATATTATACTACTGACTTGCTCATTCTATGTCATCCTTGAATTGCAATTGTACAGCATTTGTCTGGGATCCAAGCAAGTGCCACCCCAATGTACATCTTTCCAATGAGAACTGCACTGCCTCAGTGGGTGACAATGCCCACTGGGTCTGTGCGGGTGGGTCCAGGGTGCTAGAAAGTGGCCGACACTACTGGGAGCTGCAGCTGGATCGATATGGTATTCCCTCACCCAACAAAAAGATCGTAGCTGGCATAGTGCATGCAACAGGACTGGATCCACGCTGCTGGCAGAGGAACAGGAGCATCATAGGACTGTATTATTCTCCGTTCAACACTCGGTCCTGGTCATTAGCGCTGCAAACAGGAAGAAAACTGTCGCAGTCCACCCGCTCAAGGTTTGTACATATGTTGCATAGTGCTTGCATACACAGCAGGCATGCTTGGGCCAGCCAGTGTGATTCAAAAATGGTATTTTCGGATGTAGTATGGTACTTGTGACACCACAATTGCAAGTCAGCACAAATGCTCATGGTTGTGTTTCCAATGAAATTCCCCTGTGGTTGAAATTGTGTATAAAAGTAGGTTGCAGTGTAGAATACATAATGATCTATTTATTCAATTGGCCAAAAATATGTGTGGCATTTCCATATACAGTAATGGCATTTGTACTGTAAATGCAATTTTACTAAATCATACACATGTCCCTTGCAGTGGAGACATTTACTGCCAACGGTACAGATTCCATGAGGGAGACAGGGTGGGAATTCTAGTTGACCTTGATAGGCAGACTTTGGAGTACTTCCACAATGGCCAGCCCCTGGGAGTCGCATTTGAAGATGTTAAGGGTCCAGTCATTCCTGCAGTCTCCTTCTGCCACCATAAGCGGGTGACCCTTCACTACCCACCCATTCCGAAGAGCCAAGAGGCTGAGAAGCGACCTCGCATCATTGCCAGATCTCATTCACATGCGGGAGATGATCGAAAAACAAAGAAGCGGCACTCCGAAAGCTCTGACAGCACAAGTAGTCTTGAGCGTAGCTTGTACTAATAAGGAGTGGGTCTAACTGAATTAAGATATAATACTTTCTGAACATACATATATACTTTGTCCCTCTTTAGCAACTGACATGCTTTCTTCATGGCAATAGACAGCAACATACGTACAAGGCTACTACTTCAGAATATATTATACTAGCAGTGAAGCCCGCCTTTGGCGGGCTTCTCTGCTCCGGCGCTAGGGCAACAGCGCTTCGGCGATGGTGGCTCGGCGACGGTGCTTCCTCAAATGCATTATCCATTAGTTCATTTTCTCCAATGGCCGACCCTGTAGCTAAATGATGGTGCTCAAGGCAAGTCATTGATCATGACAGTAGTCCAATGACGGCCATTCCATGTCAATGCTCCTCTGGATAAAGCCAAGCTATGCGAACCAATAGAAGCCTATAGTTCCATTGCTATTAGTGGTCTGTCATATTTCATTGCTTGTATTGCCACAGCAGGTGGGCATCATGCATGTCTAACACGTCCTTTTGAAATTGAGGAATGGTTCAGCAGACTGACACCTAAAGTTGTCGCTCTCTTCCATGTATCTAGGCAGAATCTAGGCTTCTCTGCATTGGAGGTTACTCCCATGGCGATCAATACTAAAGCAGCATATCATCTGACAGCTCCAGGCATGCATGTGCAAAGGTTGTAGGAGGTATTACTTCAAACAAATACTGTCAGACAAAGCACTGATATGTGAAGAATGGCTATATATAAATGGTTCACATGCTTATTCTGCACTGGTATGTAATGACATGTTCTAAAGAGCTTCTTTGTAAACAACATTCCTAGTCTCGCCACCAGGTGCACAAATGAACAGATTCCTTGGCATGCCAACCCGTGAGCACCCAACATAGTACTGCCCATGTGAAAAACAGGGTGCTTGTAAATAGAGACCTGCCACTGTCAAGCTTTGGCCCTGGGCCTTATTGATCGACATGGCAAAACAAACTCTTATTGGAAACTGGAGCCTCTTGAATTCAAAAGGTATGTTTGCACCAGAAGGTATTAAGGGAATCCATGGCAGAAAAACATCAGATTCTTTGCAATTGCCTATGACAATTGTCACTTCAATGCAATTGCGCATAAGTCGTACACGACAGCACCGTCCGCCGCTTCGGCATTGCCGCCGTTGTCGTGCAAACCGTGCACGGAGGTGTTGTGTTATGAGGTATTGTTGAAAACGGAAGTCCGTATACTTTCTCCGTAAAACCAAAATGGTGGACGGTCGTTTTCTGGTTTTTCGCCGCGCGCTACTCGGCTGAAGCGTATTTTCGCTCGTCGCCCCCTCGAGGACACTCTACGGTAGGGGCTCCAATGCGCTGTGAAGGTTTCGTGGCGATTTGTTTGCGCGCACGCGAGGATATCGCGCACAACCGTTTTCAACTCCTCTTTATTAATATACTAGCAGTGAAGCCCGCCTTTGGCGGGCTTCACTGCTACGGCGCTCCTTCGACAGCGGCCCTTCAACGGCGCTCCGACGACTGTGATTCAATGACAGAGCCTTGATGGTACCACTGTTGTTTGCTAAATTCTCAGTTCTTCTTGCATTTGGTAGCTAGCTATATAGCTCTGGGCCATATACAAATAACACCATCCCGGGAATATGTAGCCGAAGCAAGCTGTCTGGCAGTTTGGCTTGGGCAAACCACAGAACATGCCATGTTTCTGTAGCTTATTTGTGCACAATGGTTCCCCTACGTGCATTTGTGTGCCAGAGAGCATCTCCTCTTGGGCATTGAACCACCTTTCACAGCTTGTGCTAATCATGACAACATTGGCAACATGTGACGACATCATGACAACCTAGCAACATTTTCACAGCTTGTGCTAATCATGATTCATATAGCTACAGATTCATGTTTGTTGAGCCTATTCAGCTGCAGAATGTATGTTTGCAATTATGCTATTGGGTACATCATCAAACATCATCAATGTAACTTTTGTTATCACATGCATAGATATTTCATGTTAGTTCCCACGATGGCATTTCTAGATGGCGCTTCCCCACATAAAACAATGTGCGAACCGTGCACGGAAGTCCGTATATTTTCTCCGTAAAACCAAAATGGCGGACGGTCGTTTTCTGGTTTTTCGCCGCGCGCTCCTCGGCTGAAGCGTATTTGCGCACGTCGCCCCCTCGATGACACTCTACGGTAAGGTTTCCAAAGCGCTGTGAAGGTTTCGTGGCAATTTGGCTGCGCGCACGCCAGGATATCGCGCACAACCGTTTTCAACTCCTCTTTATAATATTATATAGACTGCTACGGCGCTCCTTCGACAGCAGCCCTTCAATGGCGCTCCGACGACTGTGATTCAACGGCAGAGCCTTGATGGTACCACTGTTGTTAGCTAAATTCTCAGTTCTTCTTGCATTTGGTAGCTAGCTATATAGCTCTTGGCCATATACAAATAACACCATCCCAGGAATATGTAGCCGAAGCAAGCTGTCTGGCAGTTTGGCTTGGGCAAACCACAGAACATGCCATGTTTCTGTGCTTATTTGTGCACAATGGTCCGTCTACGTGCCTTTGCGTACCAGAGAGCGCGAGCATCTCCTCTTGGGCATTGAACCACCTTTCACAGCATGTGCTAATCATGACAACATTGGCAACATGTGACGACATCATGACAACCTATCAACATTTTCACAGCTTGTGCTAATCATGATTCATATAGCTACAGATTCATGTTTGTTGAGCCTATTCAGCTGCAGACTGCATGCATGGTTGCAATTATGCTATTGGGCACATCATCAAACATCATCAATGTAACTTTTGTTATCACATGCATAAATATTTCATGTTAGTTCCCACGGATGGCATTTCTAGATGGCGCTTCCACAATAACAATGTGCAAACCGTGCACGGAAGTCCGTATATTTTCTCCGTAAAACCAAAATGGCGGACGGTCGTTTTCTGGTTTTTCGCCGCGCGCTCCTCGGCCTAAGCGTATTTTCGCTCGTCGCCCCCTCGAGGACACTCTACGGTAGGGTTTCCAATGCGCTGTGAAGGTTTCGTGGCGATTTGGCTGCGCGCACGCGAGGATATCGCGCACAACCATTTTCAACTCCTCTTTATTAATATAGACTAGCAGTGAAGCCCGCCTTCGGCGGGCTTCACTGCTACGGCGCTCCCTCGACAGCGGCCCTTCAACGGCGCTCCGGCGACTGTGATTCAATGACAGAGCCTTGATGGTACCACTGTTGTTAGCTAAATTCTCAGTTCTTCTTGCATTTGGTAGCTACGTAGCTATATAGCTCTTGGCCATATACAAATACCACCATCCCGAGAATATGTAGCCGAAGCAAGCTGTCTGGTAGTTTGGCTTGGGCAAACCACAGAACATGTCATTTTTCTGTAGCTTATTTGTGCACAATGGTCCGTCTACATGCCTTTGCGTGCCAGAGAGCATCTCCTCTTGGGCATTGAACCACCTTTCACAGCTTGTGCTAATCATGACAACATTGGCAACATGTGACGACATCATGACAACCTAGCAACACTTTTACAGCTTGTGCTAATCATGATTCATATAGCTACAGATTCATGCTTGTTGAGCCTATTCAGCTGCAGACTGCATAGTTGCAATTATGCTATTGGGTACATCACCAAACATCATCAATGTAACTTTTGTTATCACATGCATAAATATTTCACGTTAGTTCACGCGATGGCATTTCTATGATGGCGCTTCCACAACAACAATGTGCGAACCGTGCACGGAAGTCCGTATACTTTCTCCGTAAAACCAAAATGGCGGACGGTCGTTTTCTGTTTTTTCGCCGCGCGCTCCTTGGCCGAAGCGTATTTTCGCTCGTCGCCCCCTCGAGGACACTCTACGGTAGGGGTTACAAAGCGCTGTGAAGGTTTTGTGGCAATTTGGCTGCGCGGACGCGAGGATATCGTGCACAACCATTTTCAACTCCTCTTTATTAATATAGAAGATACGAAGTTCATATTGGTACAAAGAATGTCCCCCAATTATCGCTGAAGGTCAAAGATGCTAACTGTATACCCTTCTACTTCTACTGGTATCCTATTGCACTTGCCCATGGCTAATGTGTTCCCAGTCGTAATAATAGCTACAGCATATAAGGATTCGCCCGTATATCAATGTGCGCCATACAATCACTTAATGACAAAACAGTCTCAAGCATGCAAGGTTTTGGCCCTTGACTGCAATTACATAATTAAGAACGCTAAATCTGCAGCCATTAGAACATACAAGAACATAACATACGTACATGTGCTCTAGGATCAAACACTGTCTACTGTCTTTGTGCTCTAGCACAACAAGCAGGCAAGGGAGCAGGGCCCGCTCATACTGTCAGTCTTCTCCCGCAGGGACTGCATCTTCAAGCTTCTTTACAAACTTGACACGCATCTCTGTGTGGTCGTCCCCACGCAGTGTGTCCGATACAAAAAACACTTGCACATCCAACTGCACCTGAGGGTGGCGAAAGATCAGATTACATACATATTATGTAGGTGCATTGATCTAATGGTGCCTTCAAGGGCACACTAGTTAAATTCATTTTTACTGCGCATAGAAGACAATAGGTGTAAACATGAGTGTGTGCCCCCTTATCTATGGACCTCAGGGTGTCATATATCAGTTCTGTGTCATTGAACAATTAGTCCACTGAGTTACACCTCTTTAGCGTTTGGCATTTAGCAGAAATTGGGGTACCATGAATGAGGTAGACTAGTTGAACAAGCATGCAAATGATAAAATTAACCCAGAGGCTAAATGAGTCAAGCCTTATTGAATACAATAATTGGGAGAATTGTTGCCTCACTGAAACGAGGGTACATGCACACCAACCATTTCTAGGGAACCTCTGATCACTCCACAGAGGATATTGGAGAACCACAGATCTCGATGTGTATCCGGAAGCTCTACCATGTCCACTAACGGGTTATGCTCTAGAACCAGTGAAAACTCCTTCTGATCACTGCTCCAGTTGGTGACACTGGGCTCAACACCCAAGAACATTTTGAAACCATACTACAAGAAATGGAATAAGTCACTAATCGGACAGCATCATGTACAAAGATACGACAGACATGCTATACTGTACAGCTGGAGCTTCTCCTTCCTTAGCCAATGTGATGCATAATCTCAATATGTTCATGCACAGCATCAGAGTTTTTTGAACGGTCAAAATGCTGTAAGAGCCATGTCCACTAACGGGTTATGCTCCAACTGCCACATGCAAAGATATGGTCCAGGTTAGTGCATGGTCACAACCATGTTGGCAGCAATGTGCCTGCTTGTATACACATCCCACCCATATGCAGAGTCACTGTGTGCATGTACAACTCCCACATTCAATGCACATTAATATTAATACATAACATTGCACAATATACCCATACAGGCACCTTTGATATAGCCTGTGCTGTTTCCCTCATGTCATGGCAGCGTTGCTGACTTGGCATTCTTGCAAGGTAGTCTTCCACTAGCCGCACACCAATGTTATAGCCCCTGCACACACAACCAGTGTTTAGCACGTGGCAATACGTAACAGTAGCACTTGTGTCAGAAGCTTCGAGCATATGACTTACATTTTTGTAAGTTGCTTGTTGACTTCCTCATCATTTTCATAATCCTTGAGTAGCTGAGCCACAAGGGCACCATATGTTAGCGCAAATAGCTCACCACTCTAGGAGTAGGAGGTGGGCCAGGAGAAAGGAAATGTACACCAGCTAGATCCTTGCATGCTTGGCCTGGCAGTGATACTGTTACGTGTTCCCATAACTTGCTTTGAATGCAAACATGAATGTTACACACGAATTCAGGGATACACTGCTACTACCGTAATCTGCTAATGCTTGAGCGCGCACTTGAGCAAACGCATTTTGGTTCACACAACTGGTAAAATGAAAAAAGTAATGAATTCTACCTGTAGCCTCAAATGATGAACCTCGCTTGCACCCAATGCGTCAATCCTCACACAGATCCTAAGACCTAGACGTGGTGGCACCGGCGTAGACGTGGTGTACCCATCGATGGCCGCGTTCTGTAAACGTCACAAGAAAGCGAAATGGCTGTGCCCTATCAACCCTACTCACCACTTTGCGTGTCTCTGTCGCTTTTGAAGACGACTTCAACATCGTCCACAATCTTTAGAGTAATTAGTTTTACGGCAGGGCAGTTAGCTAAGAATCCCTCGGCACAGTCCTTGCGGCCATTTTATGCACGAGTGCCACTTTCACTCCAAATTCAAAATTGGTACACTCACCAACAAGTAACCATATGGTAATACAGCATTGCAGACCATTACAACCAGTAGTAGCTACAGTCATATCAAATACACACACACGCTACATTGATACATGTCATCACACGCTATGAGGCTATGTCGAGTCCATGAGTCTAAGACTGAGCCACTCACAGTGGCCTTAGAATAAAATAAGTGACACACTCAGTCAAATGAGATGCTCATTTTGCACGGGCCCTCCTTCTCCTCCACGCTGAGCAGCCGCTCCCTCTCACCAATGAACTGAAACTCCTGGTGTTTGGCCAAGTTGCGCATGAGAGTGCGAAGGGGCAGCCACCACTGAAATTCAGCTGGAATGGTGCGGTGAGGGAAGTCGGTCTTCTTTTTTAGCTGGACCAACGGAGAGAACATATAGTTCTGTCCCAGAATGCCAAGGATGGCAGCAGATTCGCATGATGTGGCGTGGAGCTGGCCATCAGACATAGTGTTCTTCTCCACTTGCTCCAACATGAAAGTTACTGCTTTAGACCCCATCTTGACTCCGAGGATCCTGTCATAAGGTGATGGCGATCCCCCCTGCTGCAGGTGCCCAAGGACACTCGCACGACTGACGAAACTGCCCTTGCCCTCACCATTGAAGAATTTGGCAACGAACTCTGTGTTGTACTCTGGGTGGGCCTTCTCAGAATAAAGCATAATGCCTCTTTTCAATCCCTGTTTGAATTTCCCAGTGAGGTGGTGGAGGTCTTGATACAGTTCTTGCAGGCCAAATGGTTCTTCAGAGATGTACGCATTGTCAGCTGCACCAGCAAGTGCTCCCATAGTAGCTAGGTACCCGCAGTAGCCACCCTGTGTCTCCACCACAAACACTCGCTTTCTGCTGGCTTGGGCTGACTGGCGCAATTTGTCACAGCTGTCGACAATGATGTTGAGAGCAGTGTCGCTGCCTAAGCTTACATCAGTGCCCGGGACGTTGTTGCTGACAGTGGCAGGTGTTCCCAGCAAGGGGATCCGGAAGGCAGCATATTGCTCACGAGCTTTCTCAAGTTCAATCAAACTGAGATAAGCTTCAAAGCCTCCAATAATAAACAACCCATGAAGGTGTAGTGAATCAATTCTTTTGGCAATGACACTGAGAGTGGACTTTGTTGGAATGACCCTGTTAGTACCCAGATTACAACCTCCATCCCTCACCCAACCTTCCACTGACATCCAATCAAATTCAATTGCATAATCTGGACCGCCACTGATGAGACCTTCAATCCCCTCGCAGATGCCAACCACCTGGTGACCTTCCCGCAGCATAATCCTCACAAAGGCACTAATGCAGCTATTCACTCCGCAGGCAGGTGCTCCCACCTGCATCACGGCAAAACGAAGTTGCTGCTTGGGCTGCATCGGAGCCTTGACGTTATTCAGCACGAGTGCCATGTTGAGGTTGCGTTGAAAACTGGCACTACGCAAGGTGACAGCCTTGTCGAACTCCTTACTCTTCATGGCCTTATTGACAGAATGTGTCTTCTTGACACACTCCATCATGGGCTCTAGGACCACTTGGTTGCCGAGCATCATGGCTATCACAGGGTCAACCTCCCCCTCAGCCTCAGCAAGACGGAGAACACTTGCAGCACCAAGCCGACAGCCAATCAAACGATCGTAAAAAGATGGAGCACCACCTCTCTGGATGTGCCCGAGCACTGTGATGCGTGTGTCATGAAGAAGACGCTCGTCCAGAACCTTTTTCACATAGGCGGAGGTTATAGGGTGACAGTTGATGTCCACTGCTCCTTCTGCCACTACTACCAGGGTCATTCTCCGGCCATGGTCCCGAGCTGTCTTGATGGTCTTACACATCGTGTCCTCCCAGCCATCAGGCATTGGGTTCTCTGGTAAGAGGAACCAATCTGCTTGCCCGGCAATGGAGCTCATGAGTGCTAGGTAGCCACAGTTGTGGCCCATTACTTCCAACACGAACGAACGCTGGTGGCTGTCAGCAGTGCTGCAGATGCAGTCCATTGCGCTCACAATGCGATGCAGGGCCGAGTCCACCCCAATAGTCATGTCCGTTCCACACATGTCATTGTCGATGGATCCCACTACCCCCACCAGGTTTAGGTAGCCATACTCTTCAACGACATCTGGCAAGATGCGGCCCTGCTCTGCTAGCTCAGTCAACAGCCCACTCCACTCCGCCTTGAAGAGGTTAGCGCCAGTAAGGCTTCCATCGCCGCCAATTATAACGAGGTTGTTGATTCCTTTCTTGACGAGATTTTCGGCCGCACGAAGTCGTCCTTTGCGCTCTCTGAACTCCTTGCAACGGGCTGTGCCAATAACGGTACCTCCGCGTTGTACAGTGTCAGAGACGTCTTGCCACGTTAGCTCGCGGATGAAACTGCCCCCCTCGACCATTCCCTGGTAGCCCTCATGAATAGCAAACACGTGCATACCCTTAGAGATGCCCATTCGCGCGACAGCCCTCACACACGGGTTCATCCCCGGGGCGTCTCCGCCGCTGGTCAGCACGCCCAAGCACTTTTTTGGTTGCTCTTCATCGTCAATTGTGCCCTGTACAGGAGATTCCACAGGACTATGTGGCTTCAAAAACCGAAGGTTGCTGCCACTGAAAGTGGCAATGCCGAAAAGATACTTTCTTGGGTCTATCATGGCTCCACTCCGGCAGCCATTTTATCTCGCACTTAATTATACTTTGCACCCAAACCGCTATTGTCTGGCTTGCTAAACCGTCCTATAGCTGCGGTTGCGGTTCAATAGTCCCATATATATGCGTGTATCTTTCAATTCAATTCAATGTGCACCATGCCCGAAGGCATTAGGACCAGGTTGGCCCAGTGTAGCACCAACACATGAGAGCCTACATCAGCATAAAGAAACAAATATGAAGGTAGCCATAAATCCTCAAGGTATTGAACTAATAACTCAATTAAATCTCGCATGCCACATGTAAGAGATAAAGGACAACACTTTATAGTTTCTACATGCAAGAGATAATATGATAGCAGCCAAGTCGTCCTGGTCAACTCCATAGTGTTCTTGCACCATTGCTAATGGTTGATGTATAAGCAAGAGTACTGGAGTGCTACCAACCCGATGTAGTAGCCTTGGTGGAAACGTGGTTGAGAGGAAAAGAGGGTGTCCGAGGGGTATCAGTGGTATGGAAGGAACAGGAGGTGTGTGAGCAGGAAAGCAGTAAGAGGTTCTGGAGGAGTAGGCTTCTTGATAAAGGAGACATGTCTGAGGCAGTATGATTTGGAGATACTAGATGATGAGGTAGAAGATCAGAATGCAGGACAGAAGTAGTGTGAATGATGACTGGACTGTAGCTGTATGTTACTTACCACCGGAAGCATCCAGTTATGGGGGAGGTGTGGAGAGCATGTTGCTATCGTTGGCGGAACAAGCTGAGAAGTACAGATCTACAGGGAGAATGGTGATATGCGGTGATTTCAACAGGAGATGTGGGGGATTGCTGGAGACTTCGGATGAAGAATACCTAAGGGGAAGCCTAATTGGCTTCTTGAAAGACACGGGGTTAGTAATAGTGAATGGCAGAAAGGGCAAGGATGCATTCATCTGCATATTTATCCAGCAGAGGTCGTTAAGTAGTGGACTACTGTGTGGTTCCCACAGACTGCATGGAGGCAATTGACAACTTCAGAGTAGTAACAATTAGGGAATGCATAGAAGAGATGAGAGTATGAGGAGAGCCAAGTCGGATACCTGACCACTCATGCCTGATGTGGGAAATCAAGACTGATGTGAATGAGAATTTGCAAAGTGAGGAGAACAGATCAGAAGACAGAGAAGTGCCAAGGCGGAAGTATGAGATCCCAGAGAATTATCTAATGGAGGAGATGGATAACATCAATTTTCTGGGCAAGAGACTGCAGGGGGTATACATGAACCAGGAGGAGATGGACTATACATCTATCAGGACATTGTGGACATGATGAAAAGGAAAAGGTAGTTCAGAGGAGAGGGGCAGAGAAGAAGCGGGGTCAGGTTTGGTTTCACAGAGGGTTAAATTGAGGAAAGCATTCAATAAGGCGGACAAGCACTGGCTGGAGAGTAGGAATGAGGAACAGAGGAAAGCACGCAGGAGACCTACCTGGAGATCAGAAGGTCGTACAACAAAGCAGTGAGAAGAGCGAAGAGAGAGCATGCGGAAAAGGAGAGTGACAGACTGGAGGCAACGCTGCAGGACCCAAAGAAGTGGTGGTGGCTCCTGAGGAAGAAAAAGGTCACCAGCAAGAAAGCAGCACAGGTAGACATGAGCAGAGTTATATATTGATGGAGAGGGGAAGATAAAAGAGGGAGACAGGGCAAGGAAGGTATGGAAGCCCCATTTTGAGCAGCTACTGAATGAGGGGGCAGCAGATGTTGGGGGCCAGAGGGAAACAGTGGTAGATGATGACATCAGAAATGAGCAGTTAAACAATAAGAACACAGCTGAGGAAGTGGCGGCAGCAATGGGGAAGATAAAGAGGGCAGGCTGATACCAGCTCTGCTGTACGCAGACGATATGGTGCTTTTGGCAGAGGATGACCAGGGGATGGGAGAAAGCTTGAATGTGTTGCAAGAATGGTGTGTGGACTGGTCATTAAGGGTGAATGGAAGCAAGTGTGGGGTAATCCACTTCAGAAGGAAAGGAGAAGAGAGGATCGAGTAAGGCGTCATTCAGTGTTGGGCAGGAAGCAATAAGAATGGTACAAGAGTACAAGTACCTAGGATGTGTGGTGGACAAGTACTTGGAGTACAAGAGCATGATCGAAGCAAGGGCACAGGCAGGGATGAAAGCACGGTATGCATGGCTGCAGAGATGTAGGGCGTGTGTGGGAGAGTTGAGAAGAGGAACATTTGGGAACTATTGGAGATGTTGGTTGAGTCAGTGGGTATGTATGGAGCAGAGGTCTGGGGATGTTGCAGACAGCTTGGGGAGGTTGAGCAAGTGCAGTTGCGAGCCATGCGAATCTTCCTGGGAGTTGGAAGGCTGCACCCCGAAGTGTCGCTACTGGTGGAAATGGAGATGTTACCATTAGAGTGGGTAGCAAAACTGAAGTGTGTGGAATTCTGGTATAGGGTAATGAAACTAGGGGATGAAAGACTGGTGAAGCATGTGGCAGTGGAAGCTTGCAAGCAGAAAAAGATGAAGTGGATGAAGGACCTAAGGCAAAGCATACGAGAGATGGGATGGGGGGAGGTTAAGCTGGTGGATGTTGAGAAGCTGAGCAACTTCCAACTGAAGGAGATGTTAAAGAGCTGTGCATGGAGAGAAGTAAGGGCATCTTGGGAGCAGGAGATGAGTAAGAAGCCGAAGCTGGAAGTGCTATAAGAATGATTGTGGACAAGGACTGCAAGGGGAGGAGTGCACAAATTGAGAACAAGGAAGTAAGGAGGATGGTCACTAAGCTAAGAGGAGGGAAGGCACAGCTGCACATTGAAACCGGAAGATGGAAAGGGGAAGGTAGAGAAGAGAGAAAATGTAAAGAATGCAGTGGGCAAGAAGTGGAGGATGCAAAGCACTTCCTTCTAAAGTGTGACGGTCAACAATTAATTCTTTGTAGTGACTCAGTGAACTTTTTTGTTTTTTTGAACAGTGCCTCATGGGGAGCAATCCCTAGTGCTTGTTGTGTACGTTGCACGTGTGCACTCAAATATACATAATAATAATATTAATAATAATAATAGTAATATAATAATAGTAATAATAATAATAATAATATCAATACTAGACAAATGCACAGCATTATGGGGCAAGCCTAGCAATGCTATGCACGTGCAAATGCTGTGGCAGCCATAAGTTGCCAGCATCCTTAAGGAAAAATGGTCACACACACAATGTCTAGCACCATGGAAACCCGGTGCGCAAAATGAGCTGAAGCTGAATGGGAGCCAGTAAGCAGCAACTGACTGCAACCAAGAACGGCACCACAGACATTGTCTAGCTGCCACTCTTGCATCATGGATGCCTGGCACCGTATGACGGGCCGCACAACTGCATAAGGAAAGCCCTCCGCGGAGGAAAATGCGAACGGTTCGCGAGCGGCAGCCATTTTCTCACCGTTAAACGATATAATTTATTATGCTGACCACTGCGTGCAACATTGTAGCGGGCAGACATCAAAAATGTGACAGCTGAACGTACCGCGACATAATTATTATATTATAAGAGAAGATTAAAAATTTTCTACAAAAATGGTAAGAATGTAGGGATGGCACAAAAAGGACAGAAACAAGAGGGGATGTCATGTGGTGAAGTATTTGCTGTGTGTGGTTTCTACACACAAGGGTATTGCACCATATCCCTACATCTGGCAGCATTCTGCATCATGTGCTACTCACTGTATGGCCACATTAGAACTAGTGCCAGCTGTTGCTCTTGGTGTGTAGCTATAGCTACTCCACCAGCACACAGTTGCAAATAGCCCCTGAGGGCTGATAAAGTGGAAGCAGCTAAATTCCTTCAACTATATACTAGAGTCTAGATCTGTTCTTGCCAATTATAGTGCATATTCTTTTCGATGTGCTACTGAAGTTCAGTTTGGTCTGTTCAAGAGATAAATAATGTACCCTCCATCGACACTGATTAGCTACATGCTGCTGCCAGATGTAGGGATGTGGTGCAATACCCTTGTGTGTAGAAACCACACACAGCAAATACTTCACCACATGACATCCCCTCTTGTTTCTGTCCTTTTTGTGCCATCCCTACATTCTTACCATTTTTGTAGAAAATTTTTAATCTTCTCTAGTTTCTGTACTTTTTATGCAAGTCTGCTTATAGCCTTCTCTCATTAGTATACTGTATCTCGTCCACCTTTACCTATAATAGGTCACAATCGACTTGCTACTAGTTTATTCATCCCCGGTGGATACAAAACTGGACCGTGTAGCTAGCTAGCTATAAGTGAATTACGTACCGTGTCCGCTGATACTGAGACATATTAAATTGCCAGCCTTTCCTTTCATCTTGTACGATATCAATAAGAACTTTATAGCGCACCACACTTGGTAAGCTGCCAATCTTGCGCTTTACCAGGCAAACACGAAGAACTTCGGCGCGCTGGCCCAGAGACCATTTTTTCAAACCACGTGGTGACGTCATTAGAAAATGGCGGATTTCACACAGCTCTGTCGCTGTGAGCCACGAAAACCTTGATGTTGAATATTATCGCTTTGACAACCAGTTCTATCAAAGAATACAGTTCGGGAACTTTCTAGTAGTTTCGTCCTAAAAGCGCTCCAATAGCCCCCTTCGTTCTTGAGTTACAGCTGGCGAAGAAGAAGAAGAAGAAGAAAACGAAAACCGGGATTTTCGAAGCGCGGTTATTTCTCAGCGGGATATGTTCGCTTGCCTTTAAGGTCAGTTTATAGTAAGACCGTTCTATATTCAGCTGTACGTAGCCTTCTTTCGCCGGTTTTCTGCGTATTTTCGAATTTCGCTCCTATACCAATGTATAGGGATAACGAAACACCCTGTGCCATCCCTACATAGAGAGTGCTACCGCACTCTCTGATATTCAATTCAATTCAATTCAATTCAATGATTATATATATATATATATATATACACAAACATAGCGCTTCCAGCCATGCTACTCATTAAGTGGGGCTCGCTCAGGCTCGCCCCAATTACACTGAATGAGCCCTCAACCGGACAACAAGCACACGGTGTATTACCCTGTGGGAGGTCAACCCGATGATATAAAAGGAGAAAGGGCTGGGAGGGTAGCAGTCCAAGACGCTACTACTTGCTCTAAAATCGTTACTGATCTTGACTACTAGCAAATTCATCACCATGAGTGGAAGCCTTGCTGCTCTGAAGCGTAAATGCAAGAACACCCGTCCCCGTTCGACCAGCGATTGTACGATCGCTACCGACTCCGCAAGGAGGTGGGCAAAGGCATCTTCTCTGTGGTGTACCTCGCGGAGGACGTGCAAACGTCCGAGTACGTGGCCATCAAGGTGGTGGACAAGAAGCTGATGCAGCAACAGAAGCTCTCAGTTCAGTCCGAGATCGATACTTTGAAGAAGGCTGACCACGAGAACATTATCACCTTGTTCGACGCGCTGGAAGACGCCAACTATGTCTACATGATCCTTGATTAGTAAGTTTGCCCTGTGAGCTGTTACTGTATGCGCATCAGTGACTCACCATCTCTTCCTCCTCCCTCCCTCCATTCAGCATTGGTGGTGGAGAAATGTACGATCGTATTGAACAGAAGGGCGAGTTTTCAGAGGATGAGGCACGAAGCATCATGCTGCAGCTCCTTGAGGCTGTCCACTGCATGCACTCCAACGGCATTGTGCATAGGGACCTCAAACTGGAAAGCATCCTCTTCTGCGGCAAGTCTGAAAAGTCCCGCATCATAGTGACTGACTTTGGCATTGCTGCAATGCCAGGTGACTCGCTGATGACACAGCCATCCGGCACACTTGGCTATGCGGCTCCAGAGGTCATCAACCGTGTTCCGTACACCTCCAAGTGTGACCTCTGGTCTCTGGAAGTCATAGCGTACATCCTGCTGGTTGGCTACCAGCCGTTCAACTTTGAGGACAAGGAGGAACTGATGGAGTGCTCACAAAAGGGCTTCTAACACTTTGAGTCTCCATTCTGGGATCACATCTCTGACGAGGCCAAGAACTTTGTGTCCAGTCTGATGATTGTTGACCCTTCACAGAGACTGAGCGCACAGCAAGCTCTCAACCACCCATGGATTCTGGGAAGAAAGCTGGTGCCATCAAACCGTGCCCAGACTGTCAGGACCAAGCTTCGTGCTGCCTTCCTTGCTGCTCGCTGGGTGGTCCGCACACAGCGCTGTGCTGCCTCCACCAGGAGAGAGAGACATGAGGAGGAGAGCGGAGTGCAGATCGTTTAGGGACAGCTAGCCAACGTACACTTAAGTGTCACTGACAGCTCTCTTTGCAAGCGGCCAAGCGGTGTAAGTATCCCAGAGAAGTTAAGAGACGAGCTAGTGGAGTGGAGGTGCAGAAGGAAGGGGTGGTCATCTCCTTTGAGGACAGTCAGAACTTGCGCCATGACAGCTGCAGTGTGGTGTATGTTCAAGCATAAGCAAGAAGTGCATCGAAGCGCTGCCAGCAAACTGACATACCATTGTACAACCTTCTTACTGACAATCTTGACATCACACAGAATTCTGTTTCTCCACTGCTCACTTCTTATCCTGTTATTGCCAATTGTACCGTTGAATGGGTTTTCCTTAATTTCTGTGTTTTGTTAACTTATTTGTTCTTGTCACATGACTGTCATGTCAAAAGCTCCCATTGCCCATTCACAAATGAATGAATAATGAATATTGAAAGAAACAAGTCAGTAATCTGTGGTGCACGAGAGATTCAGCAACAAGCAAACAGCTACTATGGGCTCCCAAGTGGATATACTTGTACATGCTAGTCAAAGAATGGGCCTAGTTGAGCATAGTGTAGCACACATAGATGGACCATACATGAAGCTCTGAGCGAGTACAGAAGTTGCTGGAGCAGTCATTACAGCTCTACAGCTCTACAGTGTCTTTAAGGAAATCAGTTTCATAATAATTATGCACGCCAGGGTCACTGCCAATGCCATATTAAGATTCTTACAATTCCCAGCTGCAAGTGGACATCAATGAGTGCAAGAAGACATGAGGCATTATGTGTATGTGTATGTTATATGTGTATGTGTTAGATTGACACTCCTGCCAGAGCTACCACATCTGATGAAGTGTCATTGCCTGTGCTCAGGAGTTTCCAGCATGTCTATAATGCAATATTTTAGGTGCATTTTTATTTTATGCTTTATAGGACCGAACATGTAATTATATAGCAACACTCATGCACACAGTAAGCATGTCCATGTCAGTTCAATCTGTGATCGTCAGTTTATTTACGCACCAGCAACAGCTGATTACATGCATGTCAGTATGACAAGCGTAAAATTTATAGCTACGTACATGCAACCGTCGACATCAACGGTACTGCACGTGTGTACTTTCTTTAATTATCAAGGACCATGCAACCTTCACATATGTATGTGAAATACACAAAAATTAATGTGTGACCTACGTACAATATTTAGTGAAGTATGATGATTGAAATAGTGCTTATTAGCTAATAGCTAGGAGCCAGACATATACTAGACTCGCCTTCCAGCTAGGTAACGCAATGCATGAATGAAAGATATGAACAGTTGAGAAAGGGTAGTTCTCTAATATCCTTTCTCATGCCTGATCCAGCTGAGGAGCCCTCACTTCATTCGATATGCACAGTTGCATGTATATTGTGCAATCATGCATTGACAGTTACTAATAGAGCTACATAATTATATACCTAAACTGTAATCATTATTCTATACTGGCAATCTATCACTAACCATAAGGGGATCAGAATGAGCTTGACGGCACAAAAATAAATTGACATGCAACTATTTATTTGGCTGGCCTGTAACGTTTAGGTGTACACTGAAGCAAATGTAGTGTACTCCAATGTAATGATGTGAACAAAGCAACTGACCACAAGTATGCACATGCCAGCATATATTATATACATTGGCAGCAGTAACAATGGGTGTAAAATAGATAGAACAATAACCCATTGTGGCATGCAAAATTTGCATGGCAACAAAGTCAACCAATGAACGACTGTGATCATTGGTCAAGCACGCCTCTTGTTACAGCAGCAGAAGAGTGAATCAGGAAATAGGAGAAAGATGGGATTGTAATCTTGAGCTTTACTCCAAGATATGTAGCAACTGCAGCGCAGACACTATACCAAAGAAGGCAAAGGCAGTTGGAAGGATATTGATAAATATATTAGGGACTAAAAAGGTACTAGCAAGGGCAAGAGTCTTGGCACTGAAGTATAGCAGGGCAATTGTGCAAATGTACAGAGTAGTTGCAGTCCCTAGAACAATCCGTATTGCTCCTATGTGTATGAGAAAGTCTTATCTGATAATTCTTTAATTCAAGTTTAACAAAAACAGCATAACATGTGTATTAGCAAAACAGATGCCAAAGAAAACCTCATGCAACAGCCCAAACCATGGGCATATCAACATCTGTATCATCATCATATCATCAATCAAGGTCAACTTTGCAATGATACATAGGCATTCACAACGTAGCGACTATATAGAACTTCAAAGAGTTGGTGTCTCCTTGAATAGTCTCCTTCTCACGTCAGAAGTGAGTGTCTGCGCTGTGTGAAAGGCACTGAGTGCTCTGTATGGGGCATCCCATATATGGGGTTAATGTATACATGCCAGCTTTTTTTAACTGTCTGCTCCTGCGATAAGCCTTCAATAACCTGCTGGTGTGGTAATTCTTCAATAACCTGCTGCTGTGGTAATTCTTCAATAACCTGCTGCTGTGGTAATTCTTCAACTGGCTGTTCCGGTGGTAATTCTTCAATAACCTGCTGCTGTGGTAATTCTTTAACTGGCTGCTCCGGTGGTAATTCTTCAATAACCTGCTGCTGTGGTAATTCTTCAACTGGCTGCTCCGGTGGTAATTCTTCAATAACCTGTTGCTGTGGTAATTCTTCAACTGGCTGCTCCGGTGGTAATTCTTCAATAACCTGCTGCTGTGGTAATTCTTCAATAACCTGTTGCTGTGGTAATTCTTCAATAACCTGTTGCTGTGGTAATTCTTCAACTGGCTGCTCCGGTGGTAATTCTTCAATAACCTGCTGCTGTGGTAATTCTTCAACTGGCTGCTCCGGTGGTAATTCTTCAATAACCTGCTGCTGTGGTAATTCTTCAACTGGCTGCTTTGGTGGTAATTCTTCAATAACCTGCTGCTGTGGTAATTCTTCAACTGGCTGCTTTGGTGGTTCCTGCGGTGGCACTTGAGGCTTCAGTTGGGCAATGTCATTCATTAACCATTCCATGAACCACTTTAATAAGTCTATAATACCTCTTCCACCGAGTAGAAGAGGAATAAAAATATACAGGAAAAATGTGGGGAAGTTGTCTTGCTCTGTGGCATTGTTCACATAACTTCCACTGAATGCAAGCAGCATAAACAATAATGTAATAGACATGAAGAAAGGGATAAGGATACCAGCATTAAGCATGATTCTGTCATGAGCAGGGACATTTCTGCTTCTCACAGCTGCCCAATGAGTGGGACGCAAACAATTCCAAACAGGAGAGCGGATTGTAGGCCAATTGGCACAGACAGTAAACACAAGTGCTAAGGTGTGACTAACAGCTGTGCCTGCCAACACAAGTAGCAACATGTTTATGACAATTGTCAGGGGGGCTGCTGGAACAGCTAGAACTGCCACAACACCATGGTGGCATATCAACTGAATAGCAGATATGTCAGACCCTATGGCCACAAAAGTGATCCAATTACGAGCATGTGGTTCACTGCCACTGCAGAAGGGTGTGGCAAGACGTAGGTAGAAGTTAGGGACTGTAAACGTAGAATTGTCTGCAATGGATTTAGCTGTGTCAATGGTAAGAAGGGCTATGACGATGATAGTAAGAAGCCATGCTATTTGCATGCCTACTCCAAGGTGACGATACACTTGCATCAGTTGCCTTATGTCAAACCAGATCACAATGAATACCCAGACAAAGTTAGCGGTTGAAACTCCCCAGAAGAGTCCAAAGGACTCAAAGGAATAGTTGTTTTCATTGCTTGCTAGGTCTTGAAGATGTCTATTTCTTTGAAAGATAACTGATACAGCTAAGCTGACAAATATCCCTAAGAACACGAGCCCCAAAACAGTCACAATTGCTAATATTTCGCTAAGGTAAAGAAATGAATCTGCACCACAGGCTCTTGCAACATTTCCTTTGAATCTCCCACTTGCAGTCTGACCAACTGCATAAGACTGAAGCTGAAGTGTAGGGAAAGAATGCAAATTAGAGTGAAAGAAGGAACTCATTGTTCTTTCACTAATGTTTACATAAATATATATTCTACACTTGCAAATCAAAGTGCATAATATGCTTCGCTGGCAAGCAAAGTGGTATGTGTCTCAAATGAATCCACATGCATGACAGTGTATAACAGCATGCAAATGGCTATATGTGACAGGCTGTATATTATATAAAGAGGAGGATATGAAATAACTAACTGAGGTAGTCATTTCCTCCATGAATCTTTCTGCCTGATCCTGGCAAGGGTAAGGGACAGTAATTGTAACATGGGGAGGTATCCACTCTTCAAAGTAGTTGAGTGTCAACAAGGTGTGCCGATTTAAAGAAGTTGGTTCCAGATACAGAAAAGTTGGAGAAGATAACCAGATCCAGACTAGTGTGTAAGGACAACTTGGGTCAGTAGAGATGTTGATATGAGTTCCATTGAGAGCAGCCTGGTAGGTCACTATCACTGAGTAAGGCAAGTGAGTATTCGGAGTATAAAATGCTTGGTACAGCTTGAGCCTGTTCTCACTGTTGTTGCTGAAGGTCTCTTCCTCAAAGATGAGGTAGTTGTCCACACAGGTGTGCACTGTACAAATCCACAGGGAAAGGATAAATACAGTTTGTAGCGGCAGCCACAGCATCTCTATAAAGCAGAGATTGAGATGCAGCTATGAAGACCATGCATATGCTGTATATATAGATATTGATTAGCTACCTATCTGGAAGCCATCCTTATAAATCAATTAAACTTAGCTCAGTGTGTCGAAAAGGCAGGGTACTATCTATATCATAATGGCTGAAAGACGTTCCACTTCATTCACCATGTCACAACGTCACCATTCCCATATATCCAACCAGCACAACACAGTAGTATACTTGAGCTACGCCTTTTTTTTTTTTTTTTTTTGTTGCCATTTTTGCATTGGTGCAGTAGAAAAATGAAACAATAGTTATAATTAAAAGACAGTTTGGTTACTACAAAACTTTTCTTGATATTTTACTCATGTACTGGACAAAATAGGCTGAAATTTCAGGATTGTAAATGTCATATTCTTAGCCAGAGCCACACTGTATATCCCCCTTGCCTTGTAGACATTTAATATCTACCTTAGGCAATCATAATGCATATTTCATATCATTGAGTTATCTAGATAACATTGCTGTAGTCATCTTTTCTACCTCTATCCTCTCCCAGGAAGACAGAGTACAGTTGACTATAGATGTTTCCACCTCAGTCCACTGACCATGACACTGTAGTTTTGTAAGTGTTATTGTTATTATTATTTGATTTGTTCACCATATAATTCTTTTTCAAACTCATGTTCACATATTCCATGTGTTTATGCATGAGGCTTATGCTGTCACGTGTTTGTATGTATGTGCAGTAGTGTTTTAGACAAAGTGTAGTGCTGGTATCGTGATATTTTAATGCATTAATATATGTGTGTGTGTGTGTGTTTGTGTGCGTGTGTGTGTGTGTGTGTGTGCGCGCGTGTGTGTGTGTGTGTGTGTGTGTGTGTGTGTGTGTGTGTGTGTGTGTGTGCGTGGGCGTGTGTGTGCACATACATGTGTGTGTGTCTGAGTGTGTATGCATGCAGTGGGAGGCCTAGCCCATGTAAAGCTGATTTAAGTACCCACACTGTGTACCGACCCAGTGCATCAGTAGAAGTCCTTCTACAGAACAGCCTAATGCTTGTTTGGGTGGTCAATGGTTCTGCTAATTTCCAATTTTCTTGTTGACTGTGAGGTGGTCATAACAGTAAGGCTGCTTCAATAGTGCATGACTATCCTATTACCAGTTAATGTTGAGTTTGGCCTACTTCATCCATTTTCTAACTTAGGTTGTGGGTACAGCCTGTGCAGTGTGTGCATGCGTGTGTGCATCCATGCTTGTGTGTGTGAATCTAGAGTTTGACCATTTGCATTCAGCTTCAATGTTTAGACTGAGACAATTATATTGGGTTAGTATCATTGAGGAAGAATGATATATGGCAGCCCTTGAACTTGGCAATTGGGCCCAACCCCAATTGTAAAAGCTTGCATGTTAGGGTTGTGCCACATTCAGTTCTACCTAGACTGTCACACTATAATGATGGCAGTATTATGTCTTCTAATGAAATGTACCTACTGAGGAAGGAGGTTGTAAAGCATAATAAGTAGTTAGCACTTAAGGTTGTGCCCTGCCCTTCAAGTAATGTCTGCGTGTTGGGGTGTGTCACCATACATTACATTCTATCTGTAACATAAACAGGAGACTAGTTAGCCCCACCTATGTTAGGGTGAGTCCGTGTATACATACCCTACAAAGGTACACAGAGTACATACATCATCAGCCTCTATATCGTACTTAGAGTCCATTTTCTAAAGCAGCCTTTAATTCGTTCCCAGCACATCCTGTAATGTCTGTGCAGGTTGGGGTGTGTCTCCATATATTGCAATACCTACAATTCCTATATATGAATGACAAAAGCAAGATAATGGTTTGCTTGACACATGCACACCACTTTGATTAATCTAAGGGTGTGTCCCTGTACACAAACAGTACCTACATCATCAACTATATCTGGCATATACAGGAATTTTGCATAAGTAATAATTAAATTATGACCAAGACGTGCCTACAGAATTTACAGCATAGACCTTGAGGGCCCATGTGCTGAGTGCATGGTCTTAATTCTGGAGTAAACATTCTTCGGTGTGATGGTAACGTTGGGCACTGGTAGGAGCAGGATGCAGCACCAACTGGAGCTTGTACAAGGGCACCCAGCACCTATAACCAGATGTTGCCTTGTGTTTTCTGCATTTGGTACCTGCATCCTAGTGCCTATGATGGTCTTGAATTTCTGCAAATTGTGTGTTGGTGAGGTTTTTCTTTTCATCAACAAGGGTTGAACTTAAGATGGTGATGTACTGTTACATATTTGCGCACCAATATTATTCTGAACCATGCATCTTAGTGCAAAGCACATGGTATGCCATGGTATGGTATGCGATTTGTATGAAGATAATACATGGACATGTGCTATAGTGCTATATTGGACCTTCATTGTGTCCTAGTGCCCTACAACATGGTATGATTGATTGATATACGTGTGTAGCGGACCATCTTTCCTGGAATATGAGCCAACATTTGGAAGGCACTCTGCGGTGACACATGCAAACACTGCCACTGCTGAGGTACAGATTATTTAACAAAGGACTCATTATATACAATGATATCATATAATATAGCTTTAGAATCACAGGTTCTTGAATTAGCACTCACATACATACAACAGCATTATTACTTAGTTATAGATTATACAGTCACACCAGATACAGTTCTAGTTCTGGACAAAGCAGGAACTTGGCCACATCTCCTCTCCACTTCATGATAGTGGTAAAGGGTTTGTACTAGACTATTTGATTCTATATATACAGTGTACTTGTAGGACTTGTAGCTGACATGTGTTGTGTCATATTGCATTGTAGTCTTGTAAGTGTTATTTTTATTATTTTAATCTGATTGGTTCACTAAATCTTTTTTAAACTCATGTTCACATATTCCATGTGTTTATGCAGGAGGTCTTCTGCTGTCATATGTTTGTATGCATGCGCACTAGCGTTGTGGACAAAGTGTTGTGCTGGTATTGTGATTTATTGTTCAGTTCATCTCTACACCTGTTCATCCCTGTGTCCCGTTGTCCTTAGATGTCACGGTTGGCGAGAGAGTTATCTAGAGCTTGACCACTTGCATTCAGCTTCAATATTTAGACTGATACAATTGTATTAAGTAGGTGAGTATCACTGAGGAAGAATGATATCAATATGGCAGCCCTTGAACTTGGTAATGGGGCCCAACCTCAATTGTAAAAGCCTGCATGTTAGGGTGTGCCCTCATACATTACTTTACCAGCACTACAAAGGACAGGCACAGCTCATACTATCCTGCTTGTTAGAGCTTGACTTACATTCAGTTCTACCTAGACTGTCACACTATATTGATTGCAGTATTATGTCTTCTAATGAAATGTACCTACTGAGGAAGGAGATTGTAAAGCATAATAAGTAGTTAGCACTTAAGGTTGTGCCCTGCCCTTCAAGTAATGTCTGCGTGTTGGGGTGTGTCACCATACATTACATTCTATCTGTAACATAAACAGGAGACTAGTTAGCCCCACCTAAGTTAGGGTGAGTCCGTGTATACATACCCTACAAAGGTACACAGAGTACATACATCATCAGCCTCTATATCATACTTAGAGTCTATTTCTAAAGCAGCCTTTAATTCGTTCCCAGCACATCCTGTAATGTCTGTGCAGGTTGGGGTGTGTCTCCATACAATGCAGTACCTGAATGACAAAGCAAGATAATGGTTTGCTTGACACATGCACACCACTTTGATTAATCTAAGGGTGTGTCCCTGTACACATACAGTACCTATATCATCAACTATATCTGGAATATACAGGAATATTCATCAGTAATAATTAAATTATGATCAAGAATTGTCTACAGAATTTACATCATAAAGCTTGAGGGCACAAGTGCTGAATGCATAATCTTAATCCTGGAGTAAACTTGCTAGCACCACAAGAGGTGTCAACCCGTAATTGCGATAGGAATTCTCCATTACTAACTCCCAGTCCCATTTTCTTTGGAAAATCTTGGGCACTGGTGAGAGCACGATGCAGCAGAGCTTGAATAACACATGTATGCAGCAAACCATCTTGCCTGGGACATGAGCCAACATTTGGAAGGCACTCTGTGGCGAATACACACAAACACTGCCACTACTGAGGTACAAATTATTCAAAGAAGGACTCATCATAATTATACAATGATATCATATAATATAGCTTGAGAAACACAGAAGGTTCTTGAAGTATATAGCAATGACATACATGCAGCAGCATTTTTGAACTTGTGGGTGGTGTGACGCTCTTCTGAGATTTCGGAATCTCTGGCTGAGCTGTTTCTTGACTGAATCCTGTAGAATGTGAGGACTCTGTGTCAGGGTAAGTGTTAAATGAGTGTATGGTGCGTGCTATGTAATTACTACTGAAACAGTTCACACAACATTGAATATCCAGCAGAGAATCTGCGAAGAAGGGATGATACTTAAGAATGGCTGCAGCCATTGTAGCATATTCTGAAGGTGTTGGGTCTTGAACCTTGACATAGAAGAAGTCGCTAAGCATCTGAATGAGGTGGTTGTGCGATGTAGGGTCTAAACGAGAGTGCTCTTTTTCTGATTTTCCAGAGCTTTTTGAAAGTGTGGATAGTGTGTAGGTAATTCCATTTCCATTGGAAGACGAGGCTTGTGTTTCTTTGCTGTGCCGACCTCTGCCATGTAGAAATGCCATAGTGCACCATGTGGAAAATAAGATCTTTAATTCAAGCCTATATTATATACCTACTCATGCCATGACAGCTACTAAAACTGTGATGTGCTACAGTACACATTTTTGGTGCACAATGCAGAGCATTCCGTCTTCCCGCGCCCCAAACCTTATTTTTCTGGGAGAAACTCTGCATGTTTCTATATGTGTATACACTCTGGAAATGCATGACATTCACTGAACTTACTTGTAGATACACTGTGCTTTGCTGGCACCTACTGAACTTCTTGTGGCATGTCAGGGTCAGAACGTACAGTAGCAAGCTGTATGTATGTATACATTGTGTGTTTGTGGATGAGCATTACACACCAAAGAAGCCATGTACATCTAACTATGTATTTATACACATCAGGTGTAACTTAAGTTGTTTGCCGTG
Source organism: Aplysina aerophoba (assembly GCA_949841015.1). NCBI lineage: Eukaryota > Metazoa > Porifera > Demospongiae > Verongiida > Aplysinidae > Aplysina > Aplysina aerophoba. Next base: position 3,238,667 of record OX465052.1, on the reverse strand, counting down.
CCTGGTGCATAGTTGTGCTTATACATATATGTAGATCCATTGCTGTTTGTATAATGGCTTGCATTATTGCCTTGTACTTTATATATATAGGGTTTGCAAGAATGTGTGCACTTACACAGTGTGCTAGAATGCTGTATCAAATCCAATATTGGGGGCTAAAGAGTATGGACAGAACTTGATTCTGGCAGCACTGGTGAAAGAGAAATCTCAGAGCTCCCTCCTGGTTCACAGCTGACTGCGAATTCCTCCTCTAAGCCTTGCTTCTTCAGTTTTAGATGTTCCCCAGCCTTGGAACTATCTCTGTGAAATCTTCAAAAGAGCCAGAGAGTTCCTTCAAGGCAAGTCCATCAATATCATTATCTGTATAATGGATGATGGAGTAACTTCAATCATGCACTGGGGGTGTGAATTTGTTCCTTATTTATAGCAGATCATTGTCCTGTGTATGAACTGCCTCATGCAATGCATCTGTGACCTTGCCAGCTCAGTTTCCTTGAACCATGAAGGTCATCTGGTAATGTGAGTCCTGTGACTGCCATGGTCCTCCTGACCCAGTCTGCACACTTGGCTGTAGTGGTGCTGCAGCCCGTCAGAAAGTGGTGGGACTGGAGGTGGTCACTCAGTTTCACAAACTGAAACAAAGTCTCACCCTGTCTCCTAGCATTATTCATACCTGCATTAGTGTAACCTCCCACCCACACCCACCCACAACACACACCACCAGTACTAGTCTGTGTAAAGATAACAAAAAGGTTCTGGCCATGCGAGACTAAAGTGAGGTGAGCTAACCTGCAATGTGTATCCATCTGCACCACCACCATGTGGATGTCCTTCAGATCGATCAAGATGGTGCAAGCGCCCTTGGTGAGGTCGATCTGTGTTATTTGGTCAGACGTGGTGCATCAGCAGACCTCCCTCCTGGTTGCAAAGGGTAATGCAGGCAGGTGGGCTCTAAACGTCCGTTCAGATTCTCCGCTGCCCCCCAGCACTCCACCCAGTCATCACTGCAGGCAAGACAACATACGTACAATCAAGGCAGACAGCGGCCCACTCTAAGGCAGACAGCGACACACACTAAGGCAGACAGCGGCACACTCTAAGGCAGACAGCGACACACACACTAAGGCAGACAGCACTGCAGCACACACTAAGGCAGGCAGCACTGCAGCACACACTAAGGCAGACAGCGGCACACTCTAAGGCAGACAGCGACACATACTAAGCTAGGAAGACAGCGGCACACACTAAGGCAGACAGCACTGCAGCACACACTAAGGCAGACAGCAGCATACTCGATCTAAGGCAGACAGCGACACACACTAAGGCAGACAGCGGCACACACACTAAGGCAGACAGCGGCATACTCTAAGGCAGACAATGGCAGAGAAGCAACACGAGGGGAAATCCCCGTCTATGTGCCAAGCAGTGACTAGTCTGGCCCGCTAGACCCAACTTCCCCCCCTTTAGAGAGCGAATTTCTGCCGCGGGCCAGACTAAGCAGTGACCTGATGTACTGCATGGCCAGTGGGCTTAGTCTAGCGCGCTAGACCCTCTCCGTCGCCAGGTGCTTACTAATTATAGGGCGCTAGTACAGTGGCTGTGCTGGCTTGGCTGCTGTTCGCTGCCGCGACTTCCTTTGTGTGCCTGAGAATTCTGCAGTTCGGGTCTCCTGTTTCGTATCATCAGTATTGCGCCGTCGGTAGCCTATATTGAATGTGCCTTCGTTGTTGCGCTCTACTGTTATCTCTGCGCCGGGCAATAGTTGTAGAATGACTCCTCAGTCGAGGGGATAAGAATAGTCGTGAGTTCTGTGTCCCATCATGATGGGACACACATGCATCATGACTGTACGTGTTAACCTATAAGTATGCTAGATACACATTTTGAGAGCCTAATGGCACTGTTACCATAGACCGATGTTTTTTCCTCGGTCTATACTGTCACGGAGGAAATAGCCCCCCGGAGTAAATCCCCCCCCCCCCCCCCTCCCCCCGGACATGTTACTCCGGAGTATGATGCCCCCTCTGAAGTGAATGCCCCCTCCCCCGCGGCACTCCGACTTCTGCATGGCAGTTCTCTTCATAGCTGCATGTGTCATTCAATCCTAGAACCTTAGTGCGCTATCGTAGGAAGCATTAGGTGAAACACAATGGAGTGGCAAGGTGGAGGCGTGTTACTTTGAGCCAGGACGTGTGTATGTCCATTCGATGATATACACCATCTTAAAGCTTGGACATCCTTGTTATTTGGTGCTAGCACTGCACTGATGAGGGCCAGTAGTCCGAAACAAATGTTCCGCCTAAATACAAATTGCTGCCATACCTGGCTTATTTGGGTGGGACATTTGTCTGCAGTTGAGCACTGTAATCTTCTTGAGCTGGGAGACACAAGCAGTGCCAGCTATGACATGCGTGCATGGGCAATTGATCTTTAGTATATACAGTTGCTCCCTGCTCACTACCAGCTACCTATTATAATGTGTCTACATGCAAATGCTTGTGCATTTCTGCATAACAGCATCATGGTTGTTTACTTACGATAGATTTAGATACAAATCCATACAAATACAATTGATCATATTGGTGTGTAAATGTGAGGCTAGCAGCTGGCGTTTGAACTAGTTGAATGTATGAAGTTTATATTTAGGATACTAGTGCAGCTTCTTTTGTGTATCTACATTCCTCTTCATGCCTACCTCTCTCTTTAGCTGCATGCTGCAGCAGTGTAGCATTGTACTGCTGACACCTTTTGCACAATTGTTCATACGTGATGACACTGCCCTTTCCCTCAGCACAACAAACACCCTCAATGACACACATTCCCTTTATCACCATACAGGCTTCCCTTGAGACTAGGCCTTGCACTGACAGGGTATAGTGAGATAGAGAGTATGTGGTCATCTTGCATGTTGGACTGCTCTTCCGGTCTGCGATTGTGCAACTTTATGGCATGCAAGATTAAGTATATATCTGGATGGAAAGCAAGTAACATCAAGCCTCACTAGCCAATCTTGAGTAGTAAAATTGTCAAACGTTTTGACAACCATGCAGTTGTCTTCTTCAGTGGCTGGTACAAAGCAGAAGTACAGAAGTTTGGCATGAAGGCAAAGTCTGCGAGAATTCACACTGTGCATGTATACAGTACATAAGTACATACTGTTTCAGGTGCAATGCTAGAGTAGTGATCTCTGAAGAGCTTGCACAATGTGGCCACTCAATGGACATATCAATTATGCCATTCCACTTAAGTGTGGTACTATTGCCTTCATTTATCTGTGTAGATTTGTGACCTAAGCCTATTGCAAACACATCACCATCTATCGAACATTTTAGGTTCAACACAGTTTACATAACACTATAGGGAATTTGCGCGGGAGCTCTGCCTGAAGTACAGTTAACCTTTAATTAGTTATAGATACGTTTGCCAAGATAATAGGTTAGTAAAGTGGGAAATTGAGCTGTGTACAGCTTATTCAGTCAATGTTGTACTAAGCGATGGGAATGACAATTAGAGAATGAAGCATTCTCATATATCCATAATGCATGTTGGTGCAGATTGGCAAGGCACAGCATAGCAGACAACCTGCTTTCTCATACGTGCTGGATTGCATCTGACTTCTGTTGGGAAGTGCTGGTACTACTGGTGTGGAGAGCATACAGGGATGCCAAATGTCACACTAGGAGAAAACAAAAGCCCTCGGGCCTCAAGCATATATCATCCATATACACCTCAGCGCCGTGGTATAACTAATACATATACGAACATGAAGCCATACAAAAACCTAAATCTGAAAACAATATAGGGGCGCTTAGGCACCCAACAAGAACGCAAATGTAAATCAATGGATGTGCATTGTGTATATAATTATATAGAACAATTTGCATGATATTTATTTCGTTTGGATAAAAACTTCATAGACTTATCCCATATTTGTACTTTATTTTACATTATATGTCGACCTAACGCAACTAATCAGCATGTATATAATGTAAATACGAATGCATATAGTGAATTGATGCTGGACAGATTAGAAATCCTGTCTAAGTTTGAATCTTAAAGGCATCGAAACGTAACATCATGCCAAATATACGCATCAACCATCAGGGCATGAGTGTGTACAGTGGCAAGAAAACAGTACTAATTAAATGTATGACTACAGTGCATGTATAATTATATGTATATATACGTACAAGGTAACTCTGTTATGTAATTAAGAGCAAATGACATTGTCAAAATTTGGTTTTAGCCTAGAACGTTACTGTCATTTTTCTAAATGCCAATCAGCTGTAGTGTTTCAGTTACTTGTGGGACTTCCAATTCATGCAACCACTTCCTTCCGTGTTAACACCTGCTGCTGTGGTGATTCTTGATCGAGGCTTCTGTTGGGAAACATCATTCCTCAACCATTTGCTAATGAACAATTTTGAGCCTATGCCAATTCCACTGAGTAGAAGAGGAATAAAGATTGACAGGAGAAAGGAGAGGAAACTGTCTTGATTTGTGGCAGTGTTGACGTACTTTCCACTGAATGCAAGCATTGTGCTGAAGAAACTAATAGCCAACAGGAATGGGATAAGGACAATGACACGAACCAAATATGCCCAGCTATCATCCTTAATTTTGTCAGAAGCAGCAGGACAAGAGTTGCTTCTCATCGCTACCCAATATGTGAGAAACACCCATTTCTCAACATGACGTAACAACCGGTTCATCAGCTTGGCACAAAAGGTAAACAGAAATGCAATGATATGAATTGTGCAAGTGGCGATCAGTAAAACAAACAAAATGTTTGTGACAATGGTCACTGGTGCTGCTGGAATTGCTAATACTGCCACTACACCATGGTGGCACAGCAACTGAAGTGCAAGCATATCAAACCATAACACAAGCAATGTAGCCCATGTGCGAGCACTGCATTGACAGCACCAGCAAGAAGCCAATACAAGAGGATTGCGTTTACAGCAGCATTCAAAGATAAGAAGATAGAGATGTGGGACTGTAAAAGTAGAATTTAATGCAATGATAAGAGCTGAGGCAAAAGGCAAAAGGAATATGATGATGATGTAAATAACCCATACAACTTGCATAGAGCTTCCAAGATTATGAAATAGTGCTATCAGGAACCACAAGTCACTGCCAATGACAATGATAACGCAGACAAAAAGAGCGGTTGAAATTCCCCAGAAGAATCCGAAAGACTCGAAGGAATAGTTATTTGCATTGCTTGCCAGAGTTTGGAGATAACTGTATCTCCGAAAGATAACTGGCATTGCTAAGTGAACAAAGAATCCTAAGGAAATGAATCCCAAACCAGCCACAACGGATAATGCCTCACTGCTGAAAACATAGGAATTTCTACCGCAGGCTCTTGCGACATTTCCTTTGTATCTCCCTCTGGTAGTTTCGCCAACTGCATATGATTGAAGCTGAGGCAAAGGAACAGAGTGTAAACATAACAGTGTACCCAGCTGAATCATTTGGAGGTCCCCTATATAGTGTTATAGCTACATTCATCCCCGATTAAAAGTTACATAAATACTGTCAAGAAGCTTGTCTGGCTAGGTCGCATCAGTGGTAAATTTACTGGAATTTACTAGCCAAATGGGGCTTTGTTAACCAACCGTTTTGGCAGCTGACTGCTGCCTTCTTCAGTGGTGTTGTGACAGAGTGTATGTGTGGGGGTGAAAGCTAGTGATTTGGGTGATAACAATAAAATAGAATTATAACGAAATATAAAATAAGATCAAAGTTGTGTTCTAATTGGCAGTTATTATAACTATGAATGCCTAATGAGGGTCTTGTACATGTGGGGGGCAACGCACACCCGCCTGATGTCCTCACTGACGCCTGCTGTGTACGGCAGCACCACCAAAGGGGGGCTACTTCTCTCCGGTGGCAGGTCTTGGGGGCCCTGCCTCACATTGAGGAGGCTGAACGGCAGAGTTAATGAAGGCACCTGGGTAGCCATTGGATCTCAGCACCTTGGAAAGGTGGTGTTCTTCCTTCTGCAGGTTGTCCTGGGTGCTGGCAATGGATCGTGCCCTGTCGTACAGGCACCTGACCAGACCCCTCTTGACATGGGGTTAATTAGAACACCCCTATCTATTTAAGTTATACTTTATTATAATTCTATGTTACCTGTTTAACTCAAAATACATGTACTCGTTATCACCCAACTCATCACTTCTTTCACCCCCACACATACACTCTGTAAGCCATAACACCACTGAAGAAGACAGCAGTCAGCTGCCGAAACATTTGGTGAACAAAACCCCTTTGGCTAGTGATTTCCGCGATATCTACCAATGAAAATATTATCATGGATTAGCACTGTCAGGACATACACTGCATACACACTCACATATACACACACAGATAAACACTCACACCTACACATCTCTCTACATGCACAGGAGCACCAATTAATAACCTACTGAAGTAGTCATTCGCTGCATAAAACCTTCTGCCTCATCCTGGCAAGGGTAAGGGACAGTAATGGTAACATGGGGAGGTATCCACTCCTCAAAGTGGTTCAGCATGAACAATGTGTGGCGATTCAGGGCAGTTGGTTCTTGAAATAGAAAAACTGGGGAAGATAACCAAATCCAGACCTGTCTGTTTGGACAGTTTTGATCAGTAGAAATGTTGACATGAGTTCCATTGAGAAGAGTCCGGTAGGTCACTAGCACTGAGTATGGTAGGTGAGTGTTGGGAGGATAGAAAGCTTGGTACAGCTTCAGACTGTTCTCACTGTTGTTGCTGAAGGTCAGCTCCTCAAAGGTGAAATAGTTGTCCACACAGCTATGCACTGTACCAATCCACAGGGAAAGGATAAATACAGTTTGTAGTGACAGCCACAGCATCTCTCTCAGGCTGTAACGAAAGCAGCTATAGGTAGTGGACTGAGCATAAGTATAGACAAAGCCCTGCTATATACTGTTTATATACGTACATTAAGCAACCTAGCAAATGTTCAAACACATACCTCTATTTAATTGATTTTGTGCAGGCCATAAATTGCATTGCTGTAACATATAGTAGGTGCTCTCTCACCAGGTTGATATAAGCCCCTATGATAATCATTTAAGTGTGACTTTCTAAATCAAAAATTCCATCCCATTCTGTACAATACAGCTGTGCCATTAGGCTGCTCATTGCGCATGCCATTTTTACCCCTGTAGACTAAAAATTCATCATTATTGAACAGAATCAAGTAATCAGATAACATATGCACTGCTTCAACTCATGCATGCTGCGAATCTATTAGACTGAACAGGTTTCCTCCAAATCTGAAAATTGTATTATAATGTATATACACATAAGCTAATCAACACTGTACCATTGCTAATGTATAGACACGTAATTAGAACCGCTGCAATTTCTAATGCTGACATCATGTTCTTCAACTCTTAGTGTTTAACTCATGCAGTTGCATTCAGGTGTAACCTACAACAGGAGTAAATACTTACGTAGCTTACATACGTATGTACCACCTTGATTTGGGCATGTCCCTGTACATACATACAGTAAATCATCAGCTCCACATCTTGAAAGTCTGAGAATTGCATCATAAAGTCTAAAAGCTTACTAAAATATAATCAAGCATATCCTATATCCTTTATATGTGCTCAACCCAATCTGTAATGACTACATGTTGGGGTGTGTCCAACTACATTGCATACCTATAATTCCTATTATGTGCATAAGCATGAGAAGCACTGCACACTACCTTGATGCCTATAATGGGTTTGTCCGATCACCACACCTCACCCATTGAGTGTGTGTAATGCAAGTTACAAATAGAAACCCCACATCTGTGACATTGGCAATACAATATTATCCTAACAATGCATTCACTGCTTAACAAAGTTAGACTTTGTGCTGATGTGCTATCTCTGGCTTGTACATGAATGTTGCCTGTATTGAATCAGAGGATGATCACCACCAATGCAACCTTGATACATATATTTATAGATACGCCAAACTCAATGCAACAAGATTAGATGTGTTGGAAGGACTAGTCTTTTGCATCCACCTCCTGAGGGTTGCTGCTTTGCGTAAGAAGCCGATAAACTACATGTTCTGCCTCAAGCTTCGCCATTTTACTTACAACAAAGATATTCATGTGCAGAACATGGCTAGGTTCTTGCATATTGGAACGATTGGGGAACCACACTAGCCAATCACTTAAAAAGAGATTCCAGACGTCTTGGTCCACTCCAGACCTTCATATGTAGCATACCACACATCAGAGCAATCCTGAGTGGCTAGATAAACGTGACATGATGGAGGCTTGTTTCCACTAGACCAAAAAGATTTACGGATGTTGTGGTAGCCTTTGCTGCCTTCATCAGTGACAAAGTGTTATGTACTGCTATCACTGATGAAAGTATACATGCTGGTCTAAGCCATGGACAACGCACGTGCAAAATCTGATGTAATATGTGCTTGCCTGCAATTAGTGTGAGGGAAAATTCATCTTGGGTGGTACTGGAGGCTGATCCATGCCTGGAGTATGGTGACAGGATGAACACCATTCAGATGGAGGTTGGCCTTCTTAAGGTCAATGAAACGAGAGATTAGCAAGGTAACATCAGCTAGGCATGCTGCAGTACCTGTCCTGTTCCACATCTCCACTGACTTCAAGCATATCATCTGGCTACACAGAACCTTTAACTGCATTGTAGACATGCAACTGTTAGAACATTCCTCACCACATCCTCGTGCTCATTGGTGACATGAGAAAAGGTGACTTTCTTCTGCAAACTGCTCAAGAAAGATCCTTTGTAGCTAGCGCACAGCAAGAGCATCCTAGTCTCGTACCCGACCCTGTCCGCCGGCCGCCATTTTATTCGCCGCCTCCCAGGGTCTGGAAAAGACTGCATCCAAATCCGTTGCACAGTCCTAGCCAACACGGACCAATTAGGCCCTTGTGACGTCACTTAAAAAGAGATTCCAGACGCCAGCTTGGACGTACAACGAAGCACCGAAGCGCCGGGGGCGGGAAGGAAAAACGTTTTTCCTTCCCGTCCCCGGCGCTTCGTTGTACGAGGGTCCCAGCTGGCTGGACTAAGTCTTTTCCAGACCCTGGGAGGCGGCGAATAAAATGGCGGCCGGCGTACAGGGTCGGTAGTCTGGGAACCAGACCTTATTCCCCGAGAGAAATTTAACTTTTCCTCACGCGGTGTTGCGCAATCGAGGGAAAGGGGCTGGCTCGCCAGACTAACAGGGTCGAATCTAGTCTGGCTGGCTAGACCGTCCCATCTAATCGCCGGGGCGCTTTTGCGCCTCGGGCGGTTAAGTGGGACGGTCTAGCTAGCCAGACTAGGTCGAATCTGGATTCGACCTAGATATGATGCAAACGGAAGCGGGTCGAACCCAGTTTGCTTTCACATGGACACATTACAACGACGATTGGTATTCTACATAATGGCATTCACGAGTGACAAGAACACTGTTTTCCTTCTTCTAGTTTGAAGCTGAGGCGTGCTCGTTCGGCAAAGAAGCGCTAGAAGGTGTAGGGTGGTTCGGGTCGCTGATCGTACGCGCAGCTATACGAATGAATCGGGAGAGGCTGTTGGCCACAGCGGCGCACTACGTTTCAGCCAAGTTATCAATGCAGTTAAATCGAAAGATTCCTCCCCGGAGAATGTACACCTGCCGAATCTCCCAGAGGCTACCCCCTCGTCACCTGCCGTGTAACTCCCTTGTCCGCCATTTTTAACCCGGATTCGACCCTGGGTCGGTAGCAGGGTTCGACCCGCTTCTGTATCTGGGGTCGACTCGCGCATGTGAAAGGTGTTATCCGGGTCGAATCCGGATTCGACCCGCATTTTTTGGTCCATGTGAAAGGGGTTTAAGAGCATCCTACAGCAACGAATACTCTCGTTGATAGGAAGTCCAATATCTTCTCAGGGCACTCGAGGGGGAGCGAAAGAAGGAACATCTATTACGTCAGCAATGTCGATTTCATTCTAAAGAAGCGCAGCTTGGCATCTACTTTGCGCGCCAGTCTTCACACCTTCATCGAGCCTCCAATTTCTTTCCGGAAGTTATATTTCCAAAAGAACTGACAAGTCTCTAGAAAGAGTGCGGTAGGCGCTTGGAGTGAATTCGATCATTCAATGGACCACAAGGTTAGAAAAGTACACGCAGCTTTAATTTTTCCCAAGATGTCCAGTCACGTGATTGAAGCATGTTTACACTAGCCAAAAGATTCACAATTTGCAGACGTTTCGGTAGCATTCGGCTACCTTCATCAGTGATATCAGTGCAAAGCACTCCTACAGCTAAATAAGTGTTGGTGACAGGTGATGATGATAGTAACAGTAGGCATGAATAACGGTAATATAATAATTAACAATAAAATCAATTATCTAAAAGGGGAACAGTCAAAGGACAGTTGTGTGATACCTGTAATATATTACTCTAAGAGTGCCTTATACACCTCAGGTAGGGTGCCCTTCTCCCTGTTTAGTGTGTCTTGGTTCCTTTGTATGTGCCCACTCTGAAACAACCTCAATCCTGTCGGACATACCTAGCCACTCAGGACTGCTCAAACAAAAAGTAGTAGATATATGTGCTGAGTAGCTATGCCCAGTGTATGGACTTGGAGAACAAGGATATAAACAATTTCTTGTTCTCACTGCTCATTTATTGTGATACGCAAACACAAGGACGTATACTCCTGCAAGCTGAAGTTCACATTAATTAAGTCTGTTGTAGGTGTGCGGGTATATGAAAATATAATATGAAGCCATATTTAACGATATACTACCTCAACAGTATATCAAGATTAAAATATATTGTAGCTAGTCATTACAACTAAGAAGATGTGCAAAGTGTTTTGATATGTGGGACATGGCAGTTGTGTTAATCAGAGCAAGATATACACCAGCAATATGCAACAGTATTGTGCAGCTATAATTGCAACCACTACCATTCATTAAACATGACCCTGTGGGTTTTAACACATTCTTCTGATTTATGTGGCTATACGTACTTGTGCTGCACACGATGTAAACATGAATGTATAGAGTAAGCAATTCACAGCAAAATGTTTGTGCTACATCAGAATGCAGCATGGCGTTTTAGTAGACATAAGGTCATGAGAATATCATGTGACTGTAGGCCAAAGTGGGCAAAATGGCATTTTGCTGTCACATCTGCTACATGGATTTTTGGAAAAGATTCTGGTTAAAAGAATTGGCACTGTACATATAGATCAGAAGTAACAAACAGTAAGCAAAAAGAGGTGCCCCAATCACTAGGGTTGCAAAAACATTGGTGATGTGTGATATCACATTGCTAACCAGTAGGTTAGCTTTACTCATCCATTAGGTCTTACTCTTCTCCATACATGTTTCTTCAGGTTTTCAACGACCCTCTCCACAACGAAATTAAGGTGCATCCACTGTTAGTTGCGATCATAGACACTCCCGAATTCCAGAGGTTGCGGAGGCTAAAAGCTCTTGGAGCATGCTGTTATGTATTTCCTGGTGCTGAGCACAGCCGCTTTGAGCACAGCCTAGGGTATGTCCATCAGTGTGTCCACTAATGTTGCTGTAGTACAATGACTGTGTGTATTCATGAAGGTGCAGTGGTTCTGTATACATTGTAGAGTTGCTCATCTTGCAAAAGAGCTACTTCAGTCTTTGTGTGAGAATGCCAAAGAGTATAAAAGAGAACTGGGAGTATGTGACAGAGACAAGTTCTGTGTTCAGATTGCAGCCCTCTGCCATGATCTTGGTAAGTACACTAATGTGGGACTGTTACTTTGTCAGCCCACTCACCTATAAAATTATATTATTTGACGGTAGTGGGTTGAATTGCTAAGTTCTTCTGTAATGACTATAATATCTATGTTTTGTCACTGTGTGTGTATATGTACTAGTTACTACACGCTGTCAATGGCGTATTGCGTTTACTGCACGAGACCCCGCAATACGCCATTTGAGAGCGTGTAGTAAGTGGTTTATCGCAATTTAATCGCCCTAAGAAAGCGCGGTACTTTTCCTTTAGGCCGCTTTTAGCTTTTTGCCTGCAGTTGCAGTATTACGGTCTTTATTCGCCGTCTTCCTCGCACTATGGCTAAGTGCACGTGTTCGAAGCCCTCCAGCAGCAAGGAGAACCAGGTCCTACCACCAAGAAAGCGATTTAATTTTGATATACGTAGATGACGATTTCGAAGAGCTAAGCAAAGGCTTCGGTCCGCCCAACACAGTTGCTGATACGCGCAAGTGTGTCCGCCTGTTCCAGGACTGGGCTAAGGATAGGAATGCCCCTTTTCCGGGGGACAAGGTTTTGCACTCCTTACAGACCACCACAAACTGCAACACGGCCAAGTTTCAACTTTAAGGGGTGCACCTTCCAACTGCCAAAGGCCTACGATGAGGACTTTTCCGACATCAACATTAAGGAGTTTCTACAGTTTTAAACACTGTGTGCTGCCGTTCGTAGTCTAGCGCTTGTGTTACTGTACTTGACCTTTGTAAGTGCTGATTAATTTTGTGTTTACTTTGCTAGCCATATATGGAGAATGCGTGGGAAGGTGGGCATGAAGTGTTCCCACCTTAAAGCCATATATGGAGGTGTTAGGGGCGCTTACGTGGTTACTGCAGTGCTGGTAACCCGTTTACCTGCACACCCGAGACTTTGATGTATGACGTCATCATGCGATAAGTGGTGATTGCGTTGTGGTGGTTGAATGAGGTAGTAGTTGAAATATACGTAGACAGTTGGCAGTGAGCTTTTGCTGGGTCTCAGTGCATCGCATCACATAGTAGTAAGTCACACTCCTGTATACACTGCAAAAGCACTTCTGATGAGCAATATGTAGCTCAGACTTATTGCATATCTCATGGGGTATTTATTTCAGTATGCTTGCACCTATGTACGTATGTGGTAAGAAGTATACTCAAATGCAATTACAGCACAATGCTACACGTGGAATAACTCACATGTAGCTCATGTACATGCGCATTTATATAGCTACATCCACGATCACAGTAACTGTACATTACATGTACATGTGTGCATGTGTCAGCTTACTTGCATATACACACATAAACACAGGTGCTTACATGCGCAGCAAGTATCTACAAACTATACAAAGCATGATTATGGGAATTGCATGCATGCATGGTAAGGGGAAGTGCTGATGGTACATGTCTATTAGCCCATGGACCAGCATCCACGCTGTTGCAGAAATACATAGACGTGATCTGTTATAGTGCACAGCTCTCTTCACAAAACAAGATGATGAAAATCTATTATGATGTCATGGTTACACTTTTGCATTAAATTATGAGAGGCCAGTAGTCCAGTCCAGTGGTCCAGTCCAGTGGTACAGTCCAGCTAATAAGGACAGATAAATGTAAAATCTGTGTACGTAAAAGTTCAGCAAAGATTTTACCCTATGTTGTATTAGATGTTGCATTTTGAAGAGTCCGAGTTTATATGTGCAACTGTGCTCACATAACATGTCCAAGTTTATCAACTACACAGCTTTGAAAGTAGCGACTGGAGAAAAAGAACCACGACCCGGGGCCTGAACTCATAGCCTACACCCTAACGCGGAGCTTCAGCCATGCAAGCCACCGGTGTGGCCACGATTCTTCGTCCCCAATCGCCATATATATACGGTCATGGGCTGGCCGCAATGCTACAACCACTTAGAACCCATGCCTTGAGGATCTGTGCGATGGTATGCTCAACGGGCAGCTAGCATGTGTATGTGCATGAGCCCGTGAGCCAGAGGTGGATGATGGTGCACCATTCCTAATCTCTATACATTGACCGTATATATATGGCGATTGGGGACGAAGAATCGTGGCCACACCGGTGGCTTGCATGGCTGAAGCTCCACGTTAGGGTGTAGGCTATGAGTTCAGGCCCCGGGTCGTGGTTCTTTTTCTCCAGTCGCTACTTTCAAAGCTGTGTAGTTGATAAACTTGGACATGTTACACACCACCAGCTTGCATAACACTTACTGACAATGTGCTCACATACTTTGTATCCTACGTTGTGGTAATAGTGGATCAAACAGTCAGACAAGCCAACCCTTTCTTTACCTTTACGTATGTACTGTGTTTGCTCTAAAATTTGTCACACTTTGCGTTATTTGAGGCCACTAGAGCTGGAATTAAGTACATACCTGAAGCTAGAAGTGATGGAATAACGCCTGGAGATGATTCACGACCACTGACGTTCATTGTTGAACTGCTAGAAAGAAAAATAAATGGTTGAAACTTACAAATACTAGAGTTTAATAGCAGAAGTTAGAGAGACAGAATGTTTGTCACAATTAGAACACACTTGAACAGATATTTTCCCCGATGATTGTAATAACAAAGGTATAGAGCAATATGTGGTACTATGGATTCCTTTAAGGGGTCTTTCAGTAAAGGGACTAAAATACTGCATGCACCAAAATCTAATAGGCACATCTAAAGTCATGAATGCTGTGTGCAGTTTGCATATGTTACATATTTGGAAAGAAGAACTAATGAACTGTCTTAGCTGACAATTTCAAAGCAATACGGATATCTTTTTACGGCAGAGATAGAGCCTTAGAAGTACCTTCAATTGGATTTCAATTGTCTCCATTCACTAAATTGGCATATTAATAAGCTGTATAATGGCCACCGCTATATTCGCGGAGTATATCCGATTTCGTTTTGAAACAACCTGATTCTATATTGTAGTTTATAACTCTTTTGGCAATAGCGCAATATATACTAATAACTAGCATTATAATCTAGAGCAAAAGATTGGCAAGTAGAAAAGCAACAGAATAAGTTGAACTGTATCACACAGTGAGGTGATACTAGCTGAGCTAATTACCGTGGCGATATTATCCTGAACCAGACTGTCACTTCGTCCTATTGACTGGGAAACAATAATCACCTCCCCAGTTATCCCAAACAAAAGATGAAAGAGCCACAGACAGCTGTTTCTCCCTTGTTGGGGCTCATCAGTCTGGCGTACTGATAGATTTGTTGGGATGACTAGCTGAATATAAGCTGAAGCTGAATATAATCACTGCATTGCACAACTCATGCTACAATAGTCTTGTTGATAAAAACAAAGTGACAAATGGCAGTAATCACTGGATATTATGCCAACCTGACCAGGTCAGTATAACTGATACCATGGCCAGAGGGACACGAGGTCCTATTTGCGGCAACCAGTGATCGCCTCCCCATTCATCCAACAAAAGATGAAAGAGCCACAGACAGCTGTTTTGCCCTGATTGGGGCTCATCAGTGTGGTGTACTGATGGTCAATGCCGGATCACCGGCTGCTTCTAAATCCACCCCAAGTGAAACACTTGTTGTTTCAATACAAACAGGTAGAGGCTAACAGTCAAGGCATGACTGAGCGCTCTGTACGTAGGCAGATGGGGATTTGTAAACATTGCCCAGTGTAGAGGATTTGTGACAAATGGCATGCGCAGTCATGTGAAGCAGTCACTGTGAAACAAAGTGTTCCAAAATGAATGATCAAAGATTTCCACCAGGCGTAACATCCTGCTGTATGGTGTCCAATCCAGAATGTAGAATGATCTCTTCCAAATTCTTGTCTATGTACAAAGTATGCCTCCATCTTCGCACTGGTTCCTGTTACTGACAAATCTTGATCTCCCATTGTCTAGCAAGCCAATCTTTGGTGCTGTGGAGGATGGTACTGATCCAGGTGAAGCAGTATAAGTAGTTTCCATAAGCGTAAATGATCTCATAACCACTGCTTTTGTGCTGAAAAGTGCAAGAAGGATACTGTGATAAAATAGCTAAATTGCTAGAAATCATGATGGTCACAGAGTCCAGCTATGTATGGGTCCGGATGCTAACCTGTATTATTGACATGCTGACGATTGTTAGGGTATCTCCTCTCATATCTCTCTTCTGTCTTTGCAAATGTTGTCCACAACCTATTAAAATGTCTGCCAAGTCTCCTAAATTACAGTGCAGCCTAGTGCACCATCTGGAGAAGCTTCACTGGAATGAAGACTGTTGTCCTGCTCAGGAGTGATACCATACACAGCATAAGCCTTACCTTAAAAGAAGTTGCCCAGGCATTGAGGCTTTTGGGTCTCGCTGATGAGAATGTCAGGCTGCGAGTAGACATAAGTTGTGCTACTGATGGATGGAGAGCCTGGAAGAGGACGAGGTGGTGTTTGAAATGAAGACAAAAGGCCAGGAATCAACGTGATCCTTTGTTATCATCTAGGACACGCTCAGGTGAATCAAAGTTCAATGATAAGCTGCTAGAACTGTTCCCAAACTCCGATATCTTTCAGCCAACCTTTCTTGGTCCAGCAGCATGACTACGTCAGACAAAAACCTAGATAGCCCTTCAACTTGACAACACGTTGCACCTAGTCTAACATAACGTCTGACAATGCTCACTGTCGAGTACTAATTAAAACTTTGCATGCTCCATTTTCAAAAGCAAAGCATTGGGTTTTTAACCTCAGCAGCTGTATATTAAAAAATGATAATGATGTTAAAATTTGGTGTACTTACACTTGCTGTCATCCTCTTTCATATAATGTATATATTTATTATGAAATTATATATTATGTGTTAATGTGCATATGCAGGTGCTGGCCCGCTGTCTTATGTATTTGATCGATATGTGAAGGACTGTGTACCCCAGTCAGATGAAGATCAGAAACAGGTGTGTGTCCACCCAGAGGCAGTTACCTTACTACACTGTGTTGCATTAGGTGCATATATCTGTCAGTGTATGTGTTTGTATACATATGTATGTGCAGAGAGGTTGACGCTGTTCACAACTGTGACATATAGCTTATACATTAGTATATGCACGTATGTAGGTGGTGTTGAATAGTACATTCTTTTTAGGGGCATACTGTTTTGCGATTTTGTTGTATGGCTTCATGTTATGGAAACAGTAATTATACAATTCTGCAATTATATATGTAATACGTGAGGCGATGGCGGGACAGTTACACTTAGATTTATCTGGCAATTACAGACAAAATATTGTATCAGAAACATTTATATTGGCAGCCATTTTCTAATCGTTTCCAAAGAGAATAGCATTAAAAAGACTTTCAAACGTCGCACAGGTGGTAGTTAGTTGTTGTCTTGGGCACGAAATCGTGTTCTATGACGTGCAAACTCAAGGGTTCACAAACATCTGCCTTTTATAGACAGAAGACAACAGCAACGCTTAACTCGGTGAGCGCACCATACTGTTTCTAACATCCTCAGTGTGGCTTTGCAACCATTGGTCTTCACAGCAGTGGCGAGAAAAATTGACAGGAGCAACGCCAAGCTTGGTGAAGATAGTGAATTGGCTACGCTTGGGGTTGCCAACTGTTAAGGAAAATGTAGCACACACGAGAATCATCTTCAGCAATGGCAGGCTGCATTGTCATTAATCGCGTCGTCCACGAATTGCCTTCTAACATGACCAAAACATAGTATTGTGCATGTCTCTTGTGACCTGTGTGTTTCTCATGTGTGTGTGTGTTCCTGTGTTTACACAAACAGTGCTTTGTGCACACGCATGTGGGACATGTCCGTTCGAAGCCAGATTGTTTATTTTGTGATTGACCTCTGTGGTTTGTCACATTCTTTCGTGTTTGTGTGGAAACGCACATGACTGTGCGTAATGTACGCGTGACTCGACAACCAAATGGTGTAATAATGAAGCACTCGACGCAAACAATCCACACTATTCGTGCTGATAATCATTCCCAAACAAAGCAAAACATCATTGCACGCCGAACAGGAGGATAGCGCCGCCGTTTCCCGGTACATGGTGGCCATTTTGTTCAAAACATGGCCATGTCACGAGAACGTCATGTGATGTGCCTCTGTGCAGTAGCTAAGCATTTTCAAAAGCGTTGTGTGATAATTTTTGAGAGGGTTTCCAGGCAATATGAACACTTAAATAGTTTGGTAAGAGATGTCTCTAGCCTTTCCATGTGTCATAGTATTCCTATCCAGAGTTATTTGTCCCGGAATTTGCATTACCAATCAGTACTAGTTTTCTTGCTGTAATTTCTCAACAGAGTTCTGTAACAACTTATGACACATGGAAAGTTAGGTACGTACTCTGATTTCGCAGTGATTGATGCCATCCTTGTCTGTGTGAACCTTTCCGAAAATGACCACATGGGCATTTACTACTATTCTACTGGCTTCATTTGCGCCGACATTTCTCAACAGAGCGAATTATTATTACCACAAATCATATGCCAGGTTACAGAGGGTGTCTTTGTCTTCTGTTTGGTACTAGTCTTGCTCTGATCCAATGAAGCCTGCAGGAGAAACAAGCAAAAATACGAAGGTAAAAATCAGCCGCGCGCGGAAGCCATATTGCTTCAATTGGACATGTCCCACAAGAGCAATGTGCCTGTGCTAGTGTGCCCTCACCTGTGCTAGGCTGGATGTGTGGTAATTAATGCTTTTGATTGTTTTCTTTCAGCCTTATGTTGAATGTATGTACTAAGAAATTGATGTGTACTCCTGACATAGTCCCAACTAATGAATGAGAGCTAGAGCAAGTAGTTCAAGTTGGGGTGGCAACCCCATGAGTTATCTAACTGGAAATACATGTTTACATATACAGAGTAAATTATGTTCAGAGTTTTCTGTTTCAGTTTGGCAATGCTAGGTGGCGTGCTGTAAAGGTCTTTGAACAGATGTATGAAAAAAACGACTTGAAAAAGTCGTTCATCAGATGGATGCACCCTGAGGAAGAGAGCCCAGACCTTGACGACGACTTGACATTCATCAAGGAGCTAATACTTGGTAGACCACTCAATGGGAAGGTAGGTGCAGTATTTCCTGCGTTGCGTGTGGGTCTGCATGGTAGCTGTGTACACCCATATGCATTTACTTAGTGACTCAGAATCATGTACATCTTTGTATATTGTTGTACAGGAATACAAAGGTAGAAAGAAACTCTTCTTCTACAAGGTGACTCTTCTACCATTCATACAACTAATACCACACATACATTACAATATATACAATGGTTTGGTATGTTAGATACAAACGTTAACACTATATTGATGACAAGCACACTTGCAGTTCGAAGTAGCTTTGTGAATTGGATGGCTTGTTCTTGCTGATTCCCATAGAATAGTTGTATAATTTTATAGATCATTTTGTATTGTAATTAGCCACAGACAGAAGCTGGTAGCTTATCCATGCTGTCTACCTGTTGGTACTTGCCACCTAGGCCTTGAAGAATGTGGTGTGGTTACCAAATGAGACCATACGTGATGCCATTATCACAGGTGGACCGTAACATCATGGCATGGAAGAGTTCAATAATTATAATACCATGGTGCCTGTTTACATGTACTTTTTCATACATTACTGTTACGGATATCTTATGTACGTAACTGAAGCACAATGGCAAGTGCAGTAAACCTGTTTTCCCTATGTTTTTGCTAGACAACATTTCCTCAACATTTCTTGCTGTCAAAAAGATGACCACTAGAATTGGTTTGTATAAGCACTTAAGCAGAGCAACTGAAGCCTCCACAGTGGTAGTTGTTCATTGAATACTTTTCAATGAACTAGAAAGTTGTCTATTAGTGGCTCTTTAATATGCCTTGCATCGAGTGACTACACATGCATGTTTTGTAAACAGCAAACGAAACGTAACGATGCCTAGACTGTATGCTTCTTGTTACTGTAACAGCAGCATGTGGCACAAGCTGCGCGCCAGCCGTGTTGGCTTACTGGTCACAAAAGAAAAGAGAAGAGTAAAAGAAAAGGACAACAGACACAAAAGAACCTAGTGGATGGGGATACAAGGAATTATAAAGGAGATGTAGGGGAGTGGGAGAGGGAGGGCAGAGTTAATGAGTTTCGTTATTGGCTAAATAGGAGTGATTGGCTGTGGGTATACATTCTATAAAGTGAGTTTGCTATAAGGCTATTTTAATCTATTAAAAGTAAACTTTGTTTTACTACAGTGATAAGGAATAGCAGTAGTTGAAGAGCTGTAATCTCAAATCTTTAAAAGTGGGGCAAATAATTAGAAAATGGTGTTGGTCCTCCACCTCCCTACAATCACACAAGTGACATGTCCGTTGGCAGTAAGGTGTCCAGTATATGTATAATGTGATAGTGTTTCTAGTACATTTCTATCATCCATACTAGCAATAGTTGACTGTGCTCAAATTATAATATGCAGAATGTGCTGCTTCATGTAACTTGTACTTTCATACACAGATTATTGGAAGGGATTCTATCATTGATATTCACAAGTGGGACTATCTTGCTCGCAACAGCCGAGGGCTCAATGTGGCCTGTGGCTTGGATCCCAGTATATTTCGCAGGTTTCTGCAATGTATACAAGTGGACAAAGATGAGGAAGTGTTAATGATAAGAGACAAAGTAAGTATTTTCTGTATAAATTGTGAAGTCTGTTTAATGCACTTTATGTCTGAAGCACTGTGCAGCTTCATACAGATTTGTGTGCAATGTACTTTGAGAGGCAGATGCTTCACAGAAGAGCTTGTGAGCACAAGACAGTCATTGCAATTGAATACATGTGAGTATGCACATTCAGAATATGCGAAATATTATTTTGTGCTGGATAGAAGCTGCAAAAGAGTTCAATCTTTTCCAGATACGTAATAAATTATTAGTATTATTATTGGCAATAGCGTTAGTAATTGGTGTTTCGTTAATGATTGTGCTTCTTGTATATTACCCACTTGTATGTACCCTTAACTGTGTGTGAAATGCAGTATGTGCACCAGTTATATATTAATGGTGTCGTGCAGTGGTTCATAGTGTACACATGGCCACAGCATTTGTGACCTATATTACAAAGAAGCAGCTGCACAAATATATATGGTTAGCTGGAAGAGTAGTCAGAGACGCTAAAAGAGTAGCAGAACCCACGGATTTAAACCAATCAGTGTATGGGCTCCGTGGTAGTTAAATGCCAACTGATTGGTATCACTGTCAATTATATAGGACCAAAGTTACCACCATCATTGTCGCACAAAATCAACCTGTTGCACAGTCTGCATGACCAGCAAATTCTTCAGACCAACCACTGGTTACAAGGTGCAGCACATGAGACAACAGAGTCCGAAGCCGTCCCTCTCTGCCTCTCGCATTCATTCTCAGGACCAACATCTATATGTGCATCAAAAGAAGAGGTTGCAGGTGAGGATACAGAGTGGTCTGACAATGGTAGATGACTGAGGACATCCCATCTAAATCCCAGTTTTTAATAGTTTGCAGTGTCAGGATCTAGCACTGGATGTGAATGTGCTGACACTTGGACTGGTACTGACACGCACTCACTGAACAGACCCTGGAACTGAACTGGGGCTAGAGGCATTTCAATACCACTGGGCATCCATTGCAAGAGGACTGCCCAACCAGGCCGTATGAAGAGGAATTCTTGCCAAGGACCAAATGCACCAGCACTTGTGAGAAGAGCAGTAATTCCTTAGATTTTCAAGTGCCTTTTACTCCCTGTCTGACCTCTACAGTTTCCCAGATCTCTTCAGGAAATCATACCAAGGTGCATGGGTTGATGGCAAAACTGGCAAGAACTAACCCATAATCAGCCAGAGGATCAAGATATGTATGTACATCAGACATCCTTGAAGAAGGTTGGCTGGCTAGGTTGCATCACTCGTAGATCACACAGAATCTAGCCAAAGGGGTTTTGTTCACCAAAGATTTTGGCAGCTGACTGCTGCTTTTTTCAGTGGTGTTGTGGCTTACAGAGTGTAACCATGGAGAAACGAAAAGGCACTAGGCTCCCTGTTAGGTGATCAGCAGAATGTACATATAGGCGAATGCAACAGGCTGCATTTGCGTTCGGTAGGATGAAGATGCTCTGGTTTCGAAGGCAGAAAGTCAGTGAGAGTAGACGGATCAGACTCTACAAGGCATACGTACTTCCAACCCTTACATATAGCCAGCAGCGAAGCCAACAGACTAGATGCCCTACATCGGAAACAACTTCATTTTTGATTGGTGTCTTCTACCCAGATCATATATTCAATACTGCCCTCTACAATCACTGGCAAGCTGAACCCATTTCAGTAATCGCCCAATGTGCTCGCTGGCAACTATTTGGCCACATATTGAGGCTACCTGCCTTAGCCGCAGCCAACAAGGCCATGATGGCTTACTACAGCAAACCAGGTGTAGGCAGGTGAGAAAGACCAAGAACTACGCTTCCCATTGTACTAAACAAAGACCTCAAGTGTATAAGCGCCCAACTCAAGACATCCGCTGACCTCAAGGCACTGCGAACCATGTCGCAGATGAGACAAAAGTAGAGAGATATGATAGAATGGATCACTAGGACCTAGGTGAAGATGACTGGTGTAATGGAACAGGTAGATCAACGCAAACAGGTACATTATTATACTATTAATATACTATTATTATTATTTTGTGACTTTCTCCCTCACGAGCCACAGAAAAATGGCCGTCAATAAAATGTTACCGAACGCAAAACTTTGCCTGTACGTTGCAATATAAATTCCAGTACAGTTATATCACAGAAGCATCAACAATATGTTTATATTGCTATATAGATACATATATATCTATCTTTCCGTATCATGAAGCCATACGACAGGAGCAATATGAAAATAATATTTGGGCTACCATAGGCAGACCCTAAATCTGCCTAATTCAAAGTTCATTAAATTTTCATACTTCACTGGCATACTAAGTGTTTAGCCACCAATGTGTCCAGGGCCCCACACAATTACATTATATTATATTAATCAAAATATAATAATGTAATTCTGATATTGTGTAAAATTTATTATAAAATAATATTAACAGTAATAATATGCTACGTAAACTGGGAAAGACTTATTGATCATCAGCAATCAATGGAGCACGCATGCAGCGGATGGAGAGATGGGTAGTTGTTCCTAGGATCGACGCAGCGTTGCCTGTTTGGACTGCCACAGACAATCTCTGGAGGAGGTACTTGAATAATTTCTCCTCCCCCGTGGTCAGCTTGAGGCGGTTGCCTAGGTCCCTCAAGAATTGGAGGGTTAGTGGGCCACAGACTCCTGATAATTCAATAGCAATGGGAGTGAATGAGTAATGAGAATGAGTTTTTTTTCTATATTATATAATTATTTACCTAGATTAGTATGAATTATTGCAATGTACACTGTATTTATAAGTGTTCTTTCTGTGGTCACCCATTCTTTAATTGAATTCTTTATGTTTTCTCCATGCAAATACCAACAAAGAGTGTATCGTACATTTTGATATTCATATTGTTTCCTTTTACAGGCTGCTGGACCTGCTCAAGAGCGCAGACGATGTTACTGTTTATTGTGATGAGAAGAACCCGTGAGTCAGTGCCTTAGAAGAAGTTTTATGTATGCTCAGTGACTTGCATATGCACATATCTTAATTTTTTCAATGCAGGATAACCTTGAGACAGTGTGTGAAAACTACAAATATTGCTGCCTTTATTTATCTTGATGATACTATAGTCAGCACCATTTGCAGAGAAGCCAGGGGCAAAACGTTAAGCAATTCAGAGAAGGTGAACCTGTCCAGCATGTGTCTACCTGCTGGAGAATAACCTACATTATATTCATCTCATTTAATATGCAATGCACTGAGTTAATAGTAATTTGCTGACTTAATTTAGGTGCTAGCGATGTGGACTAACTTGGAGACAAGAAAGCTGTATCAACTTGGAGCCATTCGGGATTGTCCAATGGAAGGCAGAAGTGTATGCATTCTATATACTATTATTGTGATGTTTGTAATGTACCAGTTGGACTACCAGCACTAGCATAATTGTAGGACTATATAAAAGCTGTCTCCATTTCATGGATTCACAGTATTCCATGAAAGTTTCAGCTGTCTCCATTTCATGGATTCACAGTATTCCATGCAAGTTTCACATATATACAAATGGATACGCCTATTAGTTTCTAATTTTAATCCATGTGTTATTTAGAGGCTTCAGGTGTTGTTAGGTGCTGTGCTGTGACCCATGCATGTCAACCATTTAACCCTCAGCCCCTGGACAGCGCTTTATTGCTAGAAGAGTTAGCTGATTGTTCTGACAATGCTGATGATAAGGAGTGGATAAGGAAGAACGCCATAATGCATGTAAGTAAACATTGTGTATCAGAAAGTTAGCAGCAACATCCTATATAAACCTTCCCACCCAATGCAACCAATGCAGATCATATTTTCACCACATTCCATTAGATTAAGCACCATCGTAGGAACCTACTATATATTTGTGCATCACTGCCATGCCATATATATATATGACAGATTGTGGCCGCGTTCTCTGTTCATGTGTACATATGTAGGTGGCAAGTTTTGACTACGGGCTGCGAGGCCAGGACCCACTCAAAGCTGCTTACTTTTACAAAAAGGGCAAGCCAGATGAACGACAGCTTCTGACAAAAGAGCAACTTTCTAAGCTGCTTCCGAGGACCTGCACAGAGCAGCAGGTGTTCTACTATATGAGAGATGTCAGCAAGAGACCTGTAGTGGACAGGTGAGCCAGTGCCAAGGATAGAAGATTCAATTACAGTATGTGACATTATAACGTTAACGTTTCGTTTTAATGGAACGAACACTCTCGTCGTCTAATTATATAAGCATAATGAAGGCTCTGATTTCAGACAATTCGGCGAGTAAATATGATGGCGGCATGTGTTGGGGTGCCAGTGGGAGAATTTAACCGACTATAGGGACGCCGCTGATCTTCCTCACCCTGGCACCGCCGCTGTCCAGAATGTACATACTGCACTTGTTCTAGAGATTCTGCCATCATTTCAGAGCCACTGCCGTCGTTCCAGAGCAACAGCAATGTAGCAGAATGCGCTGCAACTTTTAGCTGCTATACATTGTGTTCTTCTGCTGAGACTGCTTTACTAATTGACATTTTGGCAGCATTTTAGTTTCAGCTAGTTCTCATTGCTGCTGGAGGGCAAATATGCAGATGCTAGCCAGGAGGTACACTACAAAGCAGACTGGCTTATGAATTGAAACATCTCACATAATTTCAGTGTGACTAATATTACGATAAACCAGTTATTGTGTCAATGGCCTATTGCAACTTACTGCACTCGGCCTTGGTATTCGTGCAGTAAACACAATACATCATCAAGAGCATATAGTAACTAGTACATGCACGCGGATCAAGTAAACATGGGAGCTTCTCAGATATCACTACCAGACAGTTAGCATCTGATTCAACACCGTTGGAACGTTCTGGGCAGTTATCCCCTAAAGATGAGTTTGTAACATCTCCTCAATCTTGAACATGTGTACACATTGCATTTAAGTGCACACTATTTCACTAGCGTATCTATTAAATAGTGTGATTGTACAGTTGTAGTCACATCATTGCAAGCTAAAGCACACTCTTAACGTAACTCTTGAAATTGATGTGTTTGTTATGCATCGGCTTCACTCCCATTTGTACTTGATGCATTTTGACCTTTTTGATAATTGAATTTATACCACTTAATGAGCTGGTTTTGTAATGAAATTTTGGCAGAGAATAGTTTGGATCACATACTGTCCAAAACCATCAAAATATGAATTTGCCCTGACCGTACCTAAGATCCCATTTTTACTTGATACACCCACATGTTTGTAGCTAGTAATATTGCCGGAGTAAGCTATATACCACTTCTATCCCATGTGGTCGTGTCATGCAAGTAGATTGCTGCTATGTATATGGAATACTCACCATAAGAAGCAATAGTATCAAATACAGATGTTGGCATCTGTCTATCTGTTTTGTCTAGTAAAAATAAAGCACATTTAACCAATCAATTTTTCTTTTTTGTTATTTAGGGCGTTCGCAACATGGTGCACTAAGAGAAAGGTTAGTATATGTGCACAAGCATGCCTTAGGGAAGCATGATATGGCAATTTGGTCACCCACTAAAATACTTCATGCATTGCCAGCTATGTTGTGGATGTGCATATCTGGAATTAATATGTCTATATAGGTATTCTCACTTTGATAGGCAGTTGTGGCAAGAGTACAGTTATGCCCAATCATGTTTGCTACTGTAGCCGGCTCTGTGATCTACATAATTACGTAGTCTTGCTTGTTTCTTTATTTTATTGGTCCCTTTGCATCACACACGTGTTACCGGCACATGCATAACTACAATATGCAACTGGAATTTCATACAATGGCAACTTAAGGCAACCAAGGTGCAGGTGATGACAACCATGAGTGTAAGGTTTTTGTTAGCACTAGTTCCAGCTGCAGAGGGTCATGACCATCTTGGGCACTATAGTGTGAGCAGGATGCAGCAACCAAATGCAGGTACACATGGGCATGCTCTGGTTAGGGTTTGTGCCCTTGTGCAAGCTCCAATTGCTTGCTGCATCCTGCTCATAGTAGTGCCCGAGATGATAGTACCCTGCAAATTGCGCTAGTGGTACTTTATTCAGTCATTAGCTAGCACAAATACATAACTTGCGCTCATGGTAGTCATTGCCTGCAACTTGTGCTGGTGGTGTTATTCCTGCTATCAATTAAAGCAAACACTTCATCTGCACTCATGGTGGTCATCACCTGCAATTTGCACTGGTGGTGTTTTTTCTATGAACTGGCACATTTACTGATGTGCACAAACACATTTGAAACTTCCACTGTGTGGTGGTGGTTGTGATGGTAGTGTGTATATATATATATCTGTGTGTGTGTGTGTGTGTGTGTGTGTGTGTGTGTGTGTGTGTGTGTGTGTGTGTGTGTGTGTGTGTGTGTGTGTGTGCCCGGCTGGTGTGCGAAACTGTGTGGTAGTGGTATGTGATGATAATCAGGACTCTGTGTGTGTATGTCGTGGTAAATGATTGTAAGGTTCTGTAGTGAGGCTTGCTCTGTGTGGTAATCCCTGCTATTTGTTTGTGGTGGTGGTCATATGGTGTTCTGTACGGTGACTTTGCATTTGTTTCTTTGGTGACTGTTTTGTCTTGGTAGCCACTAGAAACCATTGTTTACATTGAGAATCCGTCTAGAAGACAACATCTATGGTTTGTGTCTGCTGTATTCTGCTAACCTGCGCGCGTACTCCACATGACACTCAATGATGTTGCAAAGTCTATATATATAGATTTCGTAAGGGGCAGATCATGATATGAATAGATGTTTTTATACAACATCACAATATTGAATATACTTGACTACCTTTGAAGGCATGATTACCGCTTACAGGGTGTATAGGTCTCAGTGGGTGTATAGATAGGTTTATAGCAGGCCTATGCACCTAGGGCCACATAGGATGCTAGTACCTACTTTAAGGCTACTAATTTTAACAGATACTGATTTTAGCAAATTTAGCGAGCAATACCATAATCGCATACTTGGGTCCAGTCCATTTACAGACGAAAGGGATACACCAAAAGAGTGAGAACCACTACTCGTCCACCACTACCACTTGGGCAATTTAGTGTGGCAAGCCTAAGGCAACCCCTCCACGTGGTTTCATGTTTCTTAAAGGTTTCTCTTAGCTCTGACCCCCAAGCACTGGTCAAATGAAACTAACAGATAAGTGATCAACCCTTATGTTGTATGAAAGCGAGCTGAGCTACAATTGCCCACAACCCAGCATGCCTTAGTCATCTAGAATGTGCACGTGTCAATGGGAAGATGAGAATAATGTGCAGGAGAAGTTGGATTCGCTGCATAATCAACTAGTACCTGTGCCAGCTAACATTACCCATCTTTTTCAGCCATTAGAGCTCACAGTCAGGCTCAGCCAAGAAGTAAATGCGAAAACAATTCATCACATACTACAGTTCTGCAGTTAATGGGCAACTTGACAGTGGCACAGCACTTGAAGACATACAAAGTAACCTTCAACTGACAGCAATTAAACCCCTTCATGCTCAGTGGCTTGTACACTTCTTACAAGCTTGTACACTATTAGATAGAACGTTTGAATTGCCACCTAGACCCGTGTATTTCCTTTCATAAGTAACAATAGTAGTTATCTGATCACTTTGATTTAAGTTATATTATTATAGATTATATCGATCGATTTGTTATGCTAGCCAGAACATTGAAACAGTAATTCAGACTATTAGGTATCCTATGGCTGCCTTCATCAGTGAATAATTGACACAGGCACTCATGAAAAATACAATAAGGCAGTCCTGACACATCCAGCACCACCAGTCCCTACTCAACAGGGAGAGGGGTATTTTGCCAGGACTCTATGCTGCACTACTGATCTGACCGTGCATCCATCTGGCGTTCTCCCTCTGATTCGCCATCGAGCTCTTCTCCATTCTTTCACCCAGCTTCAACCACTCTTCATTCTTTGCCTTTCGCACCATAACTATCAGTACCATAATCCAGAACTGCAGCTTGTGCACTATTTTCTTCATATAGGAAGCCAAGGATAAAAGAGATACCGAAGAGCCAGAAGAATTGAATACATTGCCAGGGTCATGTACAGCAAAGAAGGTCCTTAAGTATTAATGTTGTGTGTGTATTCATTGAACATTAATACATGAATTGGCTATCATGTACATATTATAAATATTGCTGAGTAAATGCTTTATGCAATGCATAATCAGGTATGATTATTGTATGCTGCTGTCGTGGTAGAAGTATGGAATGGTGCATATGTAGTCCATGCATATTAATTTTGTATACTATAGTATATATATGTATATATACATCTATATAGATAGATAGATGATATACTTGTATTATTTATTATAATATGCAACATTATCATTATTTTATGCTAGGACAATGCAAGCCACGCACACAGGCTGCATGTGTAGCTATATGTTGCCTGGTCATTCAGTATAGTTATACCACACCACCGACTCATATAGCTACAACCACACCACCTCTACATAGCTACAAGTAACTAGCTAAGTCCATCACACAGTGAAAGTGGCTCATGCAACCAAATGCAGGTAGCACAAGGACTGTTCTGGTTAGGGTTTGATACCCAAGATGGTCTTGACCTTCTACAACTTGCCCTGGTGGTGTTTTTCTGTCATCAATTAACGCAGTTACTTCACTTTCACTCATGGTGGTCATCACCTACAACTTGCCCTGGTGGTGTTTTTGTATGCCAACTATATAGCCAATTTACTAGTGTGCTGAACACATTATCAGTGCACATTTCAACTTGAGACTCAACAGTGTGGGGTACTAAGGTAATGCCTGGTGTACTGCTGGGGAGGTGAACTTTGGTTATTGTAAATAGGACTTCAGTTCCCTGGCCTTAATCACCTTGGCCAATTGGCAAAATATATCTAGTGCGTGTTCTACTTTGTGTGTGTGTGTGTGTGTGTGTGTGTGTGTGTGTGTGTGTGTGTGTGTGTGTGTGTGTGTGTGTGTGTGTGTGTGTGTGTGTGTGTGTGTGTGTGTGTGTGTGTGTGTGTGTGTGTGTGTGTGTGTGTGTGTGTGTGTGTGTGTGTGTGTGTGTGTGTGTGTGTGTGTGTGTGTGTGTGTGTGTGTGTGTGTGTGTGTGTGTGTGTGTGTGTGTGTGTGTGTGTGTGTGTGTGTGTGTGTGTGTGTGTGTGTGTGTGTGTGTGTGTGTGTGTGTGTGTGTGTGTGTGTGTGTGTGTGTGTGTGTGTGTGTGTGTGTGTGTGTGTGTGTGTGTGTGTGTGTGTGTGTGTGTGATTCACTGCTAAAAGTGGCTGTATAGTTGCTGAAATGTCTCAATTATTGTGAACATAATGTAACTTGCACAGTGCACTCGTATGTTATCATGAACTTCAGTGCTAGTTGGTATACTAAAACACCACCAGTGCAGGTTCCAGGTGATGACCACCAGGACTACTAGTACTGTTGTAGTATAATTCATAATTCATAGTTCATATTTTAAGTGCACATTGTGTTCATATACATTAATATGAACACCAGGGTGTTCACCCCATATAGCACTATGATCAAAACAAGAAAAGTCATTAAGGTCTTGCTTCCAATTCATTCAATCCATTCGTTTTCTATACAACCTCTCCACTTCCTTTTGCACCCTTCCATTGCCACATGCTTTAACTACCACATATACCACCTCGTCTCTGCCTTGCATCCCTTGCTACCCCTCCACAATCTCATCCATCAACCTCACCATCTCCTTTCTCTCCTCTGCCATACCATTACAGTGCAGTTAAAATGCTCCACATCTTCCACTTCTCCCTCGTCACGCATCTTATAGATTCGTTAATATCTCCTTAATCCACACCACCTGCCATATCAATTCTCAACTCTGCAGTCCCCCCCTCAGCTTCATTAACATCCTCCTCTGCCTTTTACAATCAATCTCCACACACCTTGCCTTACACCTACAATCCATCAATCTCCGCATCACTTCTAACTTTGGATGTGCCCTAGCTTTTTCCCTCCACCCCTCTCTAGCTCTCCTCCATGCCATGTACTTCAATATGTGCTTCACGTCACTCAGTGAGAGTCCACTCAATGCCTGCATGTCCAATCCTTGCCACCCGAAGGCCTCCAATCC
Source organism: Aplysina aerophoba (assembly GCA_949841015.1). NCBI lineage: Eukaryota > Metazoa > Porifera > Demospongiae > Verongiida > Aplysinidae > Aplysina > Aplysina aerophoba. The sequence goes on along the minus strand of OX465052.1, from coordinate 3,208,182 downwards.
CATCCTTAGATCGTTCACCCATTGCACCCTGCCTCAAAACTTCATAGCATGTCAGCATGTCCAATCCTTGCCACCCAAAGGCCTCCAATCCCATCCTCAGATCTTTCACCCATTGCACCCTGCCTCAAAACTTTATAGCATGCCTGCATGTCCAATTTGTGCCACCAAACTTCATAGCTTCCCTTACGACATCCTTCAACAACCTGCCTTCAACCAGTCTCATTACATGTACCCAAAAATTCAATACTACTTTTCATTGCCTCTCACTTCACTGGCAGCATATTCATTTCAAACTGCAGAGAAGCTAGTATACGTATATTAGTGCTAGTTGATGGCAGTAAGAAACGCCACAAGCACAAGTTGAAGAGGGTCAAGGAGCTGGAAGGAGCACTTCAGTTTTGATATTAAATGAAGAATTGTTCATTTACTTCATTTGCTTACCAATAAAATGGTGGCCCAGAGGCAGGTAGCTATTTACCACCTACGTAGTACCCTAGTAAGCTTTCGATTATCTGGCGACTCCCTACCTATTCAGAGAGAAGGATGATGAGAATGGGTAAAATGGCAGAGCTGGCACCTTCAGAAGAGAGCAGAAATGGCAACATAGTTCTTACATTACTGTTACAGCAAGTCCAGAGTGGCTAGGGTGGGTTCATGCTAATATAGTTGTTTGCAAACACTATAGGCCACAAGCAACTCAAAAGTTTACATGCTTCAGCAATTGGCATTATAGTTGTGCCCTACACTTCAAAGTACTGTCTGTCTGCATGCTGGGGTAAATTAATTAATAGTGAATCAACTGTTACGCCCACCCCAGGATCACAACCACCCCTAACAGTTGATTCACTATTAATGTATCCACTAATTACTCATCCTTGCAACAGCATTGACATCACACATCATCTGCTGTCACAATTAATTTATTCCGACATCATACATTATCATGGCAATCCTTCCTTGCTACTATATACTGCTTAACAAACCTGCATGCTCGTGGCACATTTCTAAACTTATTTATCCCCTGATCCTTCCTTTTAATTTGAGTATGTCAACTTTTCAATTTTATTCACAATTTCCCATCCTGCCCCCTTTTTTAAATTTAAATTTTTTGATGTGTAATTTTATTTATACTTTTCCCGCCACTTCATGACAGTACTCGACACAACATTTTATTACTTAAGAGTCACGTTCTGCTAAGTTTTGTAAATAGCTGAGGAAGATCTACGGATCTAAAAGTCCTGCAACCTAATGAAGTGATTGCTGTATTCTTACCTCAATAATCTTGTGTCCATGTTTATTCTGTAATATGGTGGGGGAAACATAAATTTGGCAGCATTTCTGTAAATTGCTAAACAGCCAAATTTAAAACAAATATTTCCTGTTACAATAAATATGGAGGGGGAGGAGCTTTGAGGAGCATCTGAGGAACCTGTACACCATGAGTCTTTGACCAACTTTGCTTCGCTGGCATCAAGTTAAAGCCCCAGTCTGTGCTTGTGTGCTAACAACTTGACTTCTTGGGACACATTATCCAACTAACTCAATCTGCTTTTCTGACAATATCATATAATATAAGAGTAAGGAGGGCTCCAGTCCATTACCTCCAGCTGATAATATAGTTCCATGCAGCCTCCAAGATAGTTCTGAGGTTCTCTCCTCCAAAACAGTTACACGCAGATCAGGAACAACAGCTTGAAATTCTTTTAGTAGCTGATATCGTCAAAGACCTGGGAGTCAGGAAGACCATGAACCAGGGGAAACCTTTAGCCACTACTACACTAGGCACCTTGAGAATTGTACAGAGAACAAAAAGAAAGAAAATGGAAAAAAATGCAGACATGTAGGTTGACAGAAGAAATGAGTAAATAATATTTTGTTACTGTAATGAAGTAGTTGATTGTTGATCATGCAAATGTTCATACACAATCAGTCAGTTTAAACTGATGCTGCTCATGTAAATGATGTTAAGGAGTTATGGATAAAGATCTAGAGTAGAGGAGAAAAGAGAAGAAACTGGAGAAAAAGACAGAAAAGAAGAAAGGGAGCGCGTGTGCAGTCAGTAACAGTTTCCATATGAGGAGAGGTGGAAGGCATAGTCCAAAGTTTGCACGTATTTGAAGACGATGTGGAACGTCCTTTAACGGTCATTGTTTCCTGATACTATTAAGCGTGAAAACCCGAGGAAGCGGTCTGGCTACGCGTGACTAGTAGCTGGCATATACGTAGCTAGCTAGTGCGTCTAGCTGTGCTAATGCCTGCAGCAGACTAGGCAGGGAACCTGGCTATGTCAATGCGACATGTAAATGAAAAATAGTTCAATAGCTTGTTGTGACTTCACCAGTGGGGACGCCAAGTAGCCAGTTGTCTGGTGTGCTAGCCCATTCCCTCTGTTCAAAAACGCCCAACGGTAGAGGGGAAATCCCCATCTCGTGCGCCTGGGTGGGAGGCTGGTGGTGGTCTAGTTAGTGTGACTGTGTCAGCCGTGCTTGACTGTTTTTGAACAGTTCGTTGTCGCAACTTACTTCTGTGCTCTTATGAGGTCTGCAATGCGAGTTCTCTGCTTCAGATCAAGAGCATGGCGCCGTCGGTATATTGGATGTGCCTTCGGTGTTGTGGCATTGCTGCTTGTATCTTTCTTAGCAGCGCACGACCAACTTCCTTCTGTTATGAACATTAGCTGTAAGAATGACTTCTCAGCCGAAGGGATAAGGAAAATCGTGAGTTCTTGTTGTTTCTTGATCTACTTGTTAAAATCATGTTTTGATCGCCTAGTGAGACTGTTATTGTTTCTAGCTATATGCACATTTGAAAAATGTGCCATATCAATCTCATAATAATTCAGCAATAATGTTTGCTCTAATTGAGTGTGGACTAATAGCAACACATGACTGTAACTGACTCAGGTACTGGAATGACATAAACCCAGGCTAGTATTATGTAATGGGAATGGTGGGTTGTTGATTTGGTGGTTACCCGTTCTCAGGCAATCTGCTTACTTAATTAAGTCTGCTAATATTTTGAAGCAAATAGGTATGGTATACCCTTGCAAATACGTACATGTTCACAGGTCAAAACGAGGATGCACTGGTTGATGACAAAGTAGTGATAATGAGAACATGGGAAGAGGAATGCAAATTGACCATTGGGCTCAAATCGTTGAAGATGTAAAAGACTAAAGCACCTAGGAGGTTATAAAGTAATGTGAAGGTCTTGTCAGTTTGAAACTCCCACTGCTCCTCGACAGCTTAATATTAATCAAGTTCATATGTATGTATACTGTAGTATGACTTTCTGCAAAGCGGACTGCCATCCATTTCATTATGAATCATTGAACTATATAACTGGTCCTGTTCTAAGTCATAATCGTTAGTAGTCCTACATCATTTAACTATGCATAAGTATCAACTGATAAACGTTTTTCACAGCAGAATACCTGCAATTAGGTACATACATATGTACTGCATGATAAGTAATGAAATACATGCACATAGTTGAATTTTCATTAAGCGAAAGAACAGTGTGTCTGGTAATTTTGGGCACTATTGCTTTCATGGGTCGTTGTACTAGGCTATCAGCATTAACCATGCATTGTTAACATGTAGTGTATGTACCAAGTGAGCTCTGTGGGTTTGTTGAATAACAGTTCATGTCTGTATCAGTGTACCTGGTGTGTGTGTATGTCTGCCCGGGCGGCCTTTTAACTGGCAACCATCCCGGGTGCGGATGGCACTGTACGGCAACATACGGTGTCATGTTGAGTGGTCTACCATTGCCAAACGGCTTTTCAGTGCCTGTCAGCAGGTGCGTATCATAGCTGGTCAGCTTTTCAGTGCCTGCTGGCAGGTATCCACCTACGTATTAGCCAGAGGCTATTGGTGCCAGGTAGCTGCCACACCGTACAACCACAGTCAGTTTCATGAGGAAGAGTTCATATATTACTGGTGGTGGCCAGCTTTGAACTTTCCCTTGGACTCACAACCCAGGGGAAAGTGCTATCCTTTTTTGTGCGAGAGAATGGCATAGGGGGATTTGTAAAGAACCCACTCCCTGCAACTGGCCCAGGGTTATTTCCAAGGGCTCTACCATTGGAGTACATAGGTACGTCGTATGTACTGTGGGTAGCTTCAAAATTCAAGGTTCAAAGTGTGTGTGTGTGTGTGTGTGTGTTTGTGTGTATGTGTGTGTGTGTATGTGTGTGTGTGTTTGTGTGTGTGTGTGTGTGTGTGTGTATGTGTGTGTGTGTGTTTGTGTGTGTGTTTGTGTGTGTTCCAAGTTACTATCCTGATAATCTTACCTTCAGTCAGTAATCTATGAAACTTCACAGTGGAACTCAACTCAGAGATCTCCTCTGATTGATTAATGCAGACAATATGGATGTGATTGTCTTGTCCAGTTATTGCTATATCAAGAGTCAACTACCTTGAATCATCACACCTTGTTCAGACACTTTGAGGAGTAGATAAAACCTCATGTTACCATTCGTATACAAACCTGTTAGGATGTAGGCAGAGGGATTTATGCAGCGATAGCTACAATGGTAGGTTGTTGCATTGGTATTCTTATGGTCCTGTGGCCCTGCGTTCCTATGTTCAAGCTGTCTAAGTTCCTGTGTTCCTGTGTGGTTGTGTATGTGTGCAAGCAGATGTGTGCACATTATGAGGTGTGATTTCTACTTGTGTTAGTACTGGAAGGTGTGTCGACGGTATGTGGTGTCACTGTCTTGTGTATGTATGTGTGAGTGAAGGCAAAAAGTCAGGAATGTAGCCAGGAATAATAGTGGTGATCAAACATTTCTGCATGCAAAGCTCGGACATGGCATGTACAGTCCAAGTTTAAACCCAACCAAGACGATTTGGCCAAATCATCAACCTACCAAAGTTCTCTCCATACAATACTATGCAAATAGGCAAATATGCACCCATATACAATGCACATACGTACACACACATCACACTAATACCCAGGCATAGTTGTGTGTGTGTGTGTTGAGTGTAGCACTTTTCTTCTAACTGCTTTTACTCTGAAGTGCTCAAGCGTTGCAGTGGGATCCAGTGGTGGGTCATTCTGTGATGAACTATGCTCTTCGAAGGAAGTCAAGGATGCTGAGTGTCTGGGCCATGGTGTGAAGGATGATGTGGTGTTACTCCATCTAAAAGAAAGGAAAGTTGTTTTGAAGAGTTTAAAGGATAAGTATGAGAGTTTTGTGCAGAGTAGTCTCGAAAATGTAGATCCAGATGCAGAACACACGATGAGTGCACTAGATATTCATGTGAAAAATGGTCTGGGCTTCATTGGAGTGGATGCAACTATCGAAGAATTATCTTTGGTTGAAAGAACTATTTTTAAAGAATGTGATGCAGATGGTAACTCTCTTCTTTCTTATAGTGAGTTAACAGTATGCTTGCAGTTGGCATTCACAGAAGAGTATGTGTTCAGCCTACTGCTAGAGGGCAACCCGGCAGTGCCTGTTGTTTATGGCACATGTGGTGCTCAAATTGCTGTGGAATATATAGACGTGAACCCATTTGGAAGGACGTGGCATGTTTCACCATTTGTAACTGCAACTGGGTCGTGGCAGGAGAGGGCTGCAATGGCAATTGCATTCCTAGATTTGGTGGAGTCTATTGAGCACACACCTCATGGTGTACTTTTCTTGTGTGATGTGCAGACAAGTAACTTTGGACTACAGCGATTGGATAATGGGAGGTACAGGGCAGTTGCAATAGATTTGGACATCTCCTTCTTTGAAAAGGCAATGGCAAGTGCTATTGTACAGCAGGATACCTGCACCAGCGATGAAGACTGTGATTTTATCAACTGTAAATCTAAGTGCATAAATGGCCACTGCACAAAAAGACTACACTCAAGCAATTTGCAGGTGAGCATTGTGTTAGTTGTATTCCAAATAGTGTCACTTCTACTATGGTATGTTTCTTCGAGCATTCCTGCAAAAGCTCACAATCGCAGTCTTTTTTTATAAAATTGTAGTGCATTTGCTCAATCACACTTGTATTGTCAATTTGTCATGTCATGCGTTATAATATTGCCAATGGCCAAGACAACCTATAGGGCAATGGATAGATTGGCCAATTGAGACTTTGATGAAAAATTGCACATCATCAATGATGACATCTCACACCTGTTTACAAACTTACTGTAGCTTCATCAAACAAAAGTGCTATAACTTGCAGAACACCTTTTTTAAGTGTAAGGATGCACTTTCTGTTGCACTTACTAAGCAAGGTCTTGATTTGTAAATGATTATGTATTTTCTTCAATTTAAGGTATATAGAATGCATTTATGTCTGTGACTATAATGTGTGGCAAGCTAAGAGTGAGTATGGTATGATATGTTTTGTGTGCAACTAATTCTGTTTCCAAGTGGACTCCATAAATCTCTGCTTTTGTTCTTTCGTCATCAACACAACAGGTTATATGTGAAAAGATCCTTACAGATTATGGGCACATCAACTCAGGGCTGTTGTTTGACCCTCCTCATAGCATCCATGCCAAAGTGAAGTACTTTCTGACCAAGTGTATTCACCCTGATAAGCTTCTTTACTACAGTAACCAAACTCTAGTGCATTCAGATTTGATTTTGCTGAGGGCAATGCGAAAGTTTTTAAGGCATTCCATAAGCAGTGTGTAAATGTATGTTAGCGACAGGTGTGCTGATGTTGCAATATATTTTAAGAGATTAATTCTTGGTTCAGTAATTTGGTTTATGAAATGTGAAGAGTTTGTCCATCCACTTGTCACAAGTGAACAAGTACAACTTGACTCCTGCATGAATTGCGAATGTATGACTAGTTATGAATGTGAAGATGCACTGCGAAGTTTTTTGTCAGTAGTGACTGGCATGCATTTCTATGAACAGTACACCTGGGGCATTGTTGCTACACAGCAAGGTAGCATACACACATTAAACACTTAGCAAGTGAGATTATTCGTTGTGATGGACACTCATCCACTGCTGTTAATGCACCAGTGAGCCTGTATGGGGGTATATGGTGTACCATACACATAGCTACTGTATATGTATAGATTCAGAATCACACTGTGTTAACATTTCTCCCCGAAGTGTTCACGGGTGCATATCATAGCTGGATGGCTTTTTCGGCGCCTGCTGGCAGGTATCCACCTGAGCCAGAGGGCTATCGGTGCCAGTTAGCTGCCACATCCAGGGATATCCACTGTCAGCTTTCATGTGGAAGAGTCTAGAATGTTGCTGGTCGTCAACTTTCAACTTTCCCTTTGACTCGCAACCAAGGAAAAGTACTATCCTTTTCTGTGCGTGAGAGTGGCATAGGGGGATTTGTTAAGAATCCACTCCCTGCAACTGGCCCAGGATTTTTTCCAAAGGGCTCTACCATTGCAGTACATAGGTACATATGTACTGCGGGCAGCTTCAAGATTCAAGTGTGTGTGTGTGTGTGTGTGTGTGTGTGTGTGTGTGTGTGTGTGTGTGTGTGTGTGTGTGTGTGTGTGTGTGTGTGTGTGTGTGTGTGTGTGTGTGTGTGTGTGTGTATGTGTGTATGTGTGTGTGTGCGTGCGTGCGTGTGTGCGTGCGTGCATGCGTTCCAATTTACTATCGTAATAATCTTGCCTTCAGTCAGTGATCTATGAAACATCACAGTGGAACTCAACTCAGATCTACTCTGATTGGAGCAACCATTTAATACAGACACTATGGATGTGATTGTCTTGTCCAGTTATTGCTATATCAAGAGTCAACTACGTACCTTGAATCATCACACCCTGTTCGTGTTGAGACACTTTGAGGAGTAGATAAAACCTCATGTTACCATTACTGTACCAACTTGTTAGGATGTAGGCAGAGGGATTCATGCAGCGATTGCTACATTTGTAGGTTGTTGCATTGGTATTCTTATGGTCCTGTGGTCCTGTGGTCCTGTGGTCCTGTGGTCCTGTGGTCCTGTGGTCCTATGGTCCTGTGGTCCTGCGTTCCTATGTTCAAGCTAATGTTCATGCGTTCCTATGTTCTTGTGTTCCTGTGTGGTTGTGTATGTGTGCAAGCAGATGTGTGCACATTATCGTGTGATTTCTACTTGTGTTAGTACTGAAACGATGTTGACGATATGTAGTGTCACTGTCTTGTGTGTGTATGTGTGAGTGAAGGCAAAAGTCAGATTTGTACCCAGGAATAATAGTGGTAAATGAATGAATGAATAATAGGGTGATCAAGCGTTTCTGCATGCAAAGCTTGGACATGGCATGTACAGTCCAAGTTTAAACCCAACCAAGGAGATTTGGCCAAATCATCAACCCACCAAAGTTCTCTCCATACAATACTATACGAATAGGCAAATAGCACCCATGTACAATGCACATACACACACACATCCCACTAATGCCCAGGCATACTTGTGTGTGTGTGTTGAGTGTAGCATTTTTCCTCTAACTGCTTTTACTCTAAAGTGCTCAAGTGTTGCAGTGGGATCCAGTGGTGGGTCATTCTGTGATGAACTATGCTCTTCGAAGGAAGTCAACGATGCTGAGTGTTTGGGCCATGCTGTGGAGGATGATGTGGTGTTACTCCATCTAAAAGAAAGGAAAGTTGTTATGAAGAGTTTAAAGGATAAGTATGACAGTTTAGTACAGAGTAGTCTCGAAAATGTAGATCCAGATGCGGAACACACAATGAGCGTACTAGATATTCATGTGAGAAATGGTCTTGGCTTCATTGGAGTGGATGCAACTATTGAAGAATTATCTTTGGTTGAAAGAACTATTTTTAAAGAATGTGATGCAGATGGTAACTCTCTTCTTTCTTATAGTGAGTTAACAGTATGCTTGCAGTTGGCATTCACAGAAGAGTATGTGTTCAGCCTACTGCTAGAGGGCAACCCGGCAGTGCCTGTTGTTTATGGCACATGTGGTGCTCAAATTGCTGTGGAATACATAGAAGTGAACCCATTTGGAAGGACATGGCATGTTTCACCATTTGTAACTGTAAATGGGTCATGGCAGGAGAGGGCTGCAATGGCAATTGCATTCCTTGATTTGGTGGAGTCTATTGAACACACACCTCATGGTGTACTTTTCTTGTGCGATGTGCAAACAAGCAACTTTGGACTACAGCAATTGGATAATGGGAGGTACAGGGCAGTTGCAATAGATTTGGACATCTCCTTCTTTGAAAAGGCAATGGCAAGTGCTATTGTACAGCAGGATGTCTGCACCAGCGATGGAGACTGTGACTATATCTACTGTAAATCTAAGTGCATACATGGCCACTGCACAAAGAGGCTCCACTCAAGCAATTTGCAGGTGAGCATTGTGTGTTAGTTGTATTCCAAATAGTCTTACCTGTACTATGGTATTTTCTTGTAGCATTAGTGCAAAATTCAACAATCACAATCTTATTTTCATATAATTGTGGTGTATTTGCTCAATCACCCTTGTATTGGCAATTTGTCGTGTCATATAATGTAGCTATTGACCAAGAAAACCTAGGGCACAGATAGGTAGATTGCCCAATTGAGTTAATACAAGAACATTATGCTCAGGCACTGCATATGCATGGCAGCTTTTGTCTTCAACGCAATGTGATGCATGTAAAGGATCCCTCTGCTCAGTACTTATCCTGAAAATGCCAATGAGTTTCAAGGCACACTGATGGAATGATGGAATGATGAAAAAGTACACATCACAATAGTACAGAATGTTTTGATGCAGCTAAGTTTGTAACAGATGTTTGGTGAGATGGAAAATTTCACATCATCACTGCAGCTTTTGAAGTATAAGAATGCATTTTCTGTCGTATTCACTAAGCAAGGTCTTGATTAGTAAATGACATTATATGTTCTTTGAAAATTAAGGTATTATTATGTCAGTGACTAATGTGTGGCAGGTTTTGGGTGAGTATGGTATGATACGTTTTGTGTAATTCTGTTTCCAAATGGATTCCATAATTTTCTGTTTTCATTCTTTCGTCATCAACACAACAGGTTATATGCGAAAAGATCCTTACAGATTATGGGTACATCAACTCAGGACTGCTGTTTGACCCTCCTCATAGCATCCGTGCCAAAGTGAGGTACTTTCTGACCAAGTGTATTCACCCTGATAAGCTTCTTTACTACAGTAACCAAACTCTAGTGCATTCAGATTTAATTTTGCTGAGGGCAATGCGAAAGTTTTTAAGACATTCCATAAGCAGTGTGTAAATGTATGTTAGCGACAGGTGTGCTGATGTTGCAACATATTTTAGGAGACTAATTCTTGGTTCAGTAATTTGGTTATGAATGCAAGAGTTTGTCCATCTACTGGTCACAAGTGAACAAGTACAACTTGACTCCTGCATGAATTGCTAATGTATGACTAGTTATGAATGTGAAGATGCACTGTGCAGTTTTTTGTCAGTAGTGACTGGCATGCATTTCTATGAACAGTACACCTGGGGTATTGTTGCTACCTCAGTAAGGTAGTATACACACATTAAACACTTAGTTAGTGAGATTATTCATTGTGCTGGACACTCATCCACATCAGGGTTCTCTTGCGGAAATCACCAACCAAAGATTTTTTTTGAAATACCAGACGTTTCGGCAGCTTGCTGCTGCCTTCATCAGTGGTAGTGGCTTACAGAATGTGCATGTGTTAAATGTGTGAGGGTGACAGCTGATGATGTGAGGTGAAGGTAAAGATGAATTAAAATGGATGTTTGTCAATTAACAGTCCGTGGGTGACTTAGGAACTATGAGTGCTTAATGAGGGTCTTATAGATGTGAGGCAGTGTACCTAGTTCTCTGCTCAGGTGGTTGGTCTCTTTGTGGATCATTTCCACAAGAGAACCCTGAGCGATGCAACCTAGCCGGACAAGCTTCTTCTACTCATCCACGTACTGCTGGTAGTGCACCTGTGAGCCTGTATGGGGGGGGGGGGGGGGGGAGGGGGAGGTTTCATACACATAGCTATATGTATAGATTCAGAATCACACTGTGTTGAACATTTCTCCCAAGTGTTCACTAATGATCTAAGTTGTTCCTTGTTCGGACACTTTCAGCAGCAACCCTGCAGTTCATCTCTGCTTCCTCCAAATGCAGTCTGCGTTTTTTCACTGCATTTCTGCAAAGTGATTCATTCAGCTAGGATGTGGATATACACTTTGCAATGCTTTTTTATGAGCATGCTTACAGCGTAGTCTCGACTAAAAAGCCATGTAAGGGAGGCAAAAGTAAAACACTTGTAAGAACTCCTTAATTAGTACCTGTACCTTCATGACTGCATTATTTTTTTTCCCAACGTGGGAGAGCAGATACATGCAATTCATCCATCTGTTGTATTGCTGAGCTGAAAGAGGCAGGAGAAAACTGCCAAAGAATCTTAAGCATGCATATTATGAACTCCACTGTGGCAGCATTTGGCATGGATGCCTTTGTTCATATATACCACATGCGGATACATACAGATTAATTAACAGCACCTTATTTTGGCTGATTGTCACTCAGTGGCTGAGATTTAAATAATGCACTGCCAAATTGTAATATTCATCACTCGATTATTAAATGTGTGTAGCATTATAAAGAATACAATCACAATTGTACACACTGCAAACAGTGCAAAATTAAATATATGACTACAGTGCAAGTCTGTGCATGAAATGAATTAGAGCGAAAGAATAGACTGTTAAGCTAGATATGTTTTTTGGATATTTTTACTGCATCTACAAATGTTTATTAGCTTCATAGCTTTCATAGCTTACGGAAGTGAAATTCATTCATTCACTTGCTCCAGTTGCACTTCTAAAACCGGCGGCTCCTCTGCTAAATCAGTCTGCAACCATTTTTTTATGAACAACTGCAAGCCTATGACTGTTCCAGTGAGTAGGAGGGGAATAATGATTGACAAGAGAAAGGAAAGAAAGCTGTCTTGCTCTGTGGCACTATTCACATACTTCCACTAGATGCAAGCAAAATACTGAACAAACCAACGGCCATCAGCAAAGGGATGAGGATAAGTGCACGAAGCAAATACCTCCAGTCGTCATCCTCAAATCCGTTCTGCAAAGCTGCCTCATTAATGCAGTACACGTTTGTCACTCTGGCACAAAGAGTAAACACAACTGCAACGGTATAGATTACGCATGTACACAGCAGCACAATAAACAGCACATTTGTGGCAATGATCAGTGGTGCTGCCGGAATAGCTAGAAATGCCACAACAAAATGATGGCACAGCAACTGAAGTGCAAGCATATCAATCCATAGGGCCAAAAAGGCAACTAATTTCCAAGCATGTTCATGATGTCCACAGCAGCAGATTCTGGCAAGAAGCAGATAAAAATGTGGGACTGTAAATGTAGACCTTATTGTAATGAAAAGAGCGCAGCAGTGGTGAGAAGGAATAGAATGGTGATGCAAAGCACCCATACTACTTGCATGGCAGCTCCAAGGTTATGGAACAGTTTTATGAGAAACCACAAGTCACTGCAGATGATAGTGATAGCACAGACAAAAAGAGTGGTTGAAACTCCCCAGAATATTCCAAACGAATTGAATGAATAGTCATTTGCATTGTTTGCTAGGGCTCGGAGATGTCTGATTCTTTGAAAGATAACTGGTATTGCTGAAAGAATTAATGAACAATCCAAGGAGAATGAACCCAAAGCCAGCGACAACTGATAATTCAACACTAATGAAAACAAATGAAGTTTCACCACATGCTCTTGCAATATTTCCTTTGAATCTTCCTCCTGCATTCTCCCCAACAGCATATGACTGAAGCTAAGGCAAATAGAGCAGATAGTAAATCATTGAGTATCTATGGTAAAATGAAAGGTTATTGATCTATAAACATCATTATGTGAAGCTTGAACATGTTGCATGTTACAGCTTGCTTGTATATAGATTTGTAGTGGTAACCTACATATATGGTACACTGGTACTCCATACAGAGAGAGGGTATGTAGGCTGTGCAATTGTGGGGAGGTGGAGGACCAACATCATTTTTTAATCATATGTCACCCCCTCAGTTCTATTAGAATATCTATTTTCTCATTGCCTTACCTTATCAAGCTCCTTTACACATCTATCTTCCTTCGACAAATGTAAATTTCTTTTAAGTAATACTGACAACACTACCATATCCCTTATTCTTCAAATGTACCACTTAAGGGGCAATCACTTTTGTGCAGCAATTAATGTAGTCACTAATCACTTAACCTTAACCCCCAAATAAATGATCTTTGTAACTTGTTCAGTGACCAGTAAGCCAATCTTGGCTGAACAGCCTCTGATTCTCATGCTGTGGTCACTGATATATATATACATGTATCCATTATTATATATACAACAACGGTGTCAAGTAGCATATGCACATATACGTAAACGTATAGAGGGATGCCAAGTACAACTTACTGAAGTAGTCATTCGTTGCAGGAATCCTTCTGCCTGATCCTGGCAAGTATAAGGGACAGTAATGGTAATATGGGGCGGTATCCAGTCCTCAAAGAAGTTGAGTGCGAACAAGGTATGCCGATTCAAAAAAGTTGGTTCTTGAAACAGGAAAACTGGAGAAGATAACCAAATCCAGACTTGTCTGTTTGGACAGCTGGGATCAGTAGAAATGTTGACTTGAGTTCCATTGAGAAGACTCTGGAAGGTCACTAGCACTGAGTAAGGCAGGTGATCATTGGGAGGATAGAAAGCTTGGTAGAGCTTCAGTCTGTTCTCACTGTTGTTGCTGAAGGTCAGCTCCTCAAAAGTAAGATAGTTGTCCACACAGCCATGCACCACACCAATCGTCAAGGAAATGATACAAAGGCTTTCTAGCATCCACAGCATCTCGCTTAAGCTACAAGAGAGCAGCTAGACAGGGACCTATGCCTAGACTATTGTATATGTGCATTTAGCAACCTAACAACTTTGTCACCTAGCATTACTCGATTGATTGTGCAGTGTGTTACTACTGTACTAGCAGAATGCTCTCTCAGCTAGGGTAATAGGTCCTAAAGTTACTCTTTTCTAATTTGGTCTTTCCAGTTGAATTTAAATTCAATTCCTGCCTTCAAATTACAGCTGTACAGTGAGGCAGCTTTTACAGTGTCATACACTAACAATTGTATCATGTAAGATCTTTCTAGCTACATGTATAGACTAATTCATAATTTAGGAAGGATTGAGATTGCAAGCATTCAACACAGCAGCTGCTAGCATTTAACAGTTGTGCCCACACCCCTTCCTGTGATGTCTGCTAGTCTGCCAGTGCCCACATATTATACTACAATGACATGGTAAGTAGAATAGTTATATTTACATATCTTCACATGTGCACACTTCCTTTTGATTAGGGTGAGTATCTTTAGAAAGCAATCATCACACTACATTTGGGCATACAACTGACTTCAAACCTAACTGTATTGTATTGTACATATTACTGAGGAAGGGGAGCATATAGCTTGAATAAGCAGCCATATCAATTTGTGCCCAGCCCATTATGTTATGTCTACATGTTTAGGTGTGCCCACATATTTCTGGTACCTAAAATCTCTATGAAGGGCATTAGCACCGAACCAGGAGAATACAAGTAGAGCTTGAGGCATGCAAACTACCTTTAATATGGGTCTACATAGGGTGTGTAATTACCACGTCACTTGTTGCTAGGCATGTCTAATGCATGTTAGATACAGAGATAAGGTAAAATGGGGTAACTCCGTGAAAACTTACTTTGCCTTCGCGTAATTCCAACAGACGATAAGCAACAAACGTCCAACTTCGATATCAGGTACTAGCATCTATGTCCACCTCACACACCATTACTTAACTAAACTGCGCTTACATTTGCTGAGATAATTATAGAATTCTGACGATCGGTCAAAAAATGGTGGATGGGGCAAATCTGTGAATTTCAGAAATAGCGACTACGTGACCGCCCGTGTGGACTACGTCGAGAGCATCGACAGTGCAGTGTGTGGCAAAGACGCTGTTTCTTACTTTGGAGCAAGTTTTTGGTAGAATTAAGAATCTTAGTGTGTATAGATCTACATCTATGTTGACAGGAAAGTTTTTGCACAAACATTTCGTACCCCCACAGGAAGTTGCTTCTCTATTGCAGTAAGGAAGAGTCGCCGCGGCTCAGTGCACTTGCTAGGTATTCAGTATAGAGTAAGCATCGTGCTTGCCTAAGTACATCTTGATCGCAAGTGTACTGGCAAAGTTATAGCTGTCGGAAGTAATTTTTACGGAGTTACCCCATTCACGGAGTTACCCCACATGACCTTACTATCACACAAATTAGTCATTATAAATTAATATTCTCATGCATTGAATAAAAACATTGTGCTGGACCGCTGTTTTTGGCCATGGCTTGCACAAGGTTCCTGTCTGTATTGTACCATCGTAGGATGATCTGATTGATCACCAAAGCCAACTTGAATTCATAAGGAAACCCTTGCCTTATATGTATATTCTCTACTATCATTTGATATGTGCTACAGTACACAGCAAAAGGTAGAATGGAGAAAAGAATGTTGGAGAACAAAATTGGAGAGCAGAAAGAAAAGAAGAAAGTAACACAAACTGATAGGACAGACACCAGGCCAGGGGTAGGCAAAAGAAGCGATGGAGGGTTACAATTAATTATAAGATAATTTTAACTTGCATATAGCAACATTGAGATGGCTCATGCATATTTGACCATCTTTTTCCTTGGCACACCCGTATACTCTTTATTTCATAATAAATGTTTTTGTTAGGATCAAACATCATGACCCATTTTAGTAGGAATTAATAATTATTGTAAACTCTAATGACTATCCAGCTCACTGTGCACTTGTTCACTTCTAACCTAAGCTGTTGTACTGATAACTGCATCATAAGATCTACTTTTTTATTATGATATATAAATATTGCTGAGGAAACAGATTGTGAATATATATATATGAAGCAGCTAGTTCTTCAACTGGTGACCAGCTTTACCTGAACGTCTGCAGCTGCTTGCTGGGGTGTGCCCCCTACTATATACGATGTATAACTTTGTAATCTGTAATCAATATAAAGGAGAATAGCCTGATGTCCACACCACAAACCCTGGTTAAGGCGAGTCTCTTGCACACATCCCCTGGAATGCACAGGTTACTGGCATAACCGAACAGTCTCCACATCTGACCTAGGGTGTGATCATAGTTGCACCACAGAGTTATCTACTCTAACTAACACTATAACTGAAGGAAGCAAATTGAGGCAGTAAATTTTCTATAAAGTTGCACCTTAGTTTGTGCCAAGCCCATCCGTTGTGTCTGAATGTTAGGGTGTGTCTCTATTCCAGGAATCTCCACAAAACATAAGCAGGAGAATGCGTAACGTGACGAGCATACTTTGAACAGGTCCATGGTTTAGTGTTAAATCTTACCTCATTCAACTACCTCAATTGTAACTGTGCAGAACCTAGCTTGTATTTGCAGTCAGTAATATCAAGGCCCCAAAGATTTCGGTCTGTGCCTGCCAAATGTTCTATAGCTAGCTAGCTACACTGTTTAATGGGACTCGTAGCTAGGTTAGTTAGCATTCGATTCTCCCTCAATAGTAAAATTCTGCTGAACCTTGCATGTGGATTCAGAAATATTTATCTAACAGGCACAGTTGTACGCGTACGGTAGCTGCCGGCATAGTGGGTCTATGCTAGCTAGTTACGTACTTGTTACAGCAGAACAGCACAGAACAGGGCTAAATTACCGCGACACATTAGGAGCAAACACTGAACAGATCACCTGCTGTCACTTCACCAGAAGGCGAGCGTCGCGAGCAATCTGGCGTATCAGCTCTATTCCCTAGCTTGGGCGCCATAGTAGTGCACGATTGGGGGAACTCCCCGTTAAAACTAGTGGCAGAGACGTACCACTGGTTGTCTGGCCAGTGTATGACTGTGCTTTATTTGGTTGCTTCTTTACCGCAACTTCCTACTATCCTCCTTGTTTCCTGTTTCAGATCAAGAGCATTGCGCCGTTGGATGTGACTTTGCTGTTGTGGCTTTAGCTACTGTTTCTATCTCTGTTATTAACTCACGACTAACTGCCTTGCATTCTGAACAGCAGCTTTAATTAAGAATGACTACCCAGCGGAGGGTAGGAAGAAAGTGTGAGTTTGTGCATTCATTTTTTGTGTGTGTACTTGTTTAATCAGCTAATCACGTGATCATGTGCCCTTAGCATTAGACATACGTTAGTGCCATGAGCTACTTTATACACTGCTATTGTTTCTATGTGGAAGTTTTGAAATTGTGCCATGTCATTCTCGTAAATGTTTTGACTGAGCGTTTTATACTAATTGAGCAATAAATATTGGGGTTATGTGAGCTGGATCAGTTTTGTCTGTTCTTGGTTGATGATGCAGTCAACAGCTAGGGGTGTCTGTTAGGCCCAGCCATTGGCCTGTGGAGAGAATTCATTTCACTTGCGTGATGGTCAAAAGGACAGTGATTGTAATGAGCTCCAAACTAACTGCATGCCATGTCTGGTTAGTCTCACGTAGCCACACCGCCATTTTGTTCCCGCTCCGCCTTCACAAAAGATGGTCTGGGGACTTTTCGTTATGGAAGTCTGCAGGAAGTTCGAACCATTGAAATGCGATCATGCCGTATAAGGGCAGTGTTAATCATGTG
This sequence comes from Aplysina aerophoba, assembly GCA_949841015.1. Lineage (NCBI taxonomy): Eukaryota > Metazoa > Porifera > Demospongiae > Verongiida > Aplysinidae > Aplysina > Aplysina aerophoba. Next base: position 3,190,560 of record OX465052.1, on the reverse strand, counting down.
CACGGTATAACAGGTGCCTGGTGGGTTTGCTCACAGACTTAGGTGTCAGCTGATTAATAGGGCATGATCACATTCAAACGGTGCAAACTTCCTGCGGACTCCCATAACAAAAAAGAGGCTGTTAGTCCCGAGACTTTTGTGGAGGCAGACCTGGAACAAAATGGCGGTCTGGCTATGCGAGAATAATGTCTGATGGTAGGACTAAGCCCAGCTGGCTATGCAGAAATGGGAATGCCATCAGCTTCGCACCTCTCTTCATTAGTGAGTAAATGATGATGAATTGCGCATTATCAGAGGATGATAGAGCTCCTCTATTTCGGAACTGATTGCATTAGATCCATAACTGATTGTATTTATACATCGAGAATGCAGTATTGAACTTGTAAATACTCAGTCTCAATTTTTCTTCTATTTAACTCAAACTCATTATTTACTTAGGTCTGTATGTACGTATGTGTGCCTGTGTGTGTGTTTGTGCGTGCGCGTGCTTGTACAATCCAGGACCTGTATGAAACCCACTTAAGTGGATGCAGCACTCCTGTTTTAAATAATCAATCTGTCTATCTAAATGTCCAGTGAATTATTCGTCTTCCCATGAGACCTTGGGTCAGTTTTTTGTATATTTCATACATTTACGTATATTACGCACTTACGTGCGCACGCACGCACACACTCACACACACACACACACACACTTGAAGTTAACAGCCGATGCTTGAACTAGTTGACTGGATCAAATATATACCATAAAATTAAAAGGTACTAGTGCAACTTTCTTATGTGTACTATGGCTCAGTAATTGCCATCACCCCTGTATGTACACATGCCTCTTCATGCCTACCTGTAGTATGCTCTCTCTTTAGCTGCATGCTTCAGCAGCGTGGCATTGTACTGCTGATGCCAGTATACATCCTTTTGTGCAATAGTTCACTGACATGATGACACTGCCTCTCCCTCATTATAACAAACACTGTCTTTGTCTTGCTACTGATACACGTTCTATCCTCTATCACATTGCAGGCTTCCCTTTGAGACTAAGCCTTGCAGCAGTATGGTAGGATAGACAGTATGTCTGCATGGGAATATGTTCTCATGGTAGGCCTTGATTGTTTTCTATAGGTCTTCTACTGTAAGTCTTCTGTCCATTTCTTTCTCCCTTTGAAGACAGATGTTTTACTTTATATGCATTGTTGTAAGGATTGCTTGACATGGATTCGTACTTGTTGAGTTGATGGTTCCAGACCATATAATAGCTACATATATATAGAGAATATCTGGGTAGTAAATCGAGGCAGATGTCTTCTGTATGGGCTGTACATTTATTTTGTTGATGTTGCTGTTGTTGCTTATGTTGTTGTTGTTGTGTGTGTGTGTGTGTGTCTGTCAAATATTGTCGCTTGGCCTGGTGGGTGGCTAGACTCATATTCAGTCCCTATTTCCATTCCGACTTTCATCCGAATGAAAGTTGAAATGGGAAAAGGGTTTGGGTAGGAGGCTAGTGGGCTGCAAGGTCTAGACAGTATGGTGAATTGGGAAGTCATATATACCTTCATTCTTCCCAGGTCCTCTAGGTCTTCTGGCTCTCTTTAATTTTGAAGACTGACGTTATAATGCTATGTACATATTTGATTTGTGTGTGTATGTGTGTGTGTGTGTGTGTGTGTGCGTGTGTGTGTGTGTGTGTGTGCGTGTGTGTGTGTGTGTGTGTGTGTGCATGTGTGTGTGTGTGTGTGTGTGTGTGTGTGTGTGTGTGTGTCTGTGTGTGAACATGCTGATGCCTATCCAAACTTTCTATCCTCTCAACGATCACTTGCCTTATTCTGTGATAGCTAGATAGTTACATACTAGTCAATGTCTTCAAATGGAGCTCAACTAGTTAGTATGTCCACTGATTGGAACACCCATATGAAGACATCTGGATGGTTATCTCCTCCACTTTTCCTATCCAAGGTAAAATATCCCGGGTCATTACACGGGTTCACACTCTACTATGTACGTAGTTTGAGGAGTGGATGCCACCTCCATGTATGTTATCAATGCTGTACCATTTCCTTGCCAAGGATCAAGCAAGCAGAGTGATTTGTGCACTGAATATTACTGCAGTGAGTTATTTTACTAGTGTTCCTTTGTTCATGTGTGTGTGTGTGTGTGTGTGTGTTGTGTGTGTATACGTAGAGTGAATGTAGAGTGAGGTACGTAGAGTGAGGGACGTAGAGTGTGGAATGAAAGCAATGTCAGAGTTTTTGGAACAAAAGGAGATGAGAAAGACAATGATCAATGCACTCTGTGTGTATATGTAGTACTTACAGTAATTTCTGCTTATGTATGGCGCAAGGCCATGCAGTGTGGTGAGAGCCTGCCTGATATGGTCACTCAAAGGACCTATAAATAATGTCATTCCTCTTAACTGTGGTAGTATTGTCCACTTAACCTGTGTAGATGTGTGGCCTAATTTTAACATTGCAAAAATTGATATTATCTGCCTAACCTTATACCTAGGTCTGACACAGTTTAAAATTGTAAAATTTGAGAGAGTCACGGAAAGGCTATTACAATGGGCAAATGAGAAGTACAGTCTGTACAACCTGCATAAACACTCTCTTTTCTACTTCTGAAGACATAACTATGCATGAACACCTGCTCCTTTGAAGGTTCACCATCAGTACACACAATCAATTATGTGGTAAATATGTGATGCTCAAAGATGATTCCTAGAATCGAACCAAGAATTCTGGTAGGAAATGAATGGATTCACTTGTTTCCTACTTCTGAAGAAATGTATTAGCCAAGCAGTACGAAACTTGATATGCAACATGATCATCCTGCATATACTGTGCCTCATAATTGCACACGGAGACTTTTGTGGTACTTGTACATACCAGGAGTAAACATCAAAGAAGAGTCTTACAACTCAGCATGAGAGCTATGATTGGATAGAGAAAGTGGGTTACCTTTGGTGCTCTTTTCCATCCAGTCCCTGGCTACTCACTATGAGAAACTCTGAACAGAGAGTCTGCTCAAGTATATATATTCATGACTGTATTCCATTGGTACTAACTTCACAAGGAATTTTGTGAAGTAGCAATATCCTGGAAGCACATGAAATTTTATCTTTGCTAGGTGGTGGCTATGTTTATTGGGTACTCATAAATATGCTAAACCACCTCTACAGGTGTGAGGAAGAGATATAAGCGCTGGTAGTTGATGTATAATCAACTGGTGACGCTTATATTATATGCTTATATATTACCATTACACACTGCAAATTGTATGCCTGAAAATTGAGCACTTTTACCAGAATGAAAAACACCACCAGCAAAAGTTGCAGTGGGTAATACAGTGTGTAAGTGCAGTATGTTCGCCAGTGGCAAGTTAGTGACAACCACTACCTGTGTGTGTGTGTGTGTGTACAGGCACAGAATGTCCTCATAAGCCTTCTATTATATAGTGTTGTAATGGTACTGATCTGTTCAGTGGTGGTGGTGGTTGTAGTTGCATGTTGTTGCCTCCTCTCACTCTGAGTCTCATTCATGCTAGTCCTGTTATGTATCACTGTGATAGAAAGTTTATTGAAGATATATATGCAAGTTAAGAATTAATTATCTATGCTGTCAGTGAGTACTTGCAAGCAGGTGTATGTATCTTGTGCACATTGCTAGCTTCACAGCTTGAAAGGTAAATTGTGACTGAAGAAAAAGAACCGAGACCCGGTGCACAAACTTGTGGCCTACGCTCTACGATTAGTGGCTCATGTGATCTATCCAGCTTGCCCAGCCCCACCACTGAAGTCGTTCTCTAAGGAATGCAGTTCACTTTTCTAACTAGGCAATAAAGTCCTAAACCTAGAAGTTTTAGTCATGTCATTGAAAATGTTAATTAGAAGATATAGAGTCTCTTTAGAGCTAGCATTAAGTCAAAAACTTGGCAATGATGGTAATTGTTACATCATAGTAAACTATACTATTTTTAGACATGCACTAAGGAAACAGTGCTGACTCTGCAATATGAGCAATTACACAATAGTAAACTAACTTCCTTACGCTGACTACAGCAACGTCCAGTGATTAAGATATGCGTATGTGCTATATTGCGAAGCGCAAAACAATGGCAAAGCCGTCAACTAAAGCACCACATTGTCACGAGCAATGTCACATGATTAAAATATGCGTGTGCGCTAGCGAAGGCAAACAAAATGCTGACAGCAGCACTAATAATTACAACAGGAATTCTGAATCTTTGCCATTAGAGTTTTCCATTTTTCTATTTTATCTCACTATAGGATTGTTATTTATTTTACTAGGACTGTTATTCATTCCACAACCCACCAGATCTCACATTCCCCCCTCATCCCGCCCCCGCCTTTTGTCCCACCTGGTCACCTTTCCCACCCTACCCGTGCATACAAATTGGCCTGCCTTGTTTTGTAACCATCGCTCACTGATGATGACCCCTGGATTGGGGTCTAAACATCTGTTTTTGGACCTCTGTCCCCAAAAACGATTGGCTGGAGTTCTTTCCAGTGAGATTTTGCATAACTTGAGATATTTTCAAGACAGTTCTAATTTAATTTCTTGTGCAAATGAGAATTAACCAAGTGAAGGCCCAGGTCTCTATTTTGTTCCAGTTTCTCTTTATCATGTCTCAATGCCCTAGCCTTTACTTAAGCTTGTGTCCAGTGTCTATTTTTGATTTCACAAACCAATTGAGTGCTTCATCTTTTGTATGATAGCATTGATAAATACTAATAATTCAGTTCAGTAATAACTTGTTAAGAGGTGATAACTACAGGCTACAAGAAAGCTAGTAGCTAAATCAAATAGTTTTGTGATTAGCAGTGTCTGCATATTTCCCACAATTCACCTACAATGGCAGGTGTCAAATGATGAGGTCACATATGGTACTCCAGGAATTACTTTATACACACATACAGTGTTTTTGACTGGCTGCATTGAGTGCAACTATAACCTTTGGTATAAATAGCACCGCAACCGCTTGCTGAACATACACTTTAAAGATCATTTTCATTTGATCATAAGGTCTTCTGTGCAACTTAATACGCTTCAACTTGTGAAGTTGATTTAGTCAAGAACATGGCAACTCGTTTCTTTGAAGAAGTTGACCACGTATCAGCTTATGCCCAGTTCAGGCCTCACTATGGTATAGATGTACGGAATGTGATCAAGGAATTTGCTGAGAGTCACGGATGTAGGCTTGACTGTGTAGTGGATGTGGGTACAGGGTCGGGACAAGCGCTTGCATACTGGACGGAGGTGTTCCGTAACTGCGTTGGAGTGGACATCAGTGCTGAGCAAATAAAAAGAGCCAGTGAAGCGTTCCAGGACAAGGGAGTAAGGAATGTCGAGCTTCATGTCAGCCCTGCTGAAGACTTACCTTTGAGCACAGGCAGCTGCGACCTTGTTACATGTGCAAGAACCTGGCATTGGCTGGATTCTGAGAAGTTCTACAAAGAAGCTACTCGAGTACTGAGGCAACCTGGAGTTCTAGCAGTGTACAGTTATGGCATTCCCTTCTTCCCACAAAACCAAAAGGCCACAGATGTTGTCCGGGCATTCCATACTGAAACACTGAGCAAGACTTGGCACCCTAATGTGAGACACATTGTGAACCAATACAAGGAAGTGGAGCTGCCATGCTCTGTGACTGAAAGACGGGATATCACTCAAGATTGGCCCATTCCATTGTCACAGTTTGTGGCATTTCTGCACACCTTGGCTTCATATCGTAAGTTCCTGAAGGAGTTCCCTGGAGAAGACCCTGTTGAGGATGTGCACCGTGAGCTGAAGGATGCTTTCTCTGTAGGAGACACAGACCCCATTGTAGACTGCACCTTTCCTGTATTCATTATTTTGGGTGCAAATGTTGCCAGTGACACATTTTGTCAATGATTATTTAACACAAAGGTATATATGAAGTTACATGATTTATATCATACTGATATGCATTAATTTATAAAGATGCACTCCATGACCCCATTGTAGACTGCACTTTTCCTGTATTCAATGTTCTGGGTGCGAAAGCTGACAGGGACTAACTCCTCTCATTCAGTGCTAACCATTTCACACATGTAGTACGCATTGTCATCTAATCAGTATATCAGTGTATTAGCTACATAGAAATGGATACCTATGGTAACTATGTTATCTACTTGATATTTTGTGTGGTAATACTTGTACTTCAAGTGTATAATTAAGTCAGTGCCTGCAGAGTTTGCACACATTGGTAGTTCCCATGGAAGACACTAGTAAACAATTCTTGCTTTTCTAAGGTATGCCAAAGGCAGTCCCTAATGAGCTACATAAATATAATTATAGTTTGGCTAGCTAGACCACCTCCACCAACCACCGCAGGTGTAAAGAGGGAGGAACGGGCTAGCAACTATTGATAGCAATTTGCTAGCCTTGCATGTGACAGTTAACCAATGAGATGCTGAAGCGGGACTGGTTGCTTGCAGTAAGCCACTGCAGGGCAAGAATAATAGTAGCTTTAAGCACTAGACAGCACTAGATATTGCACCTATGGTGACCATGCTACACCAGTATTGATGCAACAGCTAGGGCGTGGGGACCAAAGTTTCGTTGGTAATCAGTGATTGCACCCCTTTGTCATCACTGGTTACCAACGAAATATGTCTTTGATATGTCTCCAGCTTTGCTAGCACTAATAGTGGTGTATGGGCTGCTGGCAGGGGATGCCATAGAGATTCGTGCTACCATATACATCAGAATTGGTTTGATACTAAGCATTTATACATATGGCAGCAATGAACAGATTGCTCATTGCTGCTACGTGAATGATAAGTATGAATCATGTTCATCTTAGGCTGTTAGGTGTACTATGTATTCTGTGGTTGTAGTCTATCAATTAGATGCTATTTGCAAGAATCTGTACTAATAAATACGTACTGTACTATTCATAGCTTGTCATTGGCCTGCACCAGAGACGAAGCTATACACCCTTAAGGAAGATAACAGTTGAGGCCAAAATATACTTATATCTCCATGTAGCAGTACTGAATCTTGTAACAGGAGTGAATCTTGTTAGAGTATCCAGAGTGTTTGTGTCATTTTTTTTTTTTTTTTGCTCTGTACCCAAAAAACAATGCATTCCTCTTTTGTGTGCACATCACTCTTCCTAATAGTAGTGCCATCTGAGAGAGTCACAGATAGGCTATTACAATGGGCATATGAGAAGTACAGTCTGTACAACCTGCATAAACACTCTCTTTTCTACTTCTGAAGACATAAGTATGCATGAACACCTGCTCCTTTGAAGCTTCCCCATTAGTGCACACAATCAATTATGTGGTAAGTATGTGATGCTCAAAGATGATTCCTAGAATCGAACCAAAAATTGAATGGATTCACTTGTTTCCTACTTCTGAAGAAATGTATTATCCAAACAGTACTCCAGTACAGTATTCCATTGGTACTAACTTCACAAGGAATTTTGTGAAGTAGCAATATCCTGGAAACACACATGAAATTTTATCTTTATGCGTAGCTACTGTATATGTATCATTTCCCGTTGCTAGGTGGTGGCTATGTTTATTGGGTACTCATAAATATGCTAAACTACCTCTGCAGGTGTGAGGAAGAGATATAAGCGCTGGTAGTTGATGTATAATCAACTGCTGACGCTTATATTATATTCTTATATATTACCATTACACACTGCAAATTGTATGCTTGCAAATTGAGCACTTTTACCAGAATGAAAAAACACCACCAGTAAAAGTTGCAGTGGGTAATACAATGTGTAAATGCAGTATTTTCGCCAGGGCAAGTTAGTGACAACCACTACCTGTTTGCTAAGTTATTGAAGATATATATGCAAGTTAAGAATAAATTATCTATGCTGTCAGTGAGTGTTTGCAAGCAGGTGTATGTATCTTGTACACATTGCTAGCTTCACAGCTTGAAAGGTAAATGGGGACTGAAGAAAAAGAACTGAGACCAAGTACATGAACTTGTGGCCTACGCTCTACCATTAGTGGCTCATGTGATCCATCCAGCTTGCCCAGCCCAACCACTGAAATCGTTCTCTAAGGAATGCAATTCACTTTTCTAACTAGGCACTAAAGTCCTAAACCTAGAAAGTTTCAGTCCAGTCATGTCATTGAAAATGTTAATTAGAAGATATAGTCTTCTCTTTAGAGCTAGCATTAAGTCAAAAGCTTGGTAATGATGGTAATTGTTACATCATAGTAAACTATACTATTTTTAGACATGCACTAAGGAAACAGTGCTGACTCTGCAATATGACCAACTACATAATAGTAAACTAACTTCCTTACGCTGACTACAGCAACGTCCAGTGATTTAGATACGTGTATGTGCTATATTGCGACGCGCAAAACAATGGCAAAGCCGGCAACTAAAGCACCACATTGTCATGAGCATGTCACGTGATTAAAGTACGCGTGTGCGCTAGCAAAGGCAAACAAAATGCTGACAGCAGCACTAATAATTATACAATGCGAATTCGGAAGCTTTGCCATTAGAATTTTCCATTTTTCTATTTTATCTCACTATAGGATTGTTATTTATTTTACTAGGACTGTTATTCTTTCCACAACCCACCAGATCTCACTTTCCCCCCCCCCCCCCCCCTCATCCCGCCCCGCCTTTTGTCCCGCCTGGTCACCTTTCCCACCCTACCCGTGCATACAAATAGGCCTGCCTTGTTTTGTAACCATCACTCACTGATGAAGACCCCTGGATTGGGGCGAAACGTCTGTTTTTGGACCTCTATCTGTCTTGTGTAAATAATAATTAGCCAAGTGAAGGCCCAGGTCTCTATTTTGTTCCAGTTACTCTTTATCGTGACTCAATGCCCTAGCCTTTAGTTGTGTCCAGTGTCTATTTTTGATTTCACAAACCAATTGAGTGCTTCATCTATTGTATTGATTGCATTGATAAATACTAATAATTCAGTAATAACTTGTTAGGAGGTGATAGAATATAACTACAGACTACAAGAAACCTAGTAGGTAAATCAAATAGTTTTGTGATTGGCAGTGTCTGCATTATGAGGTCACATATGGTACTCCAGGAATTACTTTATACACACATATACAGTGTTTTTGACTGGCTGCATTGAGTGCAACTATAACCTTTGGTATAAATAGCACCGCAACCGCTTGCTGAACATACGCTTTAAAGATAATTTTCAATTGATCATAAGGTCTTCTGTGCAGCTCGATACGTTTCAGCTTGTGAAGTTGATTTGATCAAGAACATGGCAACTCGTTTGTTTGAAGAAGCTGACCATGTATCAGCTTATGCCCAGTTCAGGCCTCACTATGGTATAGATGTACGGAATGTGATCAAGGAATTTGCTGAGAGGCACGGATGTAGGTTTGACTGTGTAGTGGATGTGGGTACAGGGTCGGGACAAGCGCTTGCATACTGGACGGAGGTGTTCCGTAACTGCGTTGGAGTGGACATCAGTGCTGAGCAAATAAAAAGAGCCAGTGAAGCGTTCCAGGACAAGGGAGTAAGGAATGTCGAGCTTCATGTCAGCCCTGCTGAAGACTTACCTCTGAGCACGGGCAGCTGCGACCTTGTTACATGTGCAACAACCTGGCATTGGCTGGATTCCGAGAATTTCTACAAAGAAGCTACTCGAGTACTGAGGCAACCTGGAGTTCTAGCAGTGTACAGTTATGGCATTCCCTTCTTCCCACAAAACCAAAAGGCCACAGATGTTGTCAGGGCATTCGATACTGAAACATTGAGCAAGACTTGGCACCCTAATGTGAGACACATCGTGAACCAATACAAGGAAGTGGAGCTGCCATGCTCTGTGACCGAAAGACGGGATATCACTCAAGATTGGCCCATTCCATTGTCAGAGTTTGTTGCGTTCCTGCGCACATTGACTTCATATCGTAAATTAATGAAGGCATTTCCAGGAGAAGACCCTGTTGAGAATGTGCACCGTGAGCTGAAGGATGCTTTCTCTGCAAGAGACACAGACCCCATTGTAGACTGCACTTTTCCTGTATTCATTATTCTGGGTGCGAAAGCTGCCAGGGACTAACTCCTCTCATTCAGTGCTAACCATTTCACACTTGTAGTACACATTGTCATCTAATCAGTATATCAGTGTATTAGCTACATAGAAATGGATACCTATGGTAACTATGTTATCTACTTGAGATTTTGTGTGGTAATTTTTGTACTTCAAGTGTATAATTAAGTCAGTGCCTGCAGAGTTTGCACACATTGGTAGTTCCCATGGAAGACACTAGCAAATGATTCTTATTTGGCCACTACTGCTTTTCTAAGGGATGCCAAAGGCAGCCCCTAATGAGCTATCTAAATATAATTATAGTTTAGCTAGCTATACCACCTCTACCAACCACCACAGGTGTAAAGATGGAGGAACGGGCTAGCAACTATTGATAGCAATTTGCTAGCCTTGCATGTGACAGTTAACCAATGAGATGCTGAAGCGGGACTGGTTGCTTGCAGTAAGCCATTGCAGGACAAGAATAATAATAATTGATAGTTTTAAGCTCTAGATAGCACTAGATATTGCACCAATAGCGACCATGCTACACCAGTATTGATGCATCAGCTAGGGGGTTGGGACCAAGTTTCGTTGATAATCAGTGATTGCTCCCCTTCGTCATCACTGGTTACCAACAAAATAGGTCTTGATATGTCTCCAGCTTTGCTAGCACTAATAGTGGTGTATGGGCTGCTGGTAAGTGAAGTTGTAGAGGCACGTGCTACCATATACATCAGAATTGGTTTGATACTGAGCATTTATACATATGGCAGCAATGAACAGATTTCTCATTGCTGCTACATGAATGATAAGTATTCTTCTTAGGCTGTTAGGTGTAATACGTATTCTGTGGTTGTAGTCTATCAATTAGATGCTATTTGCAAGAATCCGTACTAATAAATACATACTGTACTATTCATAGCTTGTCGTTGGCCTACACCAGAGGCGAAGCTATACACCTTTGAGGAAGATAACAGTTGAGGCCAAATATACTTATATCTCCATGTAACAGGAGTGAATCTTGTTAGAGTATCCAGAGTGCACGTGTTTGTGTCATTTTTTTTATTTTGCTCTGTACCCTAAATGTATTCCTCTTTTGTGTGCACATCACTCTTCCTAATAGTAGTACCATCTAGTAGTATGCTCTCTTTCGGCATGCATACATGCTGTAGCTGTTTGACATTGGCTTAGATTGCTGGTATTAGAACTTTGTATAATGTACAAGTGTGGTGACACTGCCTGTCCTCTGTACAAGGAACAGCCTGAGTATGTTGTACATTTATTGGTAATGTACAGTATTACCTCCCTTTTCATTCGGCAGGCTTCTGTGTGGCAGTGCATCTAGTCCTGTGACCAGCCATGGTGAAGCTCACAATGGGAAGCCTCAGATCAGGGAGCCAGCTGCAGACATCTTCCTTGTTCACCCCCTTAGCTTTCGGAGAAAAGTGATTTAATGAGCTTTCTTGGAATTGATTTCATGAGTATACCTCTATCAAAGTGTGACTGAATGTGTAGCAGTCCTTGCTGTTTGTGACACCTCTCAAGGCCAACACCGGTCAGTCTTGCCAATCTAATCAATGGTATGTTTTCGCCCTTAGTTTTTGCCTATGGTCTGCAAGTAATGAGGTTGTTTCAGGTGTGTCCAGGTAATGTGTCAACTGTGTAAACTGTTCATTTCATTCATCACCCCTCTGGCACTGCTCTGGGCACTGGGAGACAGAGACTGTCCTATGAAACATGCCACTATAGGTATGTACAACAATACTTCTGTGTGTGTGCGTGCGTGTGTGTTGACAGGAGTGATGAAATGCTTTATTGTCAATAGTTGGTAGTTGTCAGTAGTTGATTGGGCCAAACTCTGGAGTGGATCGTTCACCCATGTTATAGAGTGTGAATGTACACATGTTGCAGTAGATGATATTGTACAGTTTATGTACAGGTGAAGTGCTATAGCTGTGAGGGTATTCCCCCAATTGCCATTGCAACTGTTACCTATTCATGCGTAATTCACAGTTTTCTGGTGCACTCTTGATTCACACTTGAGACACACTGTTGTCCCTCTGATCATAGACTTCACAGTTTGTCATGATATTGCCACCTCACACAGCTGCTGGTGGCTATGTGTACAGTATGTGCATGCATGTATATGTGTATTTATGTATTTGCAGATATAGATGTTAGGCAACATGCAGGTTAATTATTGTATTCTCCTCTGCTATTTCTCCCCACACCGCAAGATGGCTGCCACAGCTGCCATGTGATAGGCCCTTAGAATTCAAGAATTTGGCTGCTTCACGGGTGAAGCACAGGAGTATTGTGAGTGGATTGATATGCAGTGGATGCAGAGGGAATTGTATGATGGGACTAAATAATGTTAACCTTAAAAATGACCATAGAATTCGAGAATTGGGGTAACTTTGTTTGTACAGGGTAGACTAGTTTTAAGCATACCTGCTCATAGGGTTGACAGGTGAGTACGAGTGTGTGTATGTTATGAGTATGTTCTTCTGTCAGGGCACCCAGCAGTGTGTGGTGTGTGTAAAAGATGTACATTGTAAAAGACCATGGACTGCTTAAAGATGCTGCATGATAGAAGTCTAGTTGTGTATCTGTTGTTGATGACATTGCTGGTGATGATGGTACAGCTGGTGCTTGTTATGAGGCCACAGCTTATGGTGATGCTGGCAGCCTCTGGTGATGGTTATAGAAAGCATGGGGGCATGGTGCTGGTACAGTTATAGCGTATTCAGGTGGGCTTCAGCTGTTGTTGAGGAAAGGACTTGCCCTACAAGTGGACAAATACCTACCACCGTCACAGTTCACATAGCAAAGCTACCTGCTTTCCATTTTTAGCAAACTTTGGAAGTATTGGACAAATTGTGTACTGGTCATTCGAATGTGCCTTGATCTTTCTCTGATGTCACACTGGCTCACACGCATTCCACACACTGCATCACATACGAGCATAATATTATACGTATGTATTGTAGTGTTACATAGTGTGTGAGTATATAGCAGCCTTACAAGTGGGAAAGTCTTGTGTTTCCACCAATCATACAACAAAAACTGCTATATATGATCTACTGTATCCATGGTTGGCAAACCATGGACAAATGGTTAGCTAGTAGTGAAAGCGTGCAAGTTTCATACTCGTCTAAAATCCCATCACCTACTCATCAAGCATACTCACGATCATTACTGCACATGTAGCTATGTCACATTAGCTCAGCTCACCCTACACATGCGTTCACCTATGTATGTAGTTAGTAGCTATGTGATATAGTGTTACATGTGTGAGTAGCACCTCTGTATGTACGTATGTGCATATGTACGTACATGCACATTATGTTGCTCATAGGGTTGACAGGTGTGTGTGTTGTGTGGTATGTGCATCTTCTTCTGAGGCTCAGGGCACCCATTGGTGTGTGTGGTGTGTGTGTGAGGAGGGAAGATGTATGTTGTGGTATGCCATTGACTGCTCAATGTGGTTGTCACCATTCAATAACCTTCTCTATTGCAGTAAGGAAGAGTCGCCGCGGCTCAGCGCGCTTGCTAGGTATTCAGTATAGAGCAAGCATAGTGCTTGCCTAAGTACATCTCAATCGCAAGTGTACTGGCAAAGTTATAGCTGTTGGAAGTAATTTTTTACGGAGTTACCCCATTCAGAATCACGGAGTTACCCCATGTGATCTTACTATCACACAAATTAGTCATTATCAACATGCTTAGGATTCGTTCACACTAGCCAGGGTTCAAAATAGTTCTTAGACGTTTCTGCAGCTTTCAGCTGCCTTCATCAGTAAATGGTACAAGAAAGTGCTCAAGAACACCGGCGTGCCCTGAAGAAAGGAGATGTAGCCACCTCTGCCCTTGCTGAGCATGCTCTGGAAACAGGCCATCCCGTGGACCTTACCAGAGCGGAGGTGATTGATCACCATCCTTTCGCAACCAACCGTTGCCTCTTGGAAAGCTGGCACATTCAGTGCACTGCAGGCACACTGAACCGCGAGAAGGGAACTTTGCCTACAGTGTACACGGCACTATTAGACTGATTATTGTCCTATAGCAAGCATGTATTGTACTGACTGCCAAGATGCTAATTTTATGCCAATTATAGTCACCAATGTAATAGAATTCATTAGGAATTCATATTTCACACTCTCCTCATCTGCTGTCACATCACCACTTGTCACCATCATGTATTTAAATGACTTGAGCGCTTTCTTGTACCATTTACTGATGAAGGCAGCTGAAATTATTTTGAATCCTGGCTAATGTGAACGAATCCTAAGCATGTGTGAACTACCTAACCACTCAGGCCTCTTCATAGTCATTATCAATTAATATCCTCATGCATTGAATAAAAAACATTGTGCTGGTATGCTGTTTTTGGCCATGGCTTGCACAAGGTTCCTGTCTGTAGTGTACCATCGTAGGATGATCTGATTGATCACCAAAGCCAACTTGAACCCATAAGGAAACCCTTGCCTATATGTATATGCTCTACTATCATTTGATATGTGCTGCAGTACACAGCAAAAGGTAGAATGGAGAAAAGAATGTTGGAGAACAAAATTGGAGAGCAGGAAGAGAAGAAGAAAGTAACACAAACATGATAGGACAGACATCTGGCCAGGGGTAGGCAAAAGAAGCGATGGAGGGTTACAATTAGTTATAAGATATTTCTAACTTGCATATAGCAGCATTGAGATGGCTCGTGCATATTGACCATCTTTTTCCTTGGCACACCCGAATACTCTTCATTTCACAATAAATGTTTTAGTTAGGATCAAACATCATGACCCATTTTAATAGGAATTAATAATTATTGTAAACTCTAATGACTATCCAGCTCACTGTGCACTTGTTCACTTCTAACCTAAGCTGTTGTACTGATAACTGCACCATAAAGTCTACTTTGTTATTATGGTATATGTATAAATATTGCTGAGGAAACAGATTGTGAATATAATATATATATGAAGCAGCTAGTCCTTCCACTGGTGAACAGCTTAACCTGAACGTCTGCAGCTGCTTGCTGGGGCGTGCCCCCTACTATATACGATGCATAACTTTGTAATCTGTAATCAATATAAAGGAGAATAGCCTGATGTGCACACTACAAACTCTGGTTAAGGCGAGTCTCTTGCACACATCCCCTGGAATGCACAGGTTACTGGCATAACCGAGCAGTCTCCACATCTGACCTACGTAGGGTGTGATCATAGTTGCACCACAGAGTTATCTACTCTAAGTAACACTATAACTGAAGGGTGCAAATTGAGGCAGTAAATTTCAATAAAGCTGCACCTTAGTTTGTGCCAAGCCCCATCCGTTGTGTCTGAATGTTAGGGTGTGTTCGTATTCCAGGAATCTCCACAAAAAAGCAGCAAAATGTGTAAGTTGACGAGCATACTTTGAACAGGTCCATGGTTTAGTGTTAAATCTTACCTCATTCAACTACCTCAATTGTAACTGTGCAGAACCTAGCTTGTAATTGCAGTATTTGTATGTATTTGTATGTATTTGCAGTCAGTAATATCAAGCCAACAGACAAAGGAGTGCATGTATGGCATCTGGCTAGCTTACAGCAGACCAGCAAGGATAACTGGATCACAGCATCATCACTGGGAAAAAAATGGAATTTCCTGACAGGGTGTGTTTCAGGAAATGTCCAGGAAATGTTTTGAAGAGATTTCCTGGACATATCCTAGACATTTTGTGTAGCAGTACATGTGTTGGTGTCAGGTACATTTCCTGTTGCCCCAGGAATTTCCATGTATACTGCACATTTCCTGCACCTTTCAGAAACCGAAACTATAATTATATATAATGTAACAATATTGCATTGCCTAATATATAATATAATATAAAATATTATAATTATATATACAGCACACAGCTAGCTAGCCATCTCCTGGTATACATGCATGTCCATGCATACCATGGCCAGCCAAACGTTGCTTTAACAGCAATTGATTCGTGCCTTCTCTTCCAAGACAGGATGCATGTATATGTACGTACATAAACGGATGCGTATGGGAGTACAATCCACATGCATATGCATGCATGCACAAACAAATGATCGATAAATGGAGCATGATATTGTGCATGTACGTACATTGGCAATGACGATGCACATATGCATTACATAATTATGCATGTATCTGGCCAGCCAGTGGCAGCTGACCATTATACTGAATTTTCAAATGCATGCATTCATGCATAAAAATTCCAAAAATGTCCATGCACGAATTGAAAGAGTTTTTAATATAGTAACTGCAAACGTAACAAATCCATGGTTAACATCAATAATGTTGAAAAATTGCAAGTACAATGATTATTGCGAGCAACAACAGATGATAAGACATGCTTACAAAAAGGGCCAAACAATTATTCAAGAACACAGAACAAAGAAAAATACATGAACAAAAGAAAACTCTTAAGGAGCACAATGTTAATAAGGGCCAAACAACTAAAAATGACCACACAAGTATAGCAAAAATATACAAAAAGTGACAAGTGATTGAACTGTGGCCTACACAGTGAACATATTGATAATTGCTTCATAAATACGTGTACAGACACAATCAAGGCAAGACACACCCAGTGTCCAGTCAGTTTAGTACGGTATAACCAGTACAGTTGGCTCTGTTTTCCAGAATCTTTCCTTTCATCTGAGGAAGTTGGAGGACTATATCATCATGGAAGAGAATTGTTGTTTGGAGTCTGTTGCAGATCACGTGTTTGCACAGCCTATTGGCAAAAAAGCAATGAATCCTAAGAGGTCTCTCATGTGCAAACGGTAACAAAAGTCTGAGGAGTGAACAGGCCTGATATCTCTGCAGTTGCATGGACCCATAAGTGCAGTGGGGTAGCTACTCATCTATGGGCTTGCAAGGCCCATGAGATGAGAGAGTGACGGCATTAGAATATCCATACTGGATTCTTGGCCGCAAGATTCCGCAACTCTACACTTCATTTGCAGGTGACTAGCATGTGCTGCACAATCAGTGGACAGTGCTAGACAGAACAACTGGTGGTGATGGTGGTGGCAATGATGGTGGTAATGGCCATCGAGATTGAGTAGTATAGGCGATTTTTTTGAAGAATGATTCTGCATGCTGTTGGTGCAACGGCAGTGGCTAATGTAGAAATCGTGCCTGTTCGCGATCAGAAAACAGAAGCTGCATTGACTGTCTCCATCTAATCCTGTCTAGTGCACACCAGTAGAGCCCTTGACAAAGATAGAAGTACAGCTGGCTCCTTTGCGAGAATGATGGGGATGGGCAATGTCAAAGCAGCTCTGAGACTGACAACCGAGAAGAGAACACTGGGTCACTGCCACTGGACAGCCTCCAGCCTGATATCCAGATAGAGAAAGAACATCTACTGGAGAAGCGCGCACACACACACACACACACACACACACACACACACACACACACACACACACACACACACACACACACACACACACACACACACACACACACACACACACACACACACGGACAACAAGCTCACGCTATGGCCATATGTCTGGATACACCAGAAACAGAGCCACACCCAATGATCTTTGAAGGAATCGATGGAGTCAACAGGCTCAGCAGGACCCTCAGGCCTTGATGCAGCAGGCTGGAGGATATGCTCCTCCTTTGGTAGAGCATCGAATGAACTATGCTGTGCAGTGGCTCGGGTAGCCAGAAAACTCTGCTCCACTTATGTAGACCCAAAAGGGCTGACAAGCTTCGCTGCTTGTTAACTAATTGCCCTGGATAAACCCCCAGTAGTTAGACCCATTCACGTGGGACAAATCCTTCGGAGGGTCATTGGAAAGTTTATGCTTGAAATCGTCACATATGACATTCAGAAGGTGACGAGGTCCCTCCAACTAAGCGTGGGTCAAATCTGCAGATGTGAGGTGGGAGTACATGCCGTGAGTCACCTACAGGGGAACTCAACACAGAAGCCACACTGCTGGTCGATGCAACGCAAGGATAGCCATGCACATGCATGCTATTGGTATCTTTCCTCTCATCCTTAAATTTCCAAACTCAGTATAACACATTTGGTTCATGGATGGCGTTGCTGTGGGTGAACAACTAGATCACCTAGAATCTGGTGGGATAGTATCCAGTAATGGGCCACAAGATGGGATGCTTCTCAGATGCAGAGAAGAGCTAGCTATTGTGAAAGGAAAGATGACCTCCTTCGAGCAGAGAGCATTTTTAGGGGGAAGGGGATTAACATTTCTACGGAGGGAAAAATACATCTTGGAGTTCCTCTGGGAATGATGCATTTAGCAATCATTCATCTCAGCTAAAGTAGAGAAATGGGTTACTTACACTAATAAGCCTGACATGTGAATACCAGCTGACTAGGGCGAGTCCTGGTATAATACATACCCTGGGGGGCACAGGGTACATGCACCATCAGACTCCACATCATCTTGTTTGTCTTTGGGTGTGATATAATTGCACCACAATATCTAAATACCTTCTTCGACAAAACTTATAACTATAAATATTTAAACATAATTTGTGTCCTGCCCATCCTCTAATGTCTGCATGTTGGGACTTCTGTCCCCATACATTACAAATCCTATAACATACTTTGTGTGACATGTGTACCCATCTGATAACATCTAGGGTGTGTCCCTAACTACATGATCAACTACACATGACACACATATATAATATTATATATATACAGGAATCTATAATATATTAGTAATAGCATGCATGCCAGCCACGGGGTGTCAATGGACGAGCCGGTATAATAAAAACTGTCACCCTTATTTTAAATGGCGAACGGAAGTGGCTCAACCTTAACCGATTTGCATGAAATAAAGACTGTTGCACTCCCAAAGAATCGTACTGTGTAGTAATACCATAAATGAATCCAAGTTTGAAGGTTTGTAAATTGGTTTGGACTCTCTGTTGATAAGCGACAAAGGTCCAACTTAAAAATCAGGTACTAGCATCTATGTCCACCTCACACACCAATACTAAACTAAATTGCGCATAGATTTCCTGAGATATTCATAGAGTCTGATGATCGGTCAAAACATAGTGGGTGGGGTAACTCCATAAATTTCAGAAATAGCGACTGCGCGACCGTCCATGTGGATTACGTTGAGATGTCGACAGTGCAGTGTGTGTGATAAACACGCTGTATTTAACTTTAGAGCAAGTTTTTTGTAGAATTAAGAGTTTTGAGTGTGTAGATCTACATCTATGTTGACAGTAAAGTTATTGCACGAACATTTCGCACCCCACACACAGTTTCTTCTCTGTTGCAGCAAGAAAGAACCTCCGATATTTAGCGCCCTTGCGGGTAATCATCGTGCTTGCCTATGTACATCTTGATCGTATTGAATTTTAGTTACAGCATAATCAATTGTATACTTCGGAAGTCAAATACCGTATGGCCGAAAATTTTGGCGGATTGCTAAAAATTTGTCATTTGGCGGAATTTACTTTGGCGGTTGAGCCAGTCTCTTAGCCATAATGATACTCATAACAAAATGGCTAATCAAACGCGCTGGGAATTTAACCGGGCCGTGAGCTAGTTTCCGCTCAGTTAGGACGAAATCGATGATGAAATGCAACTGAAAAGTACACAAATCGTTGTTACGCTTAATCCTGACTGTTTTCGTCGCGTCGGTCTTTACAGCGACTGTGTACACGTCGTTTGGATCGCCTTCCTCGCGTTGACGGACAATCCAACTCTTCTCCCACCTTCGTTGTACAAACGTTTTGGAGAAGTGTACGCAGCTTTTAATGGTGAACTCCATGCCGACTATTTAGACTGGCGCGTCTAGCTGCAGGCCTAGTATATACACAAGCTATGATTTAGCAATGATGACATCACACTTTAAAGTTATTTGGCGGATGAAATATTGGCGGATTTCTCTCAAAACTGCCAATCCGCCAAAATAAATTCCCCGCCAAAATTTCCGGCCATACGGTATACGGAGTTACCCTATTCAAGAGTTAGATAGGACAGATACCCCACGTGACCTTGTATACTCCGCTCCTAAATGGTTCGTATGCATAGGCGTGGACCACTCCAAGGACGAGCCCCCCCTTTCTATTCCGAGTGACGGTGTGCCCGCTCAGACAGGCTATGGCCAAGAATTTGAAAGGTATCGATCGAGCACAGATGTTATAATAAAAGACAGAGTTGTTAAATCTATTACCGGACGTCACTAGCCAAACTGATTGAAGACAACCGCATGGTTGTCGAAACGTTTGGAAATCATCAATCAGTTTTGGCTAGTGAAGTCCGGTAATAGATTTAACATGTCTACCCTTAGCCACAAAGGATTCTTTTCAAAAGACAGAGTTGTTGAACTTCCTGTATTGTTGCTTCATACAGAGGCGGTGCACACTACAGCGGCCAAGCGCAAAAAAGGTATTGTGATGTGGGTGTTGGTGCCGTGATGTGTCAATTTATGTGGACTTTCAATTGTACTGATTTTGCTAATTATTGTTTTATTTGAATTGTTGGACACCTGAATTCCTGATTCTTTGTCTGGGCATCTAGCTAGCTACTAGCTAGTCTTCCTGTAGTCAGACCGCCATTTTGTTCTGGCTCTGGGGACCATCACCTGCTTTTTTGGTACATCTGTCCACATGAAGTCTGGACTGTTGATATTCATAAATATAGTATAATCTTCTGGCACGTTACGATTTGGCAGCACCTGCAAGCAAACCCAGACTGCTGTTCCCCACACTAGTCTTGCATAGCCAGACCAGATCTTCTCCCTCAGGGAGGAAGGGTCTGGTCAACTGTTTATACCACTTTCGTGCAGAGGACAGAACTAATTAGCTAGTCACTTCCATTAATATTAGCGCTTAAACCGGCGCTCATATGGTGTTGAGGGAGCTAGCAGAGAGGAATAATAAAGGGGCTTAGAGATTCCCTGCAAGTTTGTGGCATCTCATCTGGTTGCCAGTCTTTGCACATGATCAATAGTCGGTACGCAAAAACATTTGATATATATGATTGTCATTACGGCAACTGCACATTAATGAGCCACATGTTTCGGCTCAGCACAAAAATGGTGTATCTATTTTTACATACTGACATCATTAGTCAGGGAGGGGCAGCAGTCTGGCTACATGAGACTATGACCACACAATGTGTCAGCTAATTAATAACAGCCCTTTTACGGTATTATTAAATACTTCTGGACTTCCAGTAGACCACTGTACCGAATAGCAGGCAATGGTCCCCAGACAGCTTTTGTGGTAATGGCTACGCAATACTACTAGCTACTCTTAATTTTAAATCAATATGCTGGAGTGACCTATGTCACATTAATCACTGTCCTTCTCTGCACATTCAGTGGACGCATTGCCTGCATTCACTATGGCAGGCATTGTAGACTACATTCCCACTATGGCAATTAAGTGGATGGCTATTGGCTTGAAATTGGGGCAGACAAACCTGGTGAGGTCTCTGCAGTGTTCGACTAAGAACGATGAGACTAAATTGATGGAAATTTTAATGGAATGGGACGTTTCTGGAAGTGCATCCTGGCAGGTTCTCTTAGAAGTGCTGAACTCAACAGGAGTTCAACTTGGTGGAGTAGTGAAGGAAATTAAGCAGGTGAGAATGACATTGTCAAAAGCAGCCTTTGCATTTGTGTTAGTCTTCATTATCCTTTCCCTGTTCAGCACATGGATCTAGAGTGCAACGAAAGTTTGGAAATTGCAGGTGAGTGGTTTGCTAGAGCATGGTTTGTTTGATTGTGTCTGGTCAATCTGCCAAGGTAGAGTAGAAGGAAGTGTCACCATTCTTCATACACTCTTTGTATCTGGAAGTCCTTCATATCTTCATATTTGGGTTGCATGCTTTGGAGGTCCTGAAACAGCAAGGTGCAGGGCACTTCTAGGTCTCCTCGAAGGAGATCTGCTGAAATTGCCTGCTTCCAGTAACTGTGCAGGGGACATTCTCTTCCTATCCAAAAACAATGCACAAGCACTGGCCTGCAACTATGCTTCTGTGCATTACTGCCACTGGTATGCGTCCTCTGCTCGCAGCTGCTGTGTTCACCGACAGTGGACCATTAGAATGATAGCCACGAATGCAGCTATCAGTTCTGAGTGTAACAGTGTTGTTGTCCTTTCATAATTAAACCAACGATTGTGTCATAGTTTGGGGCAATCTGCCACGTAAAAACACATGTGTGGGACATGTCCATTATATAAACAATGTGACTTCCATGCGTGAATGTTGGCACCCATAACTTTCCATTATTTCTCTTTCAAACCAAGTTTGAATGCAGGGTATTTTATATGAAACGATATCTACACCTTTCTAGTTTTTTTCTGTGCAAATGTGTCGATGCTACTCTCATGGTTCACATTATCACGGCAATACTGAGTGACGTAAATATCACAAAACATAGATGTGGGACTAGAGGGAAGACTGAGCACATCTTTAGCTTATCGAATTTGCTTTCGTTGTGACTGTGGCTCTTACACCCTGGACCCACTCGCGATCATGTACATCACTAGGTGTAGCCTAAGCTGGGCGTTCATTGTCACGTGACTTTCGCGTGATTTTGTTAGAGACACCATTTTTAGTACTCACATGGCCCTCTTGAAATGGTAGCGGATATTTCTATGTAAATAGGAGCATTTGTTCAAATTTGTTATCTATGCAAAGAGCGCCTCATTACTGGAATTCCCTCAATCAAGTCACGCTTAAATCACGAGTAGTAATGCGTAGCCACGGAAGCATCCAAGAATGTGCTGAAACCACACAGTTCAGGCTATGTAAACATGGTATGAACAAGAGTGGACATGTCCCACATGCGACACTCATCAAAATGTGCCAAATATAGTGCTCACCAAATGTAACTGCTATGTGGAATGGAAAGGGCTCCTTGGGTCATTTTCGTACACATTTGTGCCACTCTTGGTATTCATCTGCTATCTAATTCCCTGCCTGTGTGCATTTCTGTTATTGTCAGTTTCACACCTTTTCTATTGTGTGTGTCTGTGTGTGCATGTGTGTACATATATATTCTTAGCCCAGTGTGCACAGATTACTATTATACATCTGTATTACATTTATTTTCTCACTTAGGAGGCACTGCTTCTGGTCCTGTGCAACAAACTCAAGTGGGTGAATCGCTTCGAAGCACATTGATTTTTATCCGTGATAACCAGCATGGTATGGTATGGCAGAACGAGAGTGAAAAGGAGGATCGAATCAAGCGGGCACTGGATGCTTACTTCACTAAACATGCTGAACTTGGTACTAATGTGCTCAGAATTGAACAGGAGTTTGAGAGTCTATATGACACAGAACAGTTGTTAACTCCCACCTTTTATCGCACTGCCCGGGCTGAGATTGCAAAGATTAAAGATCATCTACAACATCATTCAGCCAGCGGAGGAAGCAGTAGTGTGCCAGAAAGAGAAATACTTTTTTCAAAGGAAAACATTTACCATGCTATGTTATGCTGTGAGGCTCTAGAGGATACTTCTCCTAGTGATTACTTCTGTGGCATCGGCCACAGTCTGGACTGCTTTTCTGTGTCACGGCCTGACTGTGACGACAAGCATGGTGGGAAAAGGCACGGTAAATTCTTGATAGCGAGGAAGAGGAATGTGTATTTTATCACTTTCCAAGGTATCCCACAATTAAGTCAGTGGAGAGAATATGAAACTTTTCAAGAAGGTTAGAAGTTGATGACATAAGCCATGCAGAAGCATGTTGGATGGGCTGCATGTGTAAGCAGTGTACCAACAAACGTGATGTTGCATATATCAGGGAGGTGTCCAATGAAATTGGGTATCCTACTGCATTCTGTGTGTAATCAGTTTGCAAGTTGGTCTCAATCAAATATACATTCTTAGATCAATCTGAGCCAGAACTGCACTACTAAAATCTGTTTCACATGGACTGATAAGTAATCCAGGTCAAAGCTGGATTAGACCTCGATATGACCCAAACAGAAGTGGGTCGAACATAGTTTGCTTTTGCATGTGCTTGGTAAAGAAATGGCATTGCTTCTTGTCTCCTGGGGCTATCATTTCTGGGAGCCATTGCACATGTGAGGGTGTTATCCTGGCTTAAATTTGGATTTAACTGGGATTTTTGGTCCATGTGAAGGAGTTTAAATCTAAAAGTAATTTCTTCGTATATAATTCATGGAGGCTGCGGTAGGTAATTAAATGCTTACCTTATGTCGCAAATGTTTGCCCACAATAAAGAATATATATATACGGCTATAAATGCGTATGTTTGTAGGCGCGCAACTATTAACTGTTGACCGTTGTAGTTAACAAGTTGTGATGGTCATCACTTAACTGCCAAAAAGTCACAGATAAACTGCCTGATTGTTTGAAAACCCTGATTCAGGAAATCCATGCAACATACAGTAGGCTTTTTCTGATCAGGTTGCATATCCTCAATTCCCTTACAGTAGTCAAGGAAGCTATTGCTTCTGCATAGCGGTCCCAGTCAAGGCGGTCAATAAGGGGTAATGGGAGCGTGATCGATTCCATAGTTCGTGTGGCTGAAACTTCGTGTGATGGGTTCAGGCTCGGTTTTTGGTCCTTTTTCTCTGTTGCCTCTCCTGAGCTGTGATTTTCCGCAGCCTTTACAAGCCAATGATTGCATTATAGTTTTAGGACAACCTGCCAAATACATAACTTGCCTGAGACATTCTCTAAATTTATTTATATAAAATTTTCCTGTTGTATGGTAGTCAAACATTAACCATTCAGGATAATCAAGTTGGGATTTAGTTCACCTGGGTCACATCCTACCACATCATCGTGCTGTGATGCGAACTATGCACACACTATATAGGCTGTGGTAAGTGAAGTATATAATTTTGATGCCTTGTCTGTGTTTGTATTGTAGGCATTCAAAGTCAGTCTGACTGTATCCCTTGGAAATGCTTTGTACAGCTTCTAAGGGTAGAGAGTGCGCAGTTGATTTTCACAGGTACGAATATACTTGCAAGAATACTGTTCTGATACCATACTAATCAGATGTACTGTACTCTACCATAACAATATAAATCGTAAATGTGTTGGGGTATGTAGTACTTCCTGTTAACCAGTGTGAAGCCTAAATCTTGCGTAATGGATATGTTGTTGTGGACCAATTTAGTGACTAGTACATGCAAAAGCCACAAGTACTTTCCTACTTTCACTTCAATTAGCAGATGTGATTGATTTTCATACCACATTTATGCTGAACAGCATTTTAATTGAGACATAGCTTTGCAGTTGCATTTGTGTGCAGTTGCATGTTCTGTACTCCTGCTGGCTTCTTTATTGTAGGGTTTTCCATGGGAGCATCCCTGGCATGTACTGTTGTTGCTAGCATGCTTCAAGGCAACCTGCTGGGCCAGGAGGTCATTACAGAAAGCTTGGCATGCATTACATTTGGGCAACCTCTTTCTGCAATTGTTTCATTGGAAAAGCTCTTTTCAGAGCGGGAATACTTGAAGAAATGTTTTCACTATGTTTATGTGTCCGAAGATACTTTGCCGATGCTGCTGACGCCTTCACTATTTGGACAGAGTGCAGTAAGTTATACTTTGCATGATGTAAGGTACTATTGTCGCAACAAAGTGGAGTATCGACAATATTCTTGCATGCATACATATCATCTTATTGAGGTTCAATGCAGTGTGGTAGTTATTAAAGAGTGAGTTATCACAGCGGCTTCAATAAATTATAGGACATTTTGATTAAGTAGGTCTTCCTTAGCTGTTACACAAATGATGAACACCATATTTAATGAGTCCCTCTTTTACCAGTTCCTAAGTAACAGCTGAAGAAAATCTACAGATCAAACAATTTGCACCTTATCGAACCTGGGACTGTGGTTTATTCATCTTTCAACTTCCTTGACTTAACCGTTCATCTTATGTAATCACTTGCTTGTTTCTTAATGTGTATAGAAAGAACATATAGCACAGTTGTTAGCCAGCTAGCTGGAATGTTCATTTGAACTCTTGCTTGTGCAGATTGATCAAGAAGGTTCCGCAATGTTGGATACATTTGTCTCCTTGCAGGAGAGAAGTAGTGAAGTAAGTACTTGGGAGTTTGAATGTCCTAAGTAGCAGGCATCTTGTTCAATCTAGAGGAGGAGATAACATATGCGTGGAAATGTTCATGAAACGAATTTTTTGTGACATTCTCGAATGACATCACATTTGCAAAATTTACTTCATGAACATTTTCCATCTTGCCTATCTTATATCCGTAGTACTATACCACTGGCTTGTCACACATTGCACTTTCGGAGAAGCATGTCATGCTGGTATCATTTTCATTGACGAAAATAGCCGTCCACATTTGCACGCATGGGTGTATACATAGCAGCGAGAGTCAACAGTGACAAACAATCCTACTGGGTGACAGCTGTAACATTACCTTCAGCTTTGCACCCCACACTTGCGTCAACTTAACACCCATCTTTCTGGACCAAACGGGCCATCTCCGTCTTAGCTTCTGTTGTGTTTACACAATGGTTAAGAACAAGAAATACCAATTGAACCCTTGAAAAACTTACATCAAAAAAGTTAAATATTTTCCCAAAGGGGCTAGTTAGGCACCTTGCTACTCGACACAAGAAACATTAAACAAACTTCACCTACATGGAATCATTAGATCACAACTTTAGCTTACTGTATTCGCTTTCGTTGTGACCGACCCACATCATGATCTTGTAAATCACTAGTTGTAGCCTAAACTGGGTGGCCATTGTCTTGTGACATTCTCAGGATTTTTGTAGGAGACACCACTTTTGGTACATGCATGGGCCTCTGGAAACAGTAGCGAAGCATCCGTGAGTCTGCGTGTGAATATTTTGCAGTAAATAGGAGCGTTTTTGCCCAAACTAGCTCATATCTGTGCAAAGAGCACCTCATTACTAGAATTCACTCAATCAAGTCACGCTTACATCACGAACAGTCACGTGCATAGTCACAGAAACGTCAAAGAATGTGCTGAAATGGCACAGTTCAGGCTATGTAAACAATGTGTGAACAATGGTGGACGTGTCCCACATGTGTATGTCCTTGTTAAGATGAAATACAAAGTAACATATGATCACTTTGGTGTAATAGTTTAGCTATCTTTCTTGTGCGTAGGTTGTCCCAAGTAGACACTCAAGGGAAGAGGGTCTAGCACCTCTGCTAATTGCTCAGTGCCTGCACCAGTGGATGATGCAGGGTGGGATTCAGCTGACACATGGGAATTTCTATGCAATTTCCTATGTCACTTGTGTGGGTGTGGAAGATGCCTGCCGTCCAATACTTCAGTGGAAGTCGGTGACAAATGTGGACGTGTATGACCTACTTCTGAGTAAAATTACTGCAGGAAATGCTCTATCCAGAGGCTGGGAGCAGGTACTAAGTTTATTTAAATATACATGCATTCTGTGTGGCAATAGCTGTGCACTGCTGATTTCTTCTATTCTTGTATTCAGCACAACTTGAAGCTATACAAGAAGCTTATATTTTGCAGCTACCTTGACCAGCAGCCAGTATATCATATTCCTGAAGAGGGCCGAAGTGTGCCTAGGGAAATGTCCCAGCTAGTGCCAAAGGTAGAATCCATTGAAATCCATTGCTACGATAGAGAATGTTGTATCATGGTGAGTGGACGAGGTCTATGGTTTGCTCGAGACCTCAAGCTGGATCATACTATGGTGTTTCATACGCATCCAAAAGAGAACACTAACCTACAGTTTCAAGTTACCAAAATGGGTCAGCTTGAAAAGGCTGCAGAAAAGCTACCTGATACTATGAAGGCCCAGCTGGGAAATTGCTTAAGCAAGTATGTGACTAAGCAGCTGCCAGTCACAGTAAAGGTAAGAGATAAGTGACATTCAACAAACACTGATAGTAGCATTCATGCGAGTTCAATCTTAGTTGAATTTAGTTGTTGTCATCCAGAGCAGCTAAATGCCTAGTGCATTTGATGCATATATAATAAATGTTTACACATGCTACTGGGCATGTGCAGTGTGTGCTTTATTAGTGTTACGGCAGTGAAAATAGTTCCTTGTATTTCCTTTCTTCCCTACATTTGCCCCACATTCTATTTTGCCTTGCTGTTTTCTTTGTTGCCACTTTTGTCGTTGGAGTGCATTGTATATTCATGGCTGCTTAGGCCTCTTCCGACGTGTAACTTTTACATACAAAGTGTAGACCATTGTTTCAAATACAAATGTTTGTAATTAATGCAAGGGTTATTGGCAGAACTGGCCAGGTTCTCTTATAGACCATTACCATTAAGGAGGCAAGAAATGCATCAGTCACTAATTGGTATGACATCACAGTTGGTGGCTGGCACTGGCAGCTAAAACCTGGCTTATGTACGAGAAAGATAGAAAACGGTACCACTCTTTGAAGCTCGCATGTGGTTCAGACGTACCGTTTACTCTAATTTTGCAAATGATACAAAAAATACAAAGCTTTGTCATGCTCAAAGAAGTGTAAAGTTCGGTCTAGGGAGTGCAAAAAATAGTGTTCCATGAAGCGTGGAGGGTAGTCATCAGTTGGCTCATGCAGTGCATTGAAAGACAGCCAGTTGAGCTGATGTAGAGCTGCCTATGTAGCGTTTATCCTCCAAGCACATGTGAGTTATGCCTATGTAAACAATATGGCTTCGTGCGTGCTGATTTTTGTGCCAACATTTTCCTACATATATGAGAGAATCTGAACGAAAAAATACTGTAATTCAATTTGGCGTACAATACTTGGTAACAAATACTTTCAGGATTGAATAATACTGCATTCAATGAAGCCTGCAAAACACCGCTAACAGTCGATGTGCATCTAGAGGCAAAGGAAGGACAAATGTAGTGAGATGCGCAATTTTACTCCCCAACCTTTCACTGAGGGGGAAGTTGCTAAATCATTGTATTGGTAAGTTACATTACGCCAACTAGATTACGTGCAATTTGGAACAAACTCTGCTCACCATATCTCTTCGCAGGAAATTGGGATCAACTTCCCCCTCGTTGAAAATCCAGATAAAGCATGACATGACAATCTCGTGATTTTTTTGATGAAACGAAACATCATATTTGCAAAATGGCTACCAGGAATTGACAGTGCAAACTCCTTCTCAATGTGAACTGGTGTCTTGATTAGGACAGAGAATGCCTTTCTTCGCTGAAGGTTTAGATTCTCACGGCAAGTGCTGCACTACTGTTGCGATTATTCAAAGTTTGTTTGAGGAGTCACGCCTGCATCACTTACAGTCAGATTTGTCGCCCCAAATCGTTCAAGAATGTGCTGAAACCGCAGGGTACACCCTAATGTAAACAAAGCAGACATAACCCACATGTGAGATGTTTACGCCTTGATTCGTCTGCATATAAGCCACTCTTTTAGCTCTAGGAATCTCATGATTATCAAGAGGCTTACTCAGAGGCAATCCTAGGATGTCAGGTTCAGTTAGCTACACTGTCACTTGAATACGGTTCAAATGTAATTCTCCGCCTCAGGCCCTCAATCTTGCACTCGCTCAATGGATCGCACTGCCTCGCACTTATTTGGGCACGTCAAGAATTGGTAGTCAACAAAATGTTCACAAAATTAGAGTAAATGGTACATCTGAGCCACAAGCGAGCTTTAGAGTTTGGTACCATTTTCTGTCTTTCCCATCATAAGCCAGGTTTTAGCTGCCAGTGCCAGCAGCCGGATGTTATGGTCATGACAAATATCACCTCCAATTTTCATCCCACACATACCTCACCCTTAATAGTAATGGTCTATTGCCCAGTATTCCACTGTACAGCACTATTCTGCTCAATGTATATTACAGGAAGTAAGATTGTCATTAAATCTCCATCCTAACATTCAATATCCTTACCACATGATGACCTCATAAATTGAAGGTAGCTCTTACTTTTACATAGCCAACCACAAAGCAACTGTAACGCCTACACCTATCTTTGCATTGCACCATCGATCAAGCAACGTAATAATATTGTTATAGGCACTCAATGCAGTACGTACGTTTCAGTAGCACGGAATGAAGCGGGGAATCATCCACAGCCACCAAGAGTAAGGAACCACCCGCAGCCTCCAGAAGTAGGGTACAAGTTGCAGCCACCACAAGAAAAGGGCCACCTACGGTCATGAGAGGCAAACAAACACCTGCAGCTACCAGATGCGAGGAATCATCCACAGCTACCAGACACGAGAATTAAGTACCGTTTATCACATGATGACCTCATACATCAAAACCCAGCCTGATGCAGTGATTTTTCATACTGCAGTAACCTGTTAAGCGCCCCTAACATCTCATCACCTGTTAAGAGCCCCTAACACCTACATATATAGCAGAGAGCCCATGAGAATCAATTAGATCACTTACAGGCAAGGCCTAAGGAATTTCACACTTATGTCACATCCAGCAGCGCTTTTGCAGCCATTTTATGTATAGAACACCCCTTTCACATGGCCTGGCATCTCGCATTATAATCCGCATTTAAATCCGCATTTAAATCCGCATCATAACTTGGTTCCTTTCACATGATCATTTCACAGGAAACAAGTTTGGTGACGCAGTTGCATTCTGTCATGTTAATTGTGTTCTAGACGCTACCATAGTGTAACGATGTTTGCTAAACTGCTCCAATTGCTGGTCCTTTTGTCTGGCTGCGATGAAGGAGATGATGGAGGGTTTAAGCGCAGAAGAGATGATTATCATCCTGGAATCATGCTTTTGCTGCATTTGCCTCCTTGCGATGGAGGTCAACCGCTGCAGTGTCTGCTCATTTGCTGAAGAGATCTCGAATCAACAGACAGCTATGGATGAGTCCAAGATCTTCCTCATTCTACCAGGACACAGTACTGGGCTGGAGCGATGCTGAATTGAAGGGCAATCTTTGTGCAAGTTGGCCAACTTTCCTGTACTTTGTAAGTGAATTAAAGCCTACTCTGGAGAGGCAGGAGTTCCTGTGCTCCTGCATCCCTGTTGATTCACACACTGCCATCATGCTATGAAATCTGGGAACGAATGTAGAACCATTAGTCACTTTTCTGGCTTTGGTTTGTGCACTGTTTGTGTATTTGTATACCTGTCGAATGCATACAACAAACAGCAAACGATCTATAACAGATGGGTTTCTTCATTGCTGGCAGTTCAGCGTGTACGGCATAGACTAATTGTTTGGAACAGGTGAAGTGTGTGGCACAGTTGAAGTGTGCTGCAAGGATGTTGTATGGATGTGTTCTGTTGTGTGGTGTATACGGCATAATAAGCTGCTGTAAAAAATCCATCATACTCATATCCTTTTAATTTTTCGTCTTTCTTGTTCTTCCTCTTGCTTTGCATGTCTCTCATCAAAAGCAAGTATGATGCAAGGAAGTGTCTGTCAGGTCACTTCGAACTTTGATTCATTATATTTTTCAATGCTGCTGCTACATCTTTTGTGCTTTCTCCACTTTTGACAGCTTTCTTTTCTATCTTGAAGATTCACCTTGAGAAGATGGTACAGTGCTGTCAATTTTATTTGTGTTTTCTAGACTCACTGTCCTCCGTCTCTGTCTGTATTCATCTTTAGAGTACTTCTTTGTAGCTAGTTTATTAGGCCCAGTTGCATCTGGAATGTTTGGTGGGCTCTCGATGTTGGAGTACTAGGAATTCTAATTTAAAAAGTACAGGTGGGTTCACTACAGCTCTTGTTACCAAAACTCTGTGTAACTGCGAGAAAATTTTATAATCACCCTCTATTCTTTCTTGTTCAGACTCAATGCCAGCTCCACTCCTCTTCTGTCAACTACGGCCTTGCATTTCTTCTTTAAGGCTTTAAGCTTGTATTGACACTGTTTTGCATTGTGCTCGAAGCCGTGAGACACAAAGGCTGCAGCAACTTTTGGAAGACCAATTGCTGCAATAAGCTCCATTAAGTTGCGCTTAAGTCCTTTCGTCGGCCCAGATATCCACAAGCACCTCTATTTCTACATCAATCTAGTGTTGACCTCTACACATGGCCCAACTTGTAGTCACCATTTTGACAACACTGCGAACATGTCAAAAAGCGCATTCAACCTGGATTTACTGGTGAATGAGGATTTAGAACCACCTCGCAACCAGGTCCAGAACCCAGATTCAAATCCCCAATTCAGTTGTCATGTGAATGCAGAAACCCACATTAATCTGGGTTTCAATGCGGATTAACCGCCCCGTGTGAAAGGGGTGGAAAAGATAGGCGAAATTATCATTCCGTTCATTTCAGACTCGTGTGCGCACGAATCATGCTTTTAATTAAGGTTACAACAAAATAGCATTAATGAGTAGACAGTAAGCTGTGTTCCTGGAAGTGCAAGTAGTTGCTGATTTGGCAATGGTGCAGGTGCTGGAAGGTCAACTTAGCTGCTGATTTGGGTAAAGAGCGAAAGCTGCAGATTCACATGCTAAGCTTTCCATAATTGTCCGTCAGTAGTATGCGGTCGGGGACCTTGTCATTGGGAAAGTGCTGGCTCCTCTCCTTCTCCCAAACACGCATTTCCGTGTGTCTGTAGAGGTATTCTTTGGAATGAAGCTTCGATACACATCTTCGTCATCATCAAAATCGAAATGCTCTCTAGGAGGAGGGTGTTGAGCATTAAACGGGTGACATGCTTGCTGGGAGAAGGGTCGTTCTTCTTGTTGCGATTGGAGTTACACTTGGTTATAGGCTGAATCAAACAAACAACTGAGTGCTACTCTGTGAAACCAAACTGCTAGCTAAAGACTTCCAGCACGAATAATTTGAAACTTCAATAAACCAGCTACTACATGCCTTCGATGGACTACGGCATATTTAATGCACTCGCTATTGGGTGCTTTGCACCTATGTGCCTTGTACTGTTAATGCCATACTCCATCAAATGTGTTAAACACTACTTACTGTTAAACATGCAGCTCCAGCTCAGTGTCAGACACAGTAGTCAGCACCTTAGCAATGTACTCTTTTGAAAGGGTTTACAGAGGACCTCAAAGATGACCCCTCAAAGACGCAATCTCGGGTGTTAAAGCTCGCCTGCTCTTATGCTTTCACTCCCTGAAAAACAGTAGCCCAACAACAGTGTAAAGAAATCAAGAAGTGTGCTCCTCCACCATTGGATTATTCTTTGCTTCCTCCACCTGTGGATTATTCTGCATTCACCCCAGCAGCTCTACAGCATATTCCATCGGAGTCAGCTATACAGGGATCCACACCCTACGTACCAGAAGTCACCATTTCAATCAAACATTTGTACCAGTTCACTAAAAAAAACTTTACAGCTTGAAGGAAAGTGGCATCTAGAGAAAACGAACCGAGACCTGGCACCCAAACTCGTGACCTACGCTCTAATGCAACATCCAAGCCAGCCACCGATTCCAGTCATGATTCTTCCTCTCCAATCGCTGTAGATATAGTCGTGGGTGGCTTGCAACACTTAGGACCCGCGTCTTGTGCGGTGCAGTGGTGCGCTCAGGGGGCAGCCAGCTCGTCCGTTGTCAGCTGGTAGAACAAGGATGTGATCGTCCTCCTGCAGTGTCTTGATGGCCTTGCGCTCCTGGGGGAGTAGGTTCACTGGGGGTGGTCTTGCCTTCGCAATGGCTCCAACAATTTTGGTCCTTGGCAGCTCAGCATTCTCCTCCAGTACTCCTCTCAGACCACACTCAACTGCTGCCACGATGTGGGCTGTAGGCACTCTACTAGGTGGTGGGGCAAAATTGAGTCCTTTCTGCCACAGCGCGTACTCTGACACTGACAGCGACCTAGAGGACAGATTGACCACCCACCTAGGATGCTCCTCTGAGTCACTTCTCTGGGATCTCTGTGCATGTTCAGGGCGAGTCTTCTACCCCAATGCTCTGCACTTCTCATCTGCGCATCAAACTTGTGTTTCTGTCTGGACTTGCACTTCTCTTCCTCTGTCTTCTATACATCCACTTTCAGTGAATTCAGGATGGAAAGGTCACATTCATGCATTGACTTGGCCAGTACCATAGGTTGGTGTTGTAAGTCCTGCTCAAGGCGGCGAGTGATCCGGTGATTGGTGGTCAATCTGGGCGCACAGGAACTGCCTGCTTGTGCATTGCGTGATCTGGCTACCATCATATGATCTTAGTTCCTGCAAGAGGATGCATCATCAGTTTCATACCCCACTGATTTCAATACCTCCAGAATCTTCTCTCTATTCGTTGCAGCGAAGGCATGGGACATATCAATTTCCATTTTGTGGAAGTCCCAGTGGTGGGTCATCACAACCGAAATTAGCGTCCTCTGTGTCCATGTGATGTCTACACAACTCCTCCCTTGTTTGAAGCCACTTTGCCTGGTTCCTGTGAATAGGGGAGATCAGTGGCTGACTTTATAATGCCTACCTTTCCTCATCCTAACCCTTGCACTGAGCAAGAAAAGCATAACATCACACTCTCCCTAGCTATGTGGAATGTTTGAGGGCTGACTGCATCTGAGAAATGACAACAGCTGGCCAGGGAGGGTTGGATTTCTGCATGGAAGCACGTGGTATGGAAACCCGCAATGATAATGGTGAAACATTGGTCAAATTCATGACACTGCGCAGTTTTTGCCTGCAACACAGCATTTCAACATGCAAGTCGCCACAAGACAACAAGAATAGGCTGGCTCAAAGATCAGAATGCACCATCAGGCTCATCCAAGACAGTTGCCATCTATACCCATATTGACTTCGTGCTCTGCAGGCTGAATGGACTGAAATACCCTTGTTATAATGTCTCTTCTCATTACTACTGGCATGTGTTCACTAAACCAGACTTCTTGTCATCTTGATTTCTCGCACATGTATGCACGTCTGAATATTCATTTTCTGTATAGGCTTTCTACTCCTAATCAGCTTGTTTGCTTCCACATTGCTTTGTAGACGCAAGGACAAAATACATATGTCGTCTATCATTAGGATTATTCGCACCGTGGACGAGAAGATCGACTTCCTATGTTTTTGTGTTGAAGATAGTAGAAAGTAGAGAAAGGCAATACTCTGGTAGACGCACATGCTACGTTCTAAATGAACAGCAAAATTGTTCCAGATCAACACACAATAATTCAATTATGATGCAGGACGTTTCGACCCAAAGGTCTTTGTCACCTTGTACTCTGCAGTTGACAAAGACCTTCGGGTCGAAACATCCTGCATCATATTTTGAATTATTGCTACGTGTGTTGCTCTGCAACGATTTTGCTAGAGGAAGACAGTGAGTGGAAAAGTGTGTAGAAGAAACCCTCATAGTGTGTTTAGCTTCACAACCTCTCTCTCTCTCCCTCTCTCTCTCTGTCGCGATCCCACAGCGCTGCCTAATGATGTGGTAAATGCTAATGTGATGAATCTTGCCAGCGTCCTCAATTCCAACTTGTTCACTGCAATCTCCTTGGCTTTCTTTGTCATTTTCATTCCGAAAGGTGTACAATTTGTGTCATTCACGGGTTCAAACTTTCACTGCTGTGTAAGTGTTAATACTGCATGTACATTTTTACGTGCGCGAGTAAAAATGTACTTGCAAAACCACACGCACGCGCTACGCATGTGGGACATGTCCGTTCGAAGCCAGATTGTTTATTTTTTGGGACTGACCTCTGTGGTTTGTCACATTTTTTCGTGTTTCCGTGGAAACGCACATGACTGCGTGTGATGTACGCGTGACTCGACAACCAAATGGTGTCATAATGAAGCACTCGACGCAAAAAAAATCCACACTATTCATGCCGATAATCCTTCCCAGACAAAGTGAAACATCATCGCACAGCATACAGGAGGGTAGCGCCGACGTTTCCCAGAGCATGGCAGCCATTTTGTTCGAAACATGGCCATGTCACGAGAACGTCATGTGATGTGCCTCTTTGCAGTAGCTAAGCGGTAGTGCATTTACAAAAGCATTGTGTGGTAATTTTCGAGAGGGTTTCCAGGCAAGATGAACACTTAAATAGTTTGGTAAGGGATGTCTCTAGCCTTTCCATGTGTCATATAATATGCAGTATTCCTATCCAGAGTTATTCGTCCCAGAATTTGCATTACCATTCAGTACTAGTAGTTTTCTTGCTGTAACTTCTCAACGGAGTTCTGTAACAACTTATGACACATGGAAAAGTTAGGTACTCTGATTTCGCAGTGATTGATGCCATCCTTGTCTGTCTGGACCTTTCCGAAACTTATCACATGGGCATTTACTACTATTCTGCTTGCTTCATTTGTGCCGACATTTCTCGACAGAGCGAATTATTATTACCACAAATATGCCGGGTTACAGAGGGTGTCTTTGTCTTCTGTTTGGTACTAGTCTTGCTCTGATCCAACGAAGCTTGCAGGAGAAACAAGCAAAAATACAAAGGTAAAAATCAGCCGCGCGCGGAAGCCATATTGCTTCAATTGGACATGTCCCACATGCGTACATGCATTTTCCTGGCTACGAATCTTTAATCAGTACAGCAATGGTAATACCATAAAGAATAGCCCTCTCATTAAAAAAGAGATTCGAGAGCTTAACAATGAAGTCAGAATATTGCAACATCTAATCACCAAAGTTTTATACAGTACCACAGGGAAAGAACATGTATAGGCTACTTAAGTCTGTTGTGGTTAAGACATCAATGATATATGAAAGCGTATGAAAGTGAGAGGTACGGAAACAATGTCTTCCAAATGTTCGTGAAAAGCCTCTAGCAAATGAAATATATTTTATTAGCTCTTATACCAAGTATAGAGCAAGACGAGCACAATAAGCAGTGCAATTTCTTTGCCAATACACTTTGCTACCATCTGCACAGAGAACTACATTATGAAATTATGCAAAACCGCTGAAGATGGTGTAACTAACGAAACGTCTGGTTTTGTATTCCCCATTGGCTAGTGAATTTCGCGAAAGGATGACAATAGCAATCATGCCTAGCCACTCAGGACAGTATCGAGAAGTTATACAAGCAAAGAAAAATGGCCGCTCATTCAGCGGTTGCAGTTAGTTTTGATTTCTCAGTTCTAGCAACTGATATTCACTTTTATATGATAAATTCTGAAGCATTGGGTAGGGCAAAGCAGTATTGACTTGTTGGCATAGCAGGATTCGCAACAGAATGTAGAATTGCAGGCAGATTTGGTGCTGTTGCGGCTTTCAAGTCGTTCCAGTAAGTGACACACTGCAGGAGGAAGATCATGTGTGGAGTAACGACTGTTTAGGCATATTCTGTTGAGTAGTGACCTAAGCTTTAGCAGTTTTCAAAACGTGGAGATCCTGGTCAGGGCATTTGGCAGTTTGTCGTTGATGTTAAGTTGCCGAGGATAGATCTAAGCCTGTTTCTACTCATTCCCTGCACAATTCCTGAGGTACAAGTGGGAAAGAGAAAAATAGACGACAACAACTCGCCTTCGTACAGTCTTCAATCGTGCAGAAATGTTCTTCCCAACGTTCGTGCAAATGTATTGACTATCAGTTCTTAACAGATACGCATTAACATAGAAACACCGTTAGCGCATATCTCAGCTGCACTTGTGCTCTATTCCACTCAGAAGCATCCACATATCGTCACTAGTGACCATGCGTAAATGTTGCATTGCTGCCGGATGTAATGACTGAATAGATGAGCAGATCAGCCTGTTCTCCTTTTCTAAGATTCCGGAGCAAAGAGGCTTAAACAAGATCCAACTGGACTGGACCAAGAGATCATTCAGTTTTGTGCAGCTTGCACTTCAAAAGATTGCTCTTACATAAGGTTTCTCCTAATACCTGCCAAACAGAGAAATTTGAACAGCTCTGCAGTTCTATATCTTCCCAAAGGCAGTCATGTGCTGATGTAAGAACTGGATCAATGGATCTCTTGCATCTTTTAAGGTATGCAAAAGATGCAGAAGTTACTCTGAGTGTTTTTGTGCATTTGGTGTTATTCAGCCTTCACTCTGTTACTCCAATGTCCTCGTCCAAGCTGCTACCACTCGCAGAGTCGTGTACTGGTAAGCTCCATTTCCAGCGCGTCCATGCCACCTTCAAATTTCTCATCCTTGCTCCCACTGTAAACACCGTTGTCGCTGTTGAAAACCTCCAAATTGCGCTCGTTCTATAAAGAATTGTCACAAGAGAGACAATCTTCAGTGTTGTCAGAGCCTTTCGTTTCTGTCGTGATGTCACGATGAAATGGCGAAAGTCAAGTTTTAATAACATGACTAATTACAAAATGACTGATTTTGGTAAATAAATCCTCCAATGTCTCCCCCATGCAGCCAATGCTTACAACTGCGAGTGCGACAGAGCTTCTCAATACTACACTAGTTTTTCTGCAATAATAATTTTGCATGTCCCTTTAAGTAGTGAGGATTTTGATTATTTGTTGATCTAGTTTATAATATCTATGTTTCATGTTTTCATCTTTTAGAATTACTCCATGTCAGTACGACAGGCACAGCTAGCCAAGCTCACTCCTGTGGACCTGATCCAAATTGCAATGCTGTCTGTTGCTCTGGAACGAAGGGCCACCATTGGCGGCGTATACTCTGAACGTTATCATGCAGTACAAGAATTCTTCAATACCGCAATGGATGTAGTTCCTATTGAAAGTGTGATACATGCTCTAGAAATAGAGCAATATAATATGATTTTTTCACAAGGTGTCTACTTTGCCCGACATGGTAATATCGGAAGCTACTACGGCCAACTTTTGTATAACTATAGGCAAAACAATCCCTCCTCTCGTCTTGTGAATCTACCAAGGATGGGATTGACATTGCCACCACGGTTTTTGCATCCTGCCTTTCAGGCCTCACAGGCCTCACAGGGTATCGTCCCTACACAGTTTGTACCTTCTTTTGCACACCAAGTACAGTTTGCGTATCCCTTAGAGGAGGAAACACAGGTTACAGCAGGTGCACCCGAGCAGCCTGTGATATCCGGCATGGGAATAAAATTACTCTTCACAAATGAATCTGAATATTTGGATCCACGTAACCAGCTGAAAAAGGCCCGAGATGATGTTGATGAATTGATGAGAAAGCAGAGCAGTCATAACCAAGGGAATGCATCCTTGACATCAGATGGCACAAATATGGCCATCTTGGAGCAAATCAGCAAAATTCAGGCACAGGCTATGCAGTTTAGCCAGCTGGTAGATGCTTTCATGAAATCACAAGTGAAAGTCCCACTGTTAAATTCTCCAAGAGATACTGCACGGGCTTTGGATGAATCACAAGAAGCTCTTGGTGTTTGGTACTTGATTGGCCTGAACTATGCAAACATGTCTCAGATTCTTTCAGATGGGAATTTGGTGATTGACGTCATCAACTATCTAGGGAGATTCCTCCCAGAGACTCAGAGGATGATGGAATACACTGCCAAGGCTCAGTTTATCAACCAGGCCATGTCCACAACAGTCAGCTGCAGCTCAGAGCATGTCTGCTACTCACTGGAAAGACAGCTGAAAGAGCTTTGCTTGAAGTGCGGAATTGAGCCAACCACAACTACAAATGAGTTGTGCTCTGCCTGGGAGACGTTCTTCAGGGAGAAAATCCTTTCTTTCGTTGCTCTCCCCCACCGGCCACTGCTCGCCAGATGGATCAAGTGGATGCTAGCTGTGCATGACCTGCGCGAATCTCTTGCCAAGCAGACTGTTATTGGTGTCATTGGCCTGATGAATAGTGGCAAGTCTACCTTGATGAACAAGATTTTTTGCCAGAAGGTATGTTCTTGCTTGTGTATGAGTGCGTTGGTCTGATAATTAAAATGTTCACAGCCTGTGCATGTGTATACCTGTAGCTCATACTGAATTTTGCAACTCTTTCACTTGTAGATTCCTTCGGGTACTCGAGAGTGCAAACGCACTACTGTCCCATTTTTGTACAACCTTGGCCCTGAGATTGAGGAGATGGACATCATTGACTTTCCTGGAGTCAATGACAGCAGCGATAACATTCGTGCCCTCTGCGAAATCATCTTTGAGTTGGCTCAAATGATACTGTTCATAGTGGACTACAAGTGAGTTGTACAAGCATGTGTAGCAGTTAAAGCTAAAATGCAACATTGATTTGGGAAAATGACATCTACAATTTCTGGACGATATTGACCTGAAGTGTTGATGACGCTGTAGATGACTGTTGAACACGTGTACTGTAGTACTTCTAAGGGGTATCACTGGTGACATCACAGATGTTTGAAGCTAGATCTCTGCATTTATGCAGCCACATTCGTATCTTCATGCTGACACGTGCACACATTGTTGTCAGAATGTATCCTTGGTGCGCTAGAAGGGTGCAAATACGAGTCAAAAGAGCAGCTCTATGGTGTGTACATACGTAGGTGAAACACAGCGCTGTGTTCAGAAACTACCTTAATTACCTTAGTAACCCTTACTATCAATGCCATCATAGAAAATAATTCTAAACCACACACCCAAACATTTGTGGTTGGAAGAGAAGCAAGGCCTGCAGTGGAGATCACTAAGGTAGCTACGTGGCCTAGGTGCGAGATTGCGTATGGGACCATTGTTACAAAATGGAGTTCGTGACATATTATGATGATTCGTCAAAATGGCCACTCTTTCACAGGAGAATCTTGGTATAAAAAGGAGCATTAAAAGGATGCATTGGTAACAGGCGAGTTCTACATGAATATGTTCAGTTGATAGTGTACTTTCATATTTTGTTGAACGGTTTGAAGAAATCCCATCCGTCACGGAGAATATAAAGTTTGAACTGTAAAATTGCGTGCTAATTGTTGAAGAAATTGACTTTTTCTTTGAAACGGCTTACCTCTCTTCAAAGTGTACAGTGAATTATGAAACCTTACCAAGTTCTGCACCTTACCATACCACTAACTTGTCTCTAAGGTTGCTCCTTATAGTGCCAGAAAGCTCACAAATATGCAATTTAATAAGTGTCCCATTTCTTCCTCGAATGCTCTGTTGGCCTTTTGGCCATCTTTTTCATGCGCACAAATTAACATACTTCTTAAAAACA
The DNA here is from genome assembly GCA_949841015.1 of Aplysina aerophoba. Taxonomy (NCBI): domain Eukaryota; kingdom Metazoa; phylum Porifera; class Demospongiae; order Verongiida; family Aplysinidae; genus Aplysina; species Aplysina aerophoba. The sequence continues at coordinate 3,149,573 of OX465052.1, read as the reverse complement.
TACACAGCAGGAAAGAGAACGTCTAAAATAAGTGTACACTAGTGGCCACATTAAACACCCTTTGTAGTACAAGTGAATCTTCTGCTGGGAGAAGCAGAGTTGCCTAGAAGATAAGTCATGATGATGTGGATGACCTTCGAAAATATCCAGTGAAATTTCAGACTTCATGGAACAGCAACTTCAAAAAGATGACAAACTGTCCTGTCAAACTACAATCTTTGGTGGCATGAAACTTCTCTGTTATAATGAGTCCTCCAACTAATTGAAGGAATCTGCGCACATCTTTCCAGTGACTACTGTAGGAGCGTGATTTGGGCCAATGTCTGATAAAAACCAGAAGCAACATGTGGAACAAAGATGTGTATAGACACAAATGATGACTTTTAGGACGTTATCTGGACTGACAAATCTTCCATTCAATTGACAAGACACGGGCAAACAATGTATGCAAAGATTGGGAAGGAAAAGCAATTGAAACCACAGACCAAGCACATGCTTAAAGACCATGTTTGGGCTAGCATTTCTGCAAGAGAAGGCACAAAAATTTGTATCTTTGATCAAACAATGGACGCTTCACTGTACATTGACTTTTTCGAGTGATTTAAAGGCTTACTGCTGCAGTCAATTATAATCCTATACGTTCTTCAGTGGTCATCTTCTTTCTCTCCTGGCCTGACTGGGTAGACAGAAAAGAGAACATCCATGACCTGCATGCGGTGTGATGAGAGTTTCTTCTTTTTGTACCTGTGATCTCCAGCAAAGAAGTTGCTCTCTCCTTCCTTGTTTTATGAAGTGCATAGGTTGCTTTCGAGTTAGTATTCTGGTAACACTGGTCAACCACCTCTTTTTGAAATTTTAATGGAGGACCAAGTGTGAGTGCACATTTTTACTTGCGCAATTAAAAATGTACACACACGAACATGCACACTATAGTGCAAGACACCATAAATGGTCATTTTGGCACAAGTGTAGTTACCATCGATGACAGCGGTGAGTTTCAAATCTTGAGCAACACGGAGCAAAACTGCTCAGTAAGTGTGGCAATTTGACTCCGCCTCACATGATGATGTTATCAATGTGTCGTCATGGCACCCGCATATAAGTAAAAATGGCCAAAATCAATCAATTTGTTGCACTAGCCACAACACTGAAACAGTAATTCAGATGTTTCAACAACCTACAGCTGCCTTCTTCAGTGAATAATTGACACTTGCAGGCACGCATATATAAATACAATAGGGCAGTCAGATGATGATGTGGTCACATGAGGTATATGGGTACAGAAAGTAAGAAAGCATGTGAGTTTAACTAAAACAGTAACAACCTATATGACCTAAATAAAAAAGGAAACAAAAGGAAATAAAAGAAAAATGAAAAATGAAAAGAAAATGGGTGTTGGTGATAGAATTAAAGGGTACAACCTAGTAAACCTAATAAATAACTTACTAACTTACAAACATGGGAAGGCAAAACAAAGAGTAATAATAGTAATAACACAATAATAAAATAACGCCAGATGGTTGTACGTTCAGGCCAGTAGTGCAGCACAAACTCCTGGCAAAGTACTTCTGTCCCTGTTGAGTGGGGCCTGTTGGTGCTGGATGTGCCAGGACTCCAGCGAGTCTGAGTGTGGCTGTGGGTGTCAGTCACCATGGCCTTGGATAGATCAACTCGATGGTTCAAGGAGAACACATGCTCAGTAAAGGCAGAGGACTCTGTTCTTCAGAGCTCGGTGGTGTTCTCAAAGGCGGTGGTCCAAGGATCTACCCGTTTGGCCAATGTAGGTGTGGGGGCATTTGTCACATTGGATGCTGTACACTTCTCCCTTCCTGTGGTCTGTCTGAATCGATCCGTAGGGTCTTAGTTCCCCAGCCATCCAGGTCACCTTCCGTCCTTTCAGGACCCTGTGGCAGGAATTTGTGCACCCCAAGGAAACAGTACCAGCAAACCACAGGAAGGGAATAGTGTGCACCATCCCATATCTCGAATGCTCCAGCACCTGTATTGGCCAAACGGGTAGATTTTTGGACCACCGTCTTCGAGAACACCACCAAGTTGCCAGGTGTAAGACACCACTGTCACCGATTATGCACACATGGCCATGTGCCTACATACTTGTTATCTTTTTCCTCCTTTCTAGTGTTCCTCTTCACCACTGGTTTTATCAACAAGAACCTCTTCTTACCGATTGTGGTCATGCCTTAGCCCTCTGCCTTTGTATGAATTTCTCTCCGTGTCATTTTTCAGCATATATAGCCTTCCTCAGATTACAGTAGTTTTACATTATGAAACAGGATCCACATACAATACAGATATCAGCCAGAAAACGTCGAGCAAATATTTCGCTGCTATTGCGGCAGCCATTTTTCTTTTTAGCAACACGTGATTGATTCAGTGTTACCTTGAACACACGCATTCTCTAGGCACACATGACCTGAATGATGCTATCTGATTGGCTTAAACTACAGTGTCATACATTCCAAGCTGTATCTTGCTTACCGAATAGATTTCGATAAATCTGAAGCCAGATTCTAAATCCTCAGTAAATTGTTACTGTAATGCTTGTTACTGTAAACACTATTTATGGCGTCTTGCACTACACACACAATGTGTTGGCTATGAATCTTTAATCAGTACAGAAGTTAAATGTGCTTACATCACAAATGGGCAAAATCACTTTAAATATGTTCATGTGGCTTGGTATACTCACTCATACTTCGTGATTTGAAATTACACTAGTTGGGGCCTGGGACAGGTCTCCCTTGTCAAAAAATTATCTAGATGTTTCAACCCCATTTAGGGTCTTAATCAGTGATAATATGCACAGGTGCAACATGTCAGAAGGATGTTGTATGGCTACATTGTGGTTACACAGGGCGGATATGTTTGCATATCACAAGTCCACAGCATGCTGATTTCGTGTCTGAAATCTGCACTATTTTGTCAGGTATGGGCTGAAATTTGTTAGCTTATTTGATATTTAGGCACATCCTCTAACAATCCCACCATTTCTCCAAGGCAGTCGCTCGGTCACAGTCCCCTTTCAGGAGTACAATTCGATTGTGCAACTGCGCATGGAGCAGCATGTTCGAGTCACCTGACACACACGTTTGATGATGTGATAATGGAGCTAAAACAATGGCTGAAAAAGTTGACGAGTGCATCTCCTTACCCCATGGGATATTTGAATGCTAAGTGTCGGCTAGTGTGATGGATAGATAGTGGATATGTACATTGTAGTTTAGGTGTTTGACAGTGGGATTTTGAAGAGCAGCTCCCATCGCGAAATGTCACAGCTAAGACAGAAAAACACTTTTGTGTCACAGTGTACACTATCAATTCATGCTAGTCCAAAGATCATAGCCTTCGGTCAGCCCACCGGCGCATCCAAAAATCATTTTGCATAGCCCTCAAATACTGCAATTTTCCGAACGACATGGATAAACGTAGTTGCGCCAAAGTTACTACTCAGATACATAAAGTAGTGGTCCATACTTCAAGTTCTAGAAACTGATATCTTTGGCTTGTCTCTGTAGCAACAAAAACGGGGATCAAAACATATAACAACTTGGCATGACATGTTTAGCCACTTCCGGTTTTGACATGTCACCTGCAAAATTGTGAAACTGTCCTGTCACCTTACGACCTAATTTCTAGGGATGGGGAAAGCGTATCCAATGTGCCTTGAAGCTGGCGAATCTTGACCTGATTTGTTAGAATGTAATGGCATATCCCTCTTGTTCCTGACATTCTTCCACCTGTTGATGTTTCCACAAAGCTCTTCAGAGCCCTCAATCCCTACATATCTCCTTGCTTTAGTGGAAACCACTTTTACTCCTCTTGTTTCTACATTTTCAATGGAGTGCAATCTACACATCATGAAGGTTGAATATATATAAGATATAGTTCAGTAACAAAATGGCGGCATTGGGGTATGTTTATACATTGGGTAAACAAACTTCGCATTTCCCCAAACGTTGTACGAGGTGAAATGCCATCAGCGCTGTGCTCTTAGAGGTTCAGATACCTCCACGTGTCCTTGTGTATGCCTGGGACCTGTAGGTGTCCTGTGTCAAGTGCTAGAAATGCGCAAAAAGTCGATGGAAATAATAATAATAAGAAGAATATGAAAAGATGAAACAGGGTAACAGCAACTACAACACTATTCCCTCATTCAAACTCCAGGTTGCATTTGGGAACATTGTCACATTTGACACCTTGAAAGAAGCCTATCCATGGCCTTTAATTATTCCTGATCGTGTCCGTTTCGCTAGTTTTATCGACGCACGCTAATACATTGGATAGAAGCCGCTGTTTTGAATTGGGGTCATTCCTAAATAGACATCACTACTGTGACGTCCAATATGACAGATTCTGTTAGACTACAAGGCATGCAGCCATGTTATAATCAATGCGTTCAACATTATATATGATTTCCCATGTGCCTGAGTGAGCCAAACACCCCGTCAGAGGATTGGCTTGCATTTTGAACATGTAGCTCATTTCCAAGAAATGACTCAGGCATGCACCAAAAGGGATGGCCATTCAACATAGAATACCTTGGTAGCAGATAACATTTTCTCCATGTTGCGTGCAGTATGCAGTGCAGTACAAAACTCAGGTTTCTATTGTGTTTGATATACAACATCACCACAATTAGATCCATAACTGATATTTCGAATAGACCTTGATGAACATATACGTAGAGAATCAATCAATCAATAGGAACTTCGACCACGTAGGCCTTCGTCAACTGCGTACAAAACTGAGGATGCTGCAGTGTGATGTGAGTTATATAACAAACCCCTAACAGTGTGTGACCAATAGTGATGCATGATTAGGAGTGGGTACATACATAGGTGAGCAATAGCGTTGTGAGATTGGGAGTGATTAGGTACGTACAAAAAAGACCGTGAGGCTTTGTGATTAAGAGAGGGTGAGTGGGTGGCTGAATTATGTGACAAAAGAAATGTTAGGTTAAAAGTAACCAGTAAAAGAAGGAGGGATACATGCACCATCCAGCAATAAAAATAAAGGAATGAGAATAAAAGGCACGTAGAGTTCAATTACCAAATATGAATGAAGTGATCAAGCGGTCAAGCGCTGACTTCTCCAGTGCCCCCTTCTGAATTAAGGAGCACCGAAATGCCTGTCAGAAGGGGGCACTGGAGAAGTCAGCGCTTGCAGAGCATGCATGGAAGAGCCATCACCCAATCAAGTGGGAGGAGACCACAGCGGTTGACCAGGCCAGGACCCCAAGGAGCTGTTGCTGAAGGAGGCAGTCCACATCTGGTTGCTCAAACCCCCCCTTAACAGGGATGGAGGACTGGAGCTGCCTGGATGCTGGATGGCAGCCCGGGGAGCAGTGAAGCAGAGACGACCCTTCCGGTGGTGCAACTTCCGTGACAGCAAATGATGCGACACATGGCTATAAATGACAAGTCCTCACTCTAGCCTCTTACATTTGCCCTGAAGAAGACCAGAGCAGCTGGTCGAAATGTCGGCAAGGTTCCAACCCTGCTTTTTTTCAAGCTGGTATTGGAGAACTACCTCTTTCTCAACTACCAAATATGATGATAATAAGAATTACGTGAAAAGGGGGCTACTGGGATGTGTGTGTGGGTTCAGGATTGAGTTTCAGACAATGGGAAGGAGAAGGCCGCTGTCAAGGTTCATGTTCGGAGTGGATTTTCTGATCTGAATGGCTTCTACAGTCCTTCTCTGCCAGAACCCTTCGGCTCGTCTTTGAACTGTGGCGCCATCCCAACTGATGCAATGGTTTGTTCTCTGAATATGAACTGCAAGGCCGTATATATACTGAGGTGCAAAGCACTAGCTGAAAACAATATGTGCACTAAGGTGGATAGTAGCCATTGATCACCTACCACAACAGGCAGACCTTGCTTTGTGCGAATATTTCCTAAGTGACATCTATTTCAGCCAGAGTCCATATCACATGTGTATATGAAACCTCTATAGAATGCTTAACTTCCTATGGTTGAACCATCAGTGTACTAATGTATAATATATTAAACGTGTAATTTATATACCTTGTGTATAGCGTATTCATATTCCTACTACAGTACATGTCACAAGTTACTTGAATTTTTCCGCTGAAATCCGCGGTTTTCCATCACGGAATTCCGTGAATCTTCGCAAAATTTTCCGCAGAGCGTCCGCACCCGCTCTGCAAACTGGCTGCTGGAACGTACCAACTGCGGAACATTTACCTCGGAATACGGTTGTCTCGCGTAGGTGGCGAGACCGTTTTCACCCTCCTAGTGAAAGCAGCCTAGCTACGCGAGATTAGGAAGACACAGGGTGGTGTGAACGAGGGGTACGCATTACGCTATATACGTAAGTAGCGATCTACAAACGCAGAGGCCGTCCACAGCTTGGGGAGCACGCAGAACGTACCACGTAATCACGTACGTACGATATTCTGTTCTTTACTTTGAATCGCAGGCTGTGCTTTCCCTGATGTGTATATATTATATTTAACAAAAAAAAAATTCTGTTCTTTCCTTCTGCACGCTGCACACAGAAGGAAGAGAAAGTATCAGACACGCCTCAGCAAATAGTGAGCGGTGAGCCACACTACCTAACGCCTTACTACCGACTCGAGTGGTTTGAAACGTGTTCGGCGCGAAGTCGAAAACATGGCGGCGCTGTACGTAAATACAGAAGCGATACTTAGCTCACGATTTGGAGTCCCAAGAGCGGTAGCTAGCGACTACAAGTGACGAGTAGCAACTAACGTGTAGATGGTGCCAACTTCCGCGTGGAATATTTCTCTTGCCACGGATGCCACGCGACCGATCCGCAGAGCGTGCGCGGAAATTAACAACCTGCCATGCGGCCATTCGCGGATTCCCGACGCGGCAAGCCTGCGGAAAATTTCAAGTTACTTGTGACATGTACCGTACAGCTTTATATGTCAAGAGAATTATGGTATCTCCTTCACACCCTTGATTGTAGGAATGCTCACAGTGTGATGTCCATGGAGTGGCTGAGGGCCATTTCAGAATCTGGAATGCCATCTCTCATCTGCCTCACATTTGCAGACAGGCTTTTTGCAGAGCAGATGACAAAGAACAAAGAGTACCCACATCCCGAAGTTGTCCGCACAATTATCAGTGACCACATGCAGGTAGGGCACTTAATGCAGTCCATTGTTCAAACTATAAGGCCAAAATCATTCACTCTGTGCAACTGTACATCTTGTAGGACTTTAAGGGGAAATTCTTGGAATCGGTTGGAGTACCTGCACCAGAGTGCATTATGTGTTGTATAGCTACCAACAATGACTCCATACTAGGGGACAAAGAGGGGCGCCGAAGACTTCGTGACGCTGAAATCACAGGTCCCGAAGATATTGCTCAATGGATCCTTCGTGTCCTGAACAAGAGAGGTCAGTGTGATCTCGCCAAGAAGCTGGAAGAATATTTTGGACCAGAGCTAACTTTGAGGACATAATTTGTTATTGACCTGAGTAAGAATGGCGTGTATAACAGTTACTTTTCTAATGGCAGTGTAAAGACAGTTTGATTTAGCCTCCCTTAGGTTTTGTATTTTCTGTATGTAATTCTTAATCTGTATGTGTGCCATGAGGTTATCTACATATCACCTATACTGTACCAACCATTTGCTGTAGTATTGCTGTACTATCAGAGTTCTCAAGTTTACATCTTTTGCAGAATATGTTCCTGTGCATGCGTAATTTGTAACGTAAATGCATGTATCTATGAAACTTGTAATCCACCATACTGACTGCTTGTTGTGGTAAGCATGCATGATACTGTAACTATATATATATAGATGTCCCTATAGAATGTATAGGCATGTGACCTTTGAACGACATAAACATGGTATAAAATTTTAATTATACAGTACATGCATCTTAAATCTGAGTTACTTGTGTCTAAGCTTGCACAGGGGGACTAATCTTTTGTGCATTATGGATTTCACTATATCATAAATAATTATAGCGATTTTGCTGATACTGACTTACTAATAATGTGAGTATTATGTGATTGCATTGTGTGTACTCTGATGAAAGCCACAGCATTATGGAATGTTGGTGGATTTGGCGTGGATGGATTGAAATACAATCACTACAAAATGTTTATGTTTATGCTATATAATTATGCATATATATATAGAGAGAGAGAGCAGGGTGACTGTATGTACATGTGTTGGCTTTGCATCTGTCGCATAATTAGTATAATATTATATCTAAAAATGAATACAATTCACAACTGTAATATGCTTTTTACTCACAGTGTAATTATGTACTTCTCAAGTACAGTGCACACGACAACATTCCAGTGACATATAGTGCAGACTGCAGCAAATTTGCAGGGGAAAACCAAAAAGAAGCAAGAAGTACTAGTTTCAAAAGAATTTTTGATCAGTTGTCCCAACCCTCCTGATGTAGGCCCTTTCTTCGCGGACACAACATCCTTAGGGCCGCTGCAGCAAGGAGTACTCTTTTCTCCTGGAGCAAGGAGCAGCATGAATCACATCTTTATCATCCTGGATCCCCTTAACCACTGAGTGAATCGGTCGAGGACTGCTGGATTCACTTCAAGGACATTCTCCTCTGCATTGCAGACCTAAAATCCTACTTAATACCTAAAATCACCCTCCGTCACAGGAAGAACCTGCACTGGTTATCCACAAAAACATGTCATCTAGTCCACAGAAAGCCCTGGGACTACAAGTTAGCAAAACGTACCAACAATCCCCGCCATCAACAACAGTATAGAGTTATCAGCAATCAAGTGCGTAGTCTTACCTGAAAGATCATACCCGTCATCTTGACCATATCACAGCCAAACTCACTCAAGACCAGTGCCCTTTTTGGAGATGGCTCAAGAACATTAGAGGGCAGCAGGCTCAGATCCCCAACATCCATCGTGGTTGTGATGGTACAGTATTAACTACACCCACTGAGAAAGCTAGATTTTTCAACCAACACTTCGATCTCGTCGATATTCATACCCGAGAATACTTTTAACTTGAACGAAATAAGAGGGGAATTAGATGCATCTTCGGGCCATGATGCTGTGTCGGAAATTACTATCTGTCAAAATGAAGTCCAAGATCTGCTGAGTAATCTGGATACTTCCAAAGCGTGAGGTCCTGATGACATTCCTGCCCGCCTTCTTAAAGAGGAAGCACCGGACCCTGGCTTGCCAGCCCCTTGACCAGACTCTTCAACCTGTCACTAAGCCAAGGTCACCTGCCCAGGGATTGGACCTCAGCCAATGTTACTCCTGTTTTTAGAAGTGGCAAGCAAGCAATCAGTAGCCAACTACAGACCAATAAGTCTCACTTGCATTGCAGTGAAGACCCTAGAGAGACTATTGCACAGCCATCTCACTAACTCTCTGGGAGACAAGCTGAGTCACCATCAACATGGCTTCCAGAAGGGACACTCCTGCTAAACCCTCCTGATTGAGACAGTCCATGAGTGGGCGCAAAATTTTGATAGAGCCTCCAGCACACATGTCATCTTTACTGACACCTATGTATATATGTATGTTGTTGTGTCCTACAGGGGAGCACTTACATAGGCAAATTACCTTTGTGCAACGTTTTCCCTTGTTGGGATAAAATTATTCCAATTCAATTCAATTTCAACCTAGCTAACCCGTGAATCTTGTACAAAGGATGTGGACCACCACAGACACAACTTATTCAATGTGAAAACCACCTAGACAAGGATGCAGGACAGCGCCTAGTGGCATTACTGCAATAGCATGTGGAGTCATTTCTTCATAGCTTCATTCGCTATAGGCATCTGCTGGCTTGATGAACATAAGAAGGCATTGGGTGCCTCTGTGTCAGTGTGTGCTGTTAGCAAGACATTTATTAGGTAAGAGGACGCACACTGTTGACCACAAGGAACCTTTGAGCCTGTATATGCCTGCATCACAATTGGGCTTTGCATCATCCAGTTAACTGCAAGTATCATTTTGCATCACATGACCACCAAAACCTTCATTAATACGTTAATGTTTCTACTTCTGTATACCTGCATACACGTACTTACACACTCACCCACCAACCCCTCTTGCCAACTTATCTCACCCCCCACATACACACCATCTATCCATTAGTTGCTGAGCTCCATTGACACAACAAGCTACTGAGTGTGCATTGATGGTGAATGTCTGGTGACCAGAATTGCTTGTGGGGTGCAGGTGGCCTGCAGGAAGCAAAAGTCCAGAATGAGAATGAAGAGCAATGGGATGGAAAGGATTCATATCTGGGGGGGTGACAAAAAATGTCACTCCCTATACCTACCGAGCTGCATAGTCGGTGTAGCTGTACACCACTATGTCATGACAGATGATGATATGGTAGAGGCTCATTGCTACTTTGTTGATATCGGGCGAACAGATCGTGAGCAAATATGTAGCAGAATCAATAACAATGGTTGCAGGACGTTTCAGCCGCAAAGGCCTTTGTCAAAGGAAATTGTCCAAATGACCGAAACGTCCTGCAATCATTGTTACTGACTCTGCTACAAATTTGCTCACGATCAGTTCGCCTGATATGACAGATGATGTTGCATTCATTTCCAAACACCTCAACTTATAGTGGGAAGGTTAGATTTGATTTGGTAGAATTTACATACACTCATTCTCTGGGCTGCATGTATTGATTACTCTGTAGTCATGTTATATGACATTGAGAGTAACCTCACAGCACTATCTGTTCATCACGTTGGCGCAGCTGTCCACTACTAGCTCCTGATTGAGTTGGCGGCGTGAGTTAGGGAAGTGTTCCTGGGACGGTGGATGATGGGGTGAATATGCTGATGCCTCAAACCACAGCCAGCACATTCCCCACACCATCATACTGACACTTGAGGGTGATGTTGCCAGTTCTACACACGTATAGGGGAGCAGCTTGGTGGGTCTGAGTGAGGACCAGTGAACTTTCACAAACCACTGCATGGACACCATTTAGATATTTAAACAGTAGCCACGATCACTTCTGTCAACAACATTAATTCAGAGGTTCATTACAGTAATTATCTACTGTTCCTGCAGTTTCCAAGACAACATAACGGCCAACAAACTTAAGGAATCCATTTTGCACGTCGTGGGTTATTGCTTGTAACAGCCACATTGAGCAGTCAATGGCATACCACAACATACATGTTTCCTCCCCCTCACACACACACGACACACACCAATGGGTGCCCTGAGCCTCAGAAAAAGATGCTCATACCATGCAATGCACACACTTGTCAACCCTATGAGCAGCCTAATGTACGTATGTGTCTTTAATAAGGCTAGTTCATCACTACACATGGACGCATGCACGTACATATGCACACATGTACACACACAGGAGCTACTCACACATGTAACACTATATTGGACAGCTACAAACTATATATGTAGGTGAATGCACACAGTGCAGTATACTGTAGACTGAGCTAGTGTGACGTACAGTAGCTACATGTGCAGTAATGAGTGTGCCTGATGAGTAGGCGACGGGGTTTCAGGGAAGTATGAAACTTGCAGGCTTTCAATAGTACCTAACCATTTGTCCATGCATGGATTGCCAATCATGGATACAGTAGACAGATAGCAGTTCTTTTGTTATATGATTCGTGGAAACAAGACTTTTCCACTTGTAAGGCTGCTATGTACTCAGACACTATGTAACATATGTATAATATTATGCTCGTATGTGATGCAAGGCAGTGTGTGGGATGTGCATGAGCCAGTGTGGCATCAGAGAAAGATCAAGGCACATTCGGATGACCAGTACACAATTTTGTCCAATACTTCCACAGTTTGCTAAAAATGGACAGCAAGTAGTTTCGTTGTGATTTGTGATGGTGGTTTGCAATGCATTAAATTGTATACAATTTGTGTTCAAAGGAGGAAAGAATCTAACAGAAGACTATTAGAAGGCCTAGAAGACCTAGAAGATCTGGAATCACATAAAGGCAGACATTCACAAGCTTCTCACTCTGCCATACTCTCTATATGTCTAGATGCTGCTCGTAACATGAGTGAGATATAGCTACTGTATGTATAGCTTGTTATTTACATATCCACAAGGAGTGGAAAAATGAACTTAAATGATGTCCTTAACTTCCAACATGGCCAGCTTACTTGTACAGGTACAGGCTTGTCTCCATCAAGCTCCAATTGCCTCTGAAATTGGAAATAAAGTAGTGCAAGTGCACATAAGTAGCAATAATTATACGTATATATAGTACGGTGACTGCAGAACCAAAGGAACATAAGCATTGAGGTGGTCTGATATGTGACATAGACTATATATTTATGTATAAATCGCTTACAGGAGTTGCACATGCACAACTACTTTTGACAGGCAGTATATGTACGTAAAACAGTAAAAGGTTATCTATAACTAGCAGAGAGGCAGGCTTCACTGCTACAGCGCTCCTTTGAAGGCGCTCTGACGACTGTGCTTCCATGACAGAACCTTGATGGCACCACAATGGTACTTGCAGGTTGCTGGCCAAAGGATGCGCTAGGCGAGCCAGAGCTAGCCTACTGTCTCTCTGCTAGTCATCGTCTCAGCAGCGCCTTCGTTTTGCAGCTGCAGTTGGGGTACCTTTGCGTGTCAGAGAGTGCGAGTGTCCCTCTTGGGCATTGAGCCGCCTTTTTACACATGTACACACAACAATGTCCCCAGAATCTTGCATTCGGCATCCGTAAAAGCGCAAAAACATGACATCACACACACACGCACACACACACACACACACACACACACACACACACACACACACACACACATGCACAGGAATGAGTTTGCATTGGAGGTGATCCCTGGCCATCCCATTGCCTTTGCTCTGCAATCTTTGCTTTGGACTTCCAGACCACCATGACCCCCCAAAGAGAGGGAATCAGTGCGGCGGAATGAATCATTTTCTGCCTACCCCCCCCATGACACTCCCCGTGTGGCGCCCTGTAAAGACTGAATTTCGCGTCCATCACCGACACACTACGGGAGGAATTTGCGAACAAAGGATGATGGCTCTACGAAATTATATATAATTATTAATATAGATAGACAAGGAACCTAGTGTGCTGTCAACAAACCACGAATTTCGAGTGATTAGTTTGCATCTTCATGCATCGTTGTGTAGCATGTGTTCGCATTTACTGTATGTGAGAGGCATGGAGATATGTGAACTCATGCTAAAGAGACCCTGCCTTAACACCACAAGGTCTGAAAAGAGGTGAAGTGTTAACTAGACCCACTCCCACACCCAATGGCGTAAGGGAAGGGTCTAGCATGTTATGCAGGTGCAAGCTATGATTTGTTGCTTCCGTCATGCAACACAGATTTAAGGCTCAGGTCCCGAGAGATTTGATGCAAACAGAAAGACTGCTGCTAGCATGACCTCAATCTTCCAGTCCAAAGTCCCACGCTTGAATTAAAATGAACAGGCGCTCAGTATTTGTATACTTTTAGGGTTAGCAAACAATTGAACAATTGATAAAGTAATATATAATTAATCTTTATGCCAATCAGTTAATGTATTATGATCTACTGTACAAGCAAATGCAATCATTGTAATCACAGTATGGCAATACAAATTACAAATTACACATAAAATTCAACTACAAACAAGTAAATAATCACGACATCCAGACAAATATTGAAATCAGTCACTGTCGATAGTGTTCCATTCACACAGCAAATCTGCCAAGAAAGTATATTAAAATTTATCTCTCACATGTAGGTACATTACATCAGGAGTTGCAAAAGCACTGCTAGTGTTTGTCGACAAAACAGCATCCAAACAGTCACCGAGACCTCACCTGCACAGGATAAGGGGAGCAGAAGAAGTACAGTGCAAAACAAAGTGAAGCCAGTACATACTTAGCCTCGTACCCACTCCCTATTTCCATTCCGACTTTGGACAAGGAAATAGGGCCTGGTGACATTGGGGGGTCAGACATTTACTTCCCCCAGCACAAAATAGTGCAACACCAGTTACGTAGATTGCAGAATTGTTCATGTGATAGTAACAGCAGATCAGCATAGCACCGCTGTCAACGGTACATTTCTGTTCAAGGTCAATGCATACAAACGTACACAGTTTCAGTGCAGACAATGGAGGGCAGGAATGGTTCAGTGCAGACTTTTGCGACTTACATTTTAGTCATGTATTCTTATTCAAGATGCATACTACAGCTGCTCACATCATCTGACTGCTGTGTAATTGAGTTTAGGAATCAGCAGCAGCATAATCATTGGCCATCCAACGGATCTCACATGTGATGAAGAAAAGGACATTGTTGCAACCACAAAGCAGCTATTTGTTGTCAATTTTGCTTTGAAAATCTCTGTGTGGCTAGGTGTAGAGATGATTGGGGATTGAACTTCACTAGCCAAGTAGATAGAGGGACAGATGTCGATTGTCACAAAATTACCAAACGTTTTGGCCCAATCTAGAGCCTTCATCAGTGGTAGATCAAAAAGTACATAGCATTGTAACTTATATACACAGACGGGGGCGGGGGGGGGGGAAACAGCGTGAAAAAAGCATGGGCGGGAAGACAGGTGGCTGTGTGTGTTTTACAAAACCAATGTGGGTTTGGGGTTAAAGATCTGGGGTGGGTATAATGAGTAGTAATAATAATAATAATAATCCTATATATAATGGAGCTAAGCCCGAGAATCCGTGTTCTGTATTTTTAGGAGCGTTTCGCAGTTTGCTACGCGAAAACGACGACCTTCCGTATGCAGCACTTCGGCCTACCTCCATTCGACTCAGCCGTGATGCGAAAACAGCCACACCCGGCGCCGGTGCTGAGAAAACGGGGTAGAGCCGTTGCGGCTGCCACGTTTTCCGGATAACGACACCATCTTTGTCAGAGGTTGCCAAGGCAGCGCGAGGTGGCGCGAAGTGGCAAAATGCAAAGGTGCGCGGACGCCAGCAGTCAACTATGCCCAAGAGACAGGGACCGCGCAACCCACAGGCAAAGCCCGCGAAACGCCCTTGCTTCGGGATGACTTTGCGATCTTCCACTACGGGCCGGTCTCCAAGTTCGCCTACAGCGGATGAGCCTGGACGTTCAGAGGATCATCTAGACAGCTGTCAGCAGCAATTGGCACGCGCTCAAGACAAGACAGTACAGCAGAACTCTTCAGGCAAGCCTCACTTTTGGTCATAGATATAGTGACAATGGGCCATCGCCACATCTACGAAG
Organism: Aplysina aerophoba; assembly: GCA_949841015.1. Classification (NCBI taxonomy): domain Eukaryota; kingdom Metazoa; phylum Porifera; class Demospongiae; order Verongiida; family Aplysinidae; genus Aplysina; species Aplysina aerophoba. Next base: position 3,134,349 of record OX465052.1, on the reverse strand, counting down.
CCATTGACAGAGCTCTGCGTGACATCTGGGAGAATGACAGCATGTTTGGCCAATTGATCGTCGTATTTGCAGGAGACTGGCGACAGATTCTCCCTGTCGTGCACCATGGCTCAAGGGCAGACATTGTGGATGCTTGTCTCAAGAAGTCATACATTTGGCAACATGTACGACCACTGGAAATGACTACTAATGTCAGGGCAGAGAAAGCAGGCAAAAGTACTCAGGCTTTTGCACAATTCCTATTGAGTGTTGGAGATGGCAAGCTTCCGATCAATCATGATGTGGGACCTATGAAAGTTGCCTTGCCAGTACATTTGCTCCTTAAGTCCAACAGTCTCGATGATTTGTGTCACTTTGTGTTTGAGCAGCTGGAGACAAACTATGACACCGCAAGTTGGCTTTGCTCCAGGGCCATTCTCTGTCCCACGAACGCTGATGTTGATGAGGCCAACAACTTAATGATAGAGCGCTTTCCCGGTGAAGCCACAGAATACAAGAGTTCTGATTCTGTTACAGACAATGAGCACCAGTATCCCATTGAATTTCTTAACAGCTTAACTCCAAGTGGCCTTCCACCTCATCGGCTTCTCTTGAAGAAGCACGCCAGTGTTATGCTGCTGCGAAATTTAGACCCCTACAATGGCCATGTCAATGGTGTCCGATATGCCATCAGGGCATTACACAGGCATGTCATTGTAGCTGTTGTGGCTACTGGAACACATGCAGGGAAAGAGATCTACCTCCCACGAATCCCCTTTGTGCCAACAGTCAGCCACTATCCATTCCAGATGAAGTGGAAACAGTTTCCTGTGCATGCAGCATTTGGACTAACTTGCAACAAAAGTCAAGGCCAGACTTTCCATACAGTTGGTATTTACTTGCACAGGCCTCTATTTTCGCATGGCCAACTTTATGTTGCACTCAGTCGAGTAGGTGCACCACACCATCTTAAAGTTCTAATTAGAAAACAAACCCATGACCATGCATTACACTGACAATGCAGTTTACCCTGAAATGTTATGACAACCATTACAGTGCATGTCTTTTTTATCCTATTTTGGACTTGCAGGGTTATGTTGTTCATTTGCCCTGTTTGAATAGTTCACTCCGTGTCAGGCTGCATGAAACACAGAAACTGGCTTTTGACCTACTAACAACGTCAGATAAGCCACAGATGATGTACTGGGACCCACACAGCCGTTGTCAATGTTCTGGCCCCCAAGCAGCCATCGTCGATGTGCTGGCGTCGACACGCCGGCGCCAGCGCGCCATAGCAGGGAAGCCCGCCTCTGGCGGGCTTTCCTGCTAGTAATAATAATAATAGTATTAATATGAACTGGAAAGGACTGTATGTGGTCTAGTGTGAGGTGTGTGGTTCACGTGGGTAGTTGAGGAGGGAGTAAGCCTGTGGTAGGTTGCCATCATCTCTGTTCATTGTGGTGGTCTCTGATCTGATACGCCACGATTCAAGTGCACATCTCTGGTGGTAGCGTGGGTGGGTGTCCACCACCTTGGCCTCTTTCCAATGACATGTGACTCTTGAGCTGCATGCTCTGCAATAGCAGACTGGGCCAAGTTCCCGCTTGTAAGTGCTCTCCTGTGCTCTTTGAGCCGATGATCCAGTGTCCGACAGGTCTGACCAACATACACTTTTGGGCATGTACCACAGGGGACCCTGTAGACAACACCTGCCGTTGTTGTAATGAGATGCGGTCCTTCAGGTTTACCAGTGTTTGCCGTAGTGTATGATGTGGGCGAAAACAGGTCCGGATCCCCAGAGGAGTAAGGATCCATTGGATGGTTTTGGATACATGCCGGACATATGGGATGATTACTGTGGCTCTAGGTGTCATTGGACCAGGTGCAGGGCTGTGCACCAACGGGGTTTGCCAGTTCTTCTTGATCACCGCTGTGGGGTACCCATTGCTGTTGAGAGCATGCATGACGTGTGTCTTCTCACCATCCCTGTCAGGCGCAGACATGCAGATCCTGTCTGCTCGGGTGAGGAGCGTGCGAGCCACAGTGATCTTGTGCGCCAGAGGATGGTGGGAGTCGAAGTCCAGATACCTGTCTGTGTGGGTCTTTTTTCTGAACACGGACATGGTCAAAGAGCCATCAGAGTGGCGGGTAACCCTGGTGTCCAGAAATGGGAGTGTTCCTTCAACCTCTGTCTTAATGATGAACTGGATGGTGGGTTCAATCGAGTTCAGGTGGTTGTGGAACCGCTGAATCTGTACTGAGGCAAGGCCGTGAAGGTGTCATCCACGTATCGCTTCCAGAAGGGTGGTTGAATCGTGCCGGAAGTGAGAGCCCTTTGCTCGACGTCCTCCATCACCAGGTTGGCCACTGTGACAGAGACCGGTGACCCCATAGCTGTGCCGAAGATCTGCTGGAACATCTCCCCTCTGTAGGATAGGTAAGTGGCCCCGAGGCAGAACTCCAGGAGGCTCACAACAATGGAGGGCAGGAATGGTTCAGTGCAGACTTTTGCGACTTACATTTTAGTCCTGTATTCTTATTCAAGATGCATACTACAGCTGCTCACATCATCTGACTGCTGTGTAATTGAGTTTAGGAATCAGCAGCAGCATATTCATTGGCCATCCAACGGATCTCACATGTGATGAAGAAAAGGACACTGTTGCAACCACAAAAACAGCTACTTGTTGTCAATCACAAAAGCAGTTACTTCGTAACTTCTGGACACTGCAAAGCACTTGATACTGGACACAAAGATCTGCCTGAGCCTCCTGTCACTCAGCCACCTGCACTGCAGACCGCTCCCTGTTTCAGCGGGTGCACTTTTAACAACTGCATCCTTGTGTCCAGATTGCACCAGTGCCAACTATTCAACCAAATGGCAGCTGGCTATGCGAGACTATCAACATCTTGCGCTGTCATGCTAAGACAAATTTAGTGGAATAGACTTGAAGAAACTTCTTGACTTCAACAACCATTCGGCTTGTTACTATGCTTGGTAACCAAACTCTGCTGCTTCACTTGTAGTCAACCACACAGTTTTTATGGTTGATTGATTCTTGTGACCTTTGCAATAACTCTTGTATGTTACTAATAGGGTGAGCCTGTGTGGTAAATGTTTTACTAACATACCAGTTTCTATGATGTATGATATCATCATGTGATCATTATGTATATTTCATGCACACTGCCCTGTTGCAGTACTGTCGAGCGAGAGTGCAAGACTGGAACAAAACTTTCACTGAGTGACAATGAAGAGTACCTTTAGTCTCGTCCCCAGTCCACTTCCAGCCGCCATTTTTAATGGGGCTCGAAAGGTGGTCTGGCACATTTACTCGAAAGCTTGGCATTCGTAATGTACGTCAGACACATCACGTGACTAGACAACTAGTGACGTGGCCGCTACGAACCCGGTACCGTCCCGTCGGCATCCTGTAATGGCTACATGTACGATAGAAGAGTGTTTTCTTTGCCACCGCTGGCTAAAGCCCACAGAGAGCATATGTTGGCGAGTACTGACAAAGGCAGGGCATTTTTGGAGACCTTCGTGGGGATACCAGCAGCGCAATTTAAATCACCCCAATACTTGTGCAAGCCGTGCTTGAAGAAGCTTGAAAGGGGGCAGAGTGTTGTGAACGATCTGCAATAGCTCGTGGCGAAACATTTTGGGCTTCCTGGTGGTCAGCTCAGGGCAAAGCATTTTGGGCTTCCTGGTGCACTGATTAAGGCATCTGCAGACGATGACAGTGATAGTGAAGCTGCTGGTACTGCACCTGACAGATCGTCAGCTGAAGAACCCAATGGTGAGTTGAATCATGTACAAGTAACACATTCTAGCGAGTATCTAAGACTGGTATCATCCATTACCTGCACTTACAGTGGTAGATATACTTTGTAGTTGAATAGCAATGCCATATGTATTGACACACACCTATATATCACATATATACATCATCTCCTGTCAAACTGAGAGAGAGAAGCGTTTCGAAGGTCGTGCTGTTCTGTATCTCATTCTGTGACTCAAATCCCTACACCCCCACCACCAACTCCTGAGTTTACCTTGTGAGTATTCCCTACGAAGATGCCTCCCAAACGGGCCACCTCCCGCTCAAAGTCTGCAACTAGTCGCGCTGACCTGCAAGAAGCGCCGAGCGCAGAGGCCCAGCTGATACCTTGTGGGGGGTGCGGTAACCAAATCATTGACCAAGGAGTACAGTGCGAGGGAATCTGCCGGTGGTGACAAGTGCCACGCGATGTCTTCGGCTATCACAGAGATGACCGACGTGGCAAGGGACCTCAGCGCAAGGGTACGTTCTCTGGAAGCCCTTAATAGAGAGCTAGAAGCACGACTAGAACCGTTAGAAACCCACGAACCCCGACCACCCCCGCCTCAGGCTGTCCCTGGAGAGCCAAGAACAGAAGCGGAAGAGGAAGTGGAAACAGAGCAGCTTCCGACCTCGGACGCAGATGACAGCGTACAAGAGCGAGATGTAGGACGGAAACAGAAACAGGCTCTACAACCCGAACAACAACAACAGCAAAAACAGCAACTGCAGTCTCAGCAAAATCAGCAAAAGTCACTCAAACCACATCAGCAACGGACAGAGGGACCTTCTCCTTCGAAGGGCGACAGGAGATTGATGACGATATACATAAGGAAGATTCCAGCAAACATACAACTAAAGGTTATTCAGCAACGCCTTGGAAGACAAGTGGGGAAAGCTTTAAATGATTTGAGAATCACACAAACAGTCCCCAGTGCAGAGTTCCATGGACGATGGAAGTTTGTAAAGTGCTAAGGTCCAAGCTCAACGCTTGTGCAAGTGTCCAAGGCCTGTGAAGAAAGGAAATTACCCTGGAAGGTCAGCCACAATCCTCCTTCGCCGCCTCAGCCCCCTTTTTACAGGGGTCCCCAGCCTATAGAAACGGATGTGACAGCCCATTATGTGTGGCCACAATGCTGTAGTCTGCAAGTGGGCTCGCTCATGTCTGCAATGCCAAAGAACCAAGGTGCAGCAGCACACTGTCACCTCTTCGGGTACCTTTTCACCGCCTGATGCGCGATTTGATCCCATCCACATTGACCTGGTGGGACCCATGCCCCCCCTTATCAAGGGTACTCCTATCTCCTAACCTGTGTGAACAGATTCACTCGTTGGCTCGAGGCCATTGCGCTCCCGGACATCATGGCACCCACGGTTGCGCAGACTTTGTCTCCGGCTGGGTCGCACGTTTTGGTACCCCCTCCAACATCACCACTGACCACGGTGCGCCCTTGAACTCCTGTGCCTGCTTGGAACCACCCGTATACGGACCACAGCCTACCACCCTGCTGCCAACGGGCTTGTAGAATGCTGGTCTGAGTGTCATACCACGCACTCAGTGGGTCGGACCCTGCCACTGGTGCTTCTGGTCCTCTGTTCATGTCTGAAAGAGGATCTACACTGCACCTCACAGTTTGTATACGGTACCACACTACGCCTACCAGGAGCGTTTTTTGAGAGCACTGATTCTCACACGGCACCTGACCCCCAGCACTACGCCACACAGCTCCGCCACATCATGCAACGACTACAGCCAGTGCCACCAGCATATCGCACGTCCTGCAAGCCTCATCAGAGCAAGGACTTGTCTATATGCACCCATGTCTTAGTCCGCGGGGATGCTGTTCGTAGGGCCCTGCAACTTCCTTATGATGGACCGTTTGAGGTGCTTAAGCGTGCTGCAAAGTTTTTCGTAGTCTTGGTGAACGATAAGTGACAGACAATCTCTATCGACCGTGTCAAGCCAGCCCACCTGGAGGTGTCGTTGGTTAGGTTCAACACAACTGAACTGCACAGTCTATCCCCTCCACCTCCTCAAGTGAATGCCCCCGCGTGAACCACCCGCTCAGGTCGGCATGTCCGCTTCCCTGAAAGATATGTCCCTTGACATTGTTTGCCCCACTCACGGGGGGGGGTGTATTGTGGCGTACACATGGTTTATTTTTTGTGTGTATTCATGTGTTTACGTTTCGCGTTAGTTTGTGTTGTTTTTAACTTGCATGGGACCACGCATGCGCACTTTTACTGTAGGTGGACTCTAGTAGTTAGGGCGTAGCTCAGTGTATGGTACAGTGAGTTTGTTGGTTCATTGATTTATTGTGCTCGACTTGTTGGCTGTGCATTGTCCTCGCCAGCCGACATCCTCACCAACATCAATGGTACAAGCTATTAATCCAGTTTTAATCAAAGCTGGGAAATTATGAAAGTTGTGAGGAGTGACAATGTTTTCACCAGCGTGTGGTTTTTCGGAAGGATATCCACCAAGCAAACTTCCACATCTGCGTACTCCATACATTGGTGAGTTTCCATATGGAAGTCACAACAGAGAAGCTATCAATCAATTCAGCCTGAATAAAGAGATTACATGCTGGAGCTGACCACAAAGTGACACATGCAAAGTCAGAGTCTGAGTATGACAGCCTCTACCAAGTTTTAGCCGCATGAGTACAGTCATTGACTACTACAGCATCCAGCACGAGTGGGTTGCAATTCACTTTGGGTGAACTAAAACACAACTGCCTGGAAAAACAGCAATGGAACATCAAAACAGTGGGATACCATACTGCCAACGGACATGCCGCCTGTGTATTCTTTTAGGCAATAACAATAGCCTTATAGCGAACTCAATTTATAGACTGTATACTCAAGACTGTATACCCAAAGATAACTATTTAGCCACTAATGTAACTCATTAACTCCCCCCACCCCCGTTACATTCCCTTTATAATTCTCTGTATCCCGTATTAGGTTCTTTTTCTATCAGTTGTCCTTTCTTCTCCTGTGTCTTTTCTTTTGTGATCAGTAAGCCAACACTGGCTGCGCCACATGCTGCTGTCACATTAGGGGCAGGTGCGCGAGACTAAGTACTCCTCACTTCTCTGTATTATATGGAGACGTGGACAAGTGAAGCACATGATTAATAATATATATGAATTGTGAATGTATACTCTGTTCTCTGCTGATTCAAAGTGCAATATCTTTATCATGGAAGCCTGTATACTGTCCGTGAATCCAAAATGGCAGATAGTTGTTATAAAGAGTTTCATGGCATGCTCTTTTGTGCAGTTGCTCCCGCTAGGATACTCCACAGTACATTGGCCAAATTGGAACAGTTTAGCAATGATTCAGCAGAAGACATGTGAGGAGTTTTCAGGCAGGCTTCATTTACACAGTATAGACAATCATCTCTTACACAGCGCAGTACAGGTTTGTCCAATTATGACATTATCGCTATGCATTAAACAGAAAAAAACACAAATAAAGCGAGAGTGATCAACTAGAAGCGTTAAGCAGCAAACGAAATAGTCATGTTTTCTAAACACAATATCATAGACTCTGGTCATATTGTTAAAAGCAAGAATCAGAGATACCCATACCTACCTACAGCTCCCTTTGGGAGAGACAAGAGAACACCTAGCGGAATCCACAGCTGTTCTTCATCAAGCACAATCAGTGATACGTCCCAGAAGGACAGTGCTGTCACAGCATGTACAAGGACCTGGATAAGAGAGGGATGATGGCATGGGCAGAGTAGAATGCCTGAAGACAAGTTGCAACAATGGTAGTATTACTTAACATTACATTACGGCACTCACTTACATCTCACCAACATAGTAACCTGCGCCAGACTTACACACAAACGCAGAGCATAGGAATGCTAGCACATTAGCCAGGTTTCAGTGACACGGTGGCCAAAGTCTTAGCTACCCAATCAGGTTGCCATAATTCCAGTTACTCCAGATTCAGTAAGTAATCAGTGTACCCAGTGCCTTTGTTGTGCACCCCTGTGTGCACCAAGGCAATGAGTTCAAATCAGTAAGCATCAATACAGAGCCAAAGCAAAAGAAGGATAAAACAGCAGATCACTTAAGGAATACAGCTCTCTCTTTGAAGGAGGACAGGGAGGAGGAGCATGGTAAAGAGCAATGCCAGAGCCTGCTGCTTACACAGCACCATTATCTGCAGAAGGTTGCATAGCATAACATTGGCATTCACTTCTGGCAAGAGTGACTTGAAGATGTGTATTTGTTGCAGCAGAACAGCTACATAGTAGGCACACAGGCAGCTATGTCTGTCTGAGTTCATAATGTGTCTGCCTACGGCACATTCACAGGTCTTCATATCACTGTAATATGCTACTTACTCAGAACCCACCCTTCATACCTCATACAACCTGAGTTGAACGCAGATTGAACCCAGGCTAAGGAGCTTCAACGCGTATATGTGTATGCACTAGGTACTTGATAAAGCAGCAGTAGTGTTATATGCAACAAGACTGCAGGTAAACCACACTGTACCTCAGTAAGCTTCAGTAGTAGTGCGAGCACCAGTTGAAACCTTCGTCTTTGATTTCTCAATGGACTTTCTGTGTGTACAGATAAATGGAAGGCAACATAAAAATAACCTACGTGCAACAGCACAGGTAACACCTATCTAACTGTAGACTGAGGAATTTGAGTTCATTAGCATTCTATACTAGTCTAGGCTTTGCGCAGGACAATATCCTTTGTTTGAAGACTGAACAGTGTTAGCTAGCTATATAACTGCTGGCTTTGAAATTTGATTGCCTCCTTCATTGATTTGCTGAGTTGGAACGATGCACTGTCAGTCGTGTTCGGTCGGCGAGGTGCTACATTTGGGACATTGCCTGGGAAGACATCTCCATGTGAAGATGGAGGCCGCAACCTCGAGCACCATGTCGAGAGTTAAAGCTGCGACAACGGAGCTGAGTGCGGTGTGACCAGAGGTGGAGTGTCTGAAGGCAGAGAACACTGCAGAAGGACTGGCCTAAGCAAGCCACAGAGATAGACTGAGCTGTGGAGGTGGAGCAAATGGAACCTTATGCACTGGTGCTGCAAAATATCCGGGCTCAGGGAGGAACAGATGGTAGCATCTTGACGCAACTTGGAAGCTACTAAAGAGCAGCTGGCACTCAAAAGGGCAAGGTACAAAATTGGTGAGCTAAATTTGAGCCGTTGGAGAAGGAAGACTTATGAAATGATTTGTGTGGAGGTGGCTTAAACAAGGCAGGAGTGCGAGCTGGAGCATCTCCGGGCCTTAGAATTGGAGCGAAGTAAGTGGAAGACCGGTGAAGCTCATTTGGCAGCAGAGAGAGGACTGCAGTCAATAGACACTGGCGGCTGACGTGACTCTGAAGCAAGCCTCAGGGGCGGAAGTTGCCATACCCACACCCCTGACAGAAGTGACCTCACAAGCAAGATTATCACCTTTCCAGGGAAGCTCAAGCTGTGCAGAAAGCAGAGTGAGAATATTGCAGGAAAAATGTCACTGCATTGTCCCAGGGCCTGTTAGTGCAACAGGTACCACTCCTACCCATGTTAGTGGAGAGGGTGATGAAGTAAAGGGAATTTTCACTAAGTGGCATGAGCAGCTACAAGTAGTAGCCAGTATGTGTCAATAGGGTGACCAATAAAACTTATTAATGTAGTGACTAGGCTTAAGGGGACATTGTATGCTTTTTACCGCTCCTGTACTGCCGATGAACGAGCCAGTTACCACATCCTGGCAAAACAGCTGTCAAGTACAGATTTAGTCGGTACAGAGTAACTTATTCCACGATCAGAAGCAGGGTCAGGGAAACACAGTTGAGTTTTTACTCAAGAGTTCAGAGCACAGCCGCCAGCACAGATGGGAAGTAAAGAAGCAGATACTGGGTAAGGTTGTACTAACCAACCAGTTCATACCTGGGCTACACCCAGAGCAGAAGAGCATGCTGGCTGGCTAGGGGGGTAGCTTTGACCAGCTACTAGGTAGGGCACATTTTGAGGAGGCTACACAGGAGGAATTGTCAACAGAAAGTGAGCGGAGATCTAGCTCCAGGAGTTGTGATGAAGGAAGTGAATGGCGTTGTGAAATCAGGACCCCCCCCAAAGAACAACTCACTGGGTCTCAGGACTGGGGCCAATGGAGAGATCAATCCCCAAGAAGCGCTCCACCACGAAGTTAATAGGGAGGCATTTTGTCATTGGCACCAAGGGAAACAGACCAAATACTGTGTTACACCTGTGGAGCGGTGAGACTTGTGCATAAGAACTGCCCAGACTGTGGACTAGACGGCCCCAAGAAATCCAGAGGGAAATCATCAGGGTAGGGCCAGGTTGTGACCACAGTTTGTACAGGGGTGCATGCAGAAGGCCCCATGGACACTGTGGCTGTAGAGGTAGACCCAGTGGATGAGGCCACTGGTGGCTTTATGCGTACCATGCACGGTGTTCCTGGATGCTCTTTGGACTATGCAACGCTCCAGCAACCTTTCAATGCCTAATGGAGACAGTCCTGGCAGGCCTGGTAAGAAGCAAGTGTTTGATATATCTTGATGACATCCTGATTGTGGGGCGCACAGGAGCACTTGGGCAACCTCTGTGATGTCCTGCAGAGATTGCAGACAGCTGGACTAAAACTGAAGGCAATGTTCCTTCAAGCAAAAACAAGTGGAGTACCTACAGCAGATTGTATCTGTTGCTCCAAGGAAGACAATAGTAGTACGAGAGCTTCATAAACCAGTGGATTAGAACCCCCCAATCCTCTTTTTAGGATTAGACTCACACTACCGGCGGTCCAGGGGTTTCCTACATTGCATGAGCTCTGCAAGTCCTGACCAGAAGGATGTCCCCTTTGGACGGATGCCACTCAGGTAGCCTGAGCACGTGCTAGCTAGCTATACAAGTGCTGTGCTTTTTAATTTGATTGCCTCCTTCATTCTCCTTCAGAACATTGCAGTGTTGGTCGTGTGTGGTAGCGAGGCATTACATACGTAAGTAGTAGTTACTACACGCTTTCAATGGTGTATTGCATTTACTGCACTCGCCCTCGGGCGCTTCGTGCCCTCGGGTCTCTAGCAGTAAAGTACACAATACGCCACTGAAAGCGTGTAGTAAGTGGTTTACCAAAAATAGCCGCCCTCAAAATGCGCGGGTAGTTTGAATCGTTGAATGCGCTGGTTGTGGTTGCAGACTTGCAGTTGGTACCTAGCCTTGAGTTGACCTAGAATGGCCAAGTCTTCCAAGCGTACTCGTAGTGAAGGCAACAGCCTACCACCTACCAAGCGGTTTGATAATACCATGGCGGATGACGACTTCGAGGAGTTGCAGCGCGGTGTCAGTGAGGAGAATATCATTCCGCACCATTTTAGTGGTTGAGCTGCTGTGATGGTTCCTTGCGCTGGCCGAGTCTTTGAAGAACTTCACGCATTTCTTCGTGTCTGCGTTCGTTTCTTTAGGGGCGAAACCGCGCTGCGACTCCTTGAAATCGTCATCCACCATGGTGAAATCAAACCGCTTGGTGGGTGGCAGGCTGTTGCCTTTCCTATGAGAATGCATGGTGGAAGACTTAGCCTTTCTACGTCGACTAACAGCGTGAACCTTTTCAGCCTGGGCCAGCACAAGGAACGAACACAGGTGTTAATTGATAAGGAAGGTGTTTGTTTATGTTCCAAGGTGATAATCAGGTGTTACGGGGCTATAAAAGGTGTTAGGGGCGTTTGGACAACTTACTGCAGTGCAGTATTCTGCTACTGGATCAGCGGTGCCTTTGAAGTATGACATCATCATTTGGTAAACACACATACATACGTACGTATGTCACACCATGTATGAGGCGCATACAAACATAGCTCTCCTACCTTCTACATCCAAGGCTTTCTGTTTCTGATTCAATTTCCTCTGTAGACGCGAATACTTGACAAAGTCATTCTACAACAGAAAACAGTACTAGTTAATGTACAGCACAATGTAGAGTACCAAGGGGCGAGCCTGATCGAGCTGCCTGTTGTGCAGTAAACGTAGATAAGGTGAATGTGCTAGGGAAGAGCTTGTACAAATGTACTTAGGTCAGTATGAAGCATACAGGTAGTGTAGTACAAATGAAAGAAGGTCTATGTGGAAGGTACAGGGAAGGTGATTATTGTAGTGCAAATGAGTGGGGAAGGTTGAGTGGTGATGTGGCTAGCCTGCGATTTAGTAGACAGAAAGTGATGGGGCCTTAAGCGAAAGCAACTGCAAATTGTAACTGTGAACACAAATGCATGAAGCCACGTCTGCCATACAGTTGGGTCATCTGAAGTTGTCTGTGGCAAATATTAAAAGTTGCCGTTGTTCAGGAACGTTGGCAATTGTGGTAGCTACAATTAATACAGATATATGGTAAGACGGTGAACCCTACCTATGCACAACAATGACAGACACCATTGTCCGCCCTAGTACTCACAACTGTGGGGCTTGCTCAGGCTCGCCCCAATACATTTAGAGGCCCGTGATCAGTTTGTGATCATGTTGATCATGTACATGTTTCAAGGGGGCAGCATCTCACCACAACACTGAGTCCACTTTGCTCTTTTGTGAGGTCAGAAACGTCCTGTTTGAGTTCAACTGCAAGATCTGAATCCTTCAGTATGCACCCAACTACCTGTATGTAAGAGACGCACATCCACAGCCTGCATGAGACTCATATATCTGCACAGCATACCTTCATGCACAATTACTACACTACAATCAAACATGCAAGAAATTCACTAAAGGTTTCATGGTTGCTGGTATTCAAACTAACGCACTGTCTGCACCAGCAGATGCCCAACTCCATTTTGGTCATAGGTGTAGGGCCAATTCCTCTTTCTTAACTACCAACAGTCAAGGCATCTTGCCTACCCTTCAATCATATGCTTGATACAAGGTGCCCTATACATTAGTACTGTTACTCTATAAAGGTGAAGTTAGCAGCCAACATTACGGATTACAGACGGAAGTTGGGTCTGAAACACATCTATTTAGTAATGTTTTATATGGCATACATGGCAGGAGCACTGTAGACATACGTAAGAACACACACATTTTGCATCCTTCTGTGGCCTACGCAGGTCACATGTGATGTGGAGCACATTTGCACATCTGTAGCCCACGATTGATAGAGTGAACACAAAGGCCAGACCTTCTACCATAACTATAGCTACCTACCCCATCTTCATTTGTACGTAGTAATCCATCCACAGATAGCTAGTACTGCACGCCTATAATGAATCTACACGATCCATCCAATTACTTTTACTAGCTACTTATCATCCGAAGACAATGCCATACCATCCTCTGTATCGCTGAAGAAGAGACGTGCAGCAGGTGCGCTACTAGGGCTGCACACGAGATCAGTAATACGGAGTCACCGTCCACGCGTTCCACTATGCCCGCCATTTTGCTTCAGTTTTCGTTCTTGCTCGTTCATGTCCGCTTTTTGGTTTGCGCGTGCACGAGGTTTGTGGTGGAAAAGTGTCGCTTTCTTGTGTGCATCTCAACCATTACCTGCATATTGGGCTAGAGCGACAGCTGCAGTAACAATGCCGCCAAAATCAACGGTATGTTTACACAGGTGAAGCACTGGAAGATAACTTTTCAATGGATGTACCTACACTATAGGTATAGCTAGTTTGCCAGTACCCTCCTCATTCTTCCCAAATTTAACTTGGTTATCATTGCTTGTTTTGCTCATGATGCAGGCAGCTGATGGAGGTAAAAGAGCAAGGCTTCCTAATGACAAGTCAGCAGATGCGGAGCAACAAGTTCGTATGCTCACACAAATATCGAGAGATATATAGCTAGAGTAGGTAGGGTAGCTATGTAGCTACACGTTTTCAAAATTTCAAACACTGTGTTACTGCAAAGATTATCCAAACTACAATGGTTACTGTAGCACACATGCACACATACAGACACAGACACACAGACACACACACACACACACGCACGCACGCACGCACGCACGCACGCACGCACGCACGCACACACACACACACACCGCACACACACACATATGTACTAAATACATTGCTCTGCAAATATAAAATAATACTATATATGCACATAGTGATGACATGGTATGTAACATATGCTAGACCTACGTGTCTGTGCATTCAGGTATAGAACATATATGAATAGATTTACTACGGGTGTGTGCTATACGTGTAAGGTCTGCATGAGTGCATAATGTACATGTAGATTCTATGGTAAATGTATGCACATTTATATTGATGTTTGTGTATACAATTGTTCGGCATTATTTGACCTGCTACTGGTACTAATGGTCTTCTTGTTTGTAGGAACCTGATGCCAAGAGGAAGAAGAGTGAGCCCAAGAAAGCAGAACCTGTAAAGAAACGAGCAAAGCAGACTAAACTGGTTACCACTGCAAAAGGCTCTGGAGAAGGCTCTGCAGGTGCTGCTGCAAAGGACGGTGGGGAGAGTGAGGGCAAGGCAAAGACAGATCTGTCAAAAGTTGACTTCAAACTGGAGGGTACCGCTACAAAGGATGGAAGGTATGTGCCCTAGACGGAACTCAGGTAGAGAGATTCATACTTAATGGTGAACTACGTAAGTGCACCATTAACATAGGGAGAAATATGTTGACGGCCAGTTTATTACATCCGTACTCAGATTGTTATGTGGGCTGGCAAGAGGCATGATGTGCATGTAGCAGTGAAAATTACTTACATCACTGAAAATAAGCAGTCCTCAGGGCAACACCCCACGTGTTGCCCTCCACTTAGTACTCATTACTACTATTGGGTCTGTACAGGCCGTGGAACTTTAAAATCTGTTCATGGAATATCAATGGTATCCGTGCATGGCTGAAGAGCAACCCAATGCGTTATCTGGAGGAGGAGAGCCCAGACGTTATCTGTTTTCAGGAGGTGAAGTGCTCAGAGAAAGATCTCCCTCTTGATGAACTGGAGATGCCTGGCTATACCAGCTATTGGTCATCAGCTGTGGAGAAGAAGGGCTACAGCGGCACTGGGTGAGTGCATAGGGGTGAATGTGAGAACATCATGAAAATGCCTTAAGTAGTAGTGGAGAATGTGTGGAGTGTTTCATATATGTATGTAGACTAAGCAATTGGTAGTAGTACTGGCATCATGGCATACTGCATGAGGTTAATGCATAATTTGGAGGAAGTTAACTGAGTATTATTAATGTATGCCCTGTATGTGCACATGTACTGTGCTGTACAATACATGTGTTGCAGTCTGTTGACAAAGAAGAAGCCTCTTAAAGTGACATTTGGAATGGGCATCGAGGAGCACGACCAGGAAGGACGACTGATTGTGGCCGAGTATGACACTTTCTATGTGATAGGATGCTGTGAGTAACGTGATAGGATGCTGTGAGTAACGTGATAGGATGCTGTGAGTAACGTGGTAGGATGCTGTGAGTAACGTGATAGGATGCTGCGAGTAACGTGGTAGGAATAGTATATTGGTAATCTGACACACTAAACAATCCCCTGTGAATGCCGAAGGCAATGAATGGGAGCAGCAGTCTAGTAGCAGTAATCATTGAGTCATCCTTTTGCTTATTTGTCTGACACGTTTCACTCTGGCCATGCACTACTGTAGGCTGTGTAATGAGGTGACTTGTCCTTTCCGTTGAGATTATATGGTGAATTGGACTACCTACAAGTTTTCACCTGGTCTGTACGTATCTTGTGTATATACGTACTATATAGTGGAGCTCACCACATGCAATGAATTTGAATATGTGTGAAATAATCAGCACTGCAGCTAATCTTCCCTTTCCCTCTGCGAGCGTGCATGAGATGTTATAGGCAGTTAGACTGTAAATCAGTGTGCACTGTATGTACAGAAGGGTAATGGCAATTTCTTATCACTTCTCCTGGCACAATGCTACTAATTCTTGTCTTACTGTAAAATCGCCTTTCCTTTGTCATCCTCACTTTCTACAGATGTGCCGAATGCAGGAGAGAAGCTGAAACGGTATTGCATCACTACGCTCACAGACTATGCATGCCTGTAAAGGCTGCCAGTGTTGTCACCTTTGACCTTGCCATCTGTACCTATTCTATTGTGCTGTAGGCTAGACTATCGTATGGAGTGGGACAAGGCTTTTAAGGAGTATTTGAAGAAACTTGACAATCTCAAGCCAGTTATTTATTGTGGTGATCTGAATGTGGCACACAACCCGATTGGTGAGCAGTAATGTTGTTTAGAGTCCTGTACAATCTCTATCCTATAGGGACGTGCTGTTCTACGTAGGTGCGTTTGTAGTGTATAATGCAGTAATTTTATTATAATATCGTAGATGTTTATTGCTACGTTGTTGATAACTAGTGAATCAATCTTAAGCATATAATGTATACATTGTTGACAAAGGCCTATGTGGCTTAAAGCATCCTACAATCAGTTGTCGTTGATTCTGCTAAGTGAGATCAAGTTGAAAATTATACTTGTAAACTGTACTGGATGCGCTCAGCACCAGGCTACATTGATTCTACAGTATGGTGTTGGGTACTTAGTATTTACGTATATGTCCTTGACATTGTGTAGATTTGAAGAACCCTAAAAGCAACAAGAACACAGCTGGGTTCACTCAAGAGGAGAGAGACAGTTTCAGCGAGTTACTCAAGCTAGGCTTTGTAGACTCCTTCAGACATCTTTACCCTGACCTGGAGGGTGCTTACTCCTACTGGTCCTACAGGTTTAATGCCAGGGCAAAGAACACTGGCTGGTAAGCTGCCCCATCCCACGCTGCATGATTGGCAGATTTTATTTTGGGGTTGCACAAAGTGGCATAACACATTCATAGCAAGACGTTGACTTCGTTGACAAGCTACGGAGTATTGTGCTGGAGTTTTCCTTACTACAAGCATGGTGACATTTTAAGTGCAATATATGAAAGGGCAGTGCTAGTGTTAGTCCTCATAGCACTCCATCTAGCTCATTTGGACTGCATTGAAAATACTGATGCACTAATATTTTCAAAGAAATGATGACCTCATAACCTTCTGTTGAAGATTAGTTCCATGTTAAAGTTACAACTTTGAACCGAGTGAATAGTGAATGGCATCCAGTTACGGCTTCATATACTCCAATGTGTTTTTGTTGATGCTACATTCAATTGGAACAGCTTTTCAAGCATTGTCAGTCTTCACCAGTGGTACTAGCTCGAATGTCACTAGATTGCTCTGTATATCTCTCATGTATGTAGGCGCCTAGACTACTTTGTTTTGTCGGAGCGTCTAATGCCCAATCTGTGTGACAGCATCATCAGAAAGGAGGTGTATGGCAGTGACCATTGTCCCCTGGTCCTGCTCATGGCCATGGACTAGCTCACATGTGTAGGTAGACAGGTAGTTCTCAATAAGGTATACTTTCATACTTGACCTTTGAGTTTCTTCAAGTGTAAGACACATTTTACTGCAGCATGCACAGCACTATTGTGTTGTTCATAGCAAATATGTGGACTGTAACCATTGCTTGTATTCACAGGCATAATACGTACATATAATATGAAACATGAACTCGTTGAATTTTAATGACTTACTTCATGTACTATACTGTATGCACAGGTTTGCGTACGCTTGATTCTACCTCAGGTTAAAAGTGCATAAAACATAATGCAACACACTATATGCATTGTTAATTCTGTTCTAGAAGATTTGCACCCGTTTATTCTTCCACTCTGAAATGAGTAAATCCCCATTGTCATCCACAACGAACACTCTTGCATCCTTGAAACAGCCTTCTCCCTTTCCTCTTTGCCCGAATGTGTGAATAGCCTCACCTTTTTCATTAAATGCTGACATTTGTTTCTCATGTACAAACGCAAGAACAGTGCTATCTGCCAGCACTAAAACTCCGAAGGGGTTGCTCTGCTGTCCAGTGCTAAACTCTCGTACGAAGTCCCCTTGCAGTGTGAACACCTGGATGCGGTGATTTTGGGTATCTGTCACG
This sequence comes from Aplysina aerophoba, assembly GCA_949841015.1. Lineage (NCBI taxonomy): Eukaryota > Metazoa > Porifera > Demospongiae > Verongiida > Aplysinidae > Aplysina > Aplysina aerophoba. The sequence continues at coordinate 3,116,578 of OX465052.1, read as the reverse complement.
TATAAGTGACTATTCACTGAGATGCTCAAATCCAAAGGGAAGTGAAATTCCCCGCTATTGCTTCCTTTTGCTCCAAACATTTTGATCAATGCGCCTTCTTGTGAGAACACACAAATACGATGGCTGTCATAGTCTGTGACGTAGACCTTCCCACTGCTAGCATCAATCGCAAGGCTCTTTGGGTTTTCCAGCTCACCCTCTCCAAAGTGTCGCATGAAAGTTCCATCTTCTCCAATCACATCAATCCTATTGCTGTTGGCTACGAACAGATGGCCTTCCTCGCTAATGGCTATCCCACGAGGCTTATTGAAGGCTGACTCCTGCTTTCCGATACACCTCATGTACTTTCGTTCTGCATCAAAGACATGAATACAGTGGTTGTCCCAGTCACCAACGTAGATTACTCCAGTTGGAGATACAGCCAGCCCCCATAGCTTTCCAGGTTCACTGGGGAATTGCAGGGTTCCCTTGCACACTCCAAGATACTGAACTTTCCTTTGCAGTGTCCGAGATATCTGTGTTGAATTGAAAGGTGGCGCGTGCCTTGTGTTTATTCACCTTTCGTGACTTGTGACACGGTAACTACATAACAAGCATACCTTAAATCTCAACTTTCTCAACATAGTTTGATCGCTGCGCTCATTCTGTAGCTGCTCAACTTTTTGCTTGCACAGATCCCTCTCCTTGCAGGCTGCAGTCAAACGGGCTTGTAGGTCCTATAGAAAGGTGACCAAGATACGTTAGCACCAGCCACGTACCTGTTCTTCCTACAGAGTATATTCTGATGTACAATGTGAATGTGAGCGAGCATAAGCACGCAAAGAGGTGCCTAATGGATGGGACTCTTTCAATTAGGGTCAGAAAACCAAATGCAATTGCATCCAATCAAGATGGTCTGGGCCCTTACTGTTAGAATGCATGTTTCCAATTCGACCTTACCAGTGTGACTGTAACTTTGCTTCCCAGTGCTGCTGCACTGATCTCGCTGCATCTGGTTTCACCCGTATCACACAACTGCAAATCAGTGAATTGTTGTTGTGAGTGGAATGATAATTAGACAACAAGCATGTAATTGTGTCAAGAGGAATTCTTTTAATGTGATTTAGTGATAGGTAATGAATCAGAACTAACTTTCAATGCTTGGTGTACTTCTTCTTTCAACTGTAAAATTGTATGTATGCCGGAAGAATTGAGCGAATGGAGCAATTTGCATAATGTGCTGTCATGGTACGTGGTCACGTGTATGCAGTATGCTACTTCACTCACATCAGCCTCAGATGACCGTGGTTCGCCATCCTGCCCTTCACGTGCTTCAATGGCTTGCTGTATTTTGAGACAGCTGGTTCTCATAGAAGCTATGTCTCTACTGATGTCCTGTTCATGGAGATGTGCATGATTAACTTGGTTACATCAATATTGACATGGTCAGCAGGTTGCAGGTTTTGCTCTAAAGGCTCACCCTGATGGTGTCCTGAAGTGATGAGACCAAGGCCCATTGCACATCCTTAGTGTTTTCAGCCACCATAACCTGCGTAGAGACAGAATGAGCACAAGTTGAAGCATGTGAATGGAAATTGTGTATTATGTAATTTTATGTGTATACAATGCAAGTATATACATAATATTCACTATAACCAAGTGGGAAGCAACTTATGGCTTTCCTATACTGTTATAGTATATTATAGTTACTAAATTTATGAAATGTGCATAGATTTCCAAAAGAAGTGAAACTAAAAGAAACAACCATTACCTGCTTTGCTTTTGTCCTGTGGCAAAGGTCTTCCCACATATTCTTGTCAATGAGAGTTTCCGCAAGCAATCCTCCCTCCGCTTGAAAGCCCGGTGGTGTCCTGTTTGCCTGCACACCCATCTAGTACATTGTTGTGGTAGGAGTGCATTGGCAATCAATCAGTAGCACATCGGTCACAATTAAACGCCAGCTAAGTCAATTTCACAGCCAGTTCCCTCATGACTGATGGCGTGTCATACATCCGTGCTTCAAAATGGTACATCCATGTGGTTGGGAGTACTGAATATGCTAGTAAAATAATGGATATTTATATACGTACCTTGTCTGCGAAAGCAATGTTGGTACTTAAATTGTGTAGCTCTTCTGCCAAGTAGTGGATCACTGTGGCACCTTTTTCAGATTCAGAGTTCACGATATGACAGAAGCTGTAGAATGCACCAGGGCGCTTTTGGCTGAGATACTGAAGCAACTTGTCATTCTTCTCTGCCTCTGAATCTTGTGACAATATGGATGTCTGCTCCTCTTCAGCTAGCACACCATCAGCAACGAGCTTTGCTGTGACGGAACTCACTGAGTAGGCATCCTTCAAAATCACACTGTTGCTCCTCACTACCTCCCAAATTGGCAGCATTTCAAGACTGTCCCTGCAAGTATGCAACAAACATTATTCATTTATAGTAATGTAGGTGTAGCTACATACATGGTGCATCACAGTGTGACTGCATGTACTTTAAAATAGTGTCATAATATATACTGTTGCTTGGTCCAAGTGTGTGCTGCAATCCCATTGTTGGTGTCGCGTTTCTTCACTGCATTCTTGTGCTCACCTAGGTGCTTCTCAAGCATCCCACCTGTTTCCCGATGTACACACACTCACAGTCCTGCACGGTACTTTATAGACAACACCTTTCTTCTTCCTGTCTTCTGGGGGCTGCTTCGCTTGGACTGGGGCACTTTTGAGGGTGCTTCTGGACCTGCAGATCCTCTTCACTTCGGAAAGGGCATGCCAACCAATGGGAGTGAAGCAGCCCCCAGAAGACAGGAAGAAGATCGAAGGTTTTGCCTATGAAGTACCGTGCAAGGACTGTGAGTGTGTGTACATCGGGAAACGGGCGGGACCCTTTAGAAGCACCTAGGTGAGCACAAGAATGCAGTGAAGAAACACAACACCAACAATGGGAATGCAGCACATGCTTGGGCCAACCAACACCAAGTGAACTGGAAGGCTGCCAAGACAAGAGAAATGGAAGGGAAATACTGGAAGAGAGGGGTACTGCAAGCCTTGCAAATTTGTCAACATCAGCACACCTCCAACTTGGACTGTGGTCTGGCAGCCAATTCCTCCTGGCTGCCGCTGCTTGACAAACCCACTTACTCCTAACATTCTTTCAAACATATAACATATTCATCACCTGAACTTTTAATTTGATCCATGTCATTTTAATTTTATTTCAATCTTGTTGTCCATTATACTTCACACAGCAACGAACCCTACCATATCATACAATTAACTCCTTAGTATTATGCAGTGTAAGCAGTGCACTGTGCATGGTCATAAGATAACAGGTTGTCTATGTTTACATTGTGGTCAACTTTGAGGTACACACTGTACATATTTCTATGTGGGAGTGAACCATTTACATCAATGACTAGTAGTAGGGGAAGGCCATGGAACCATGTTGAAAATTCCAAGGGGCTCTGATGACAGTCATGGTCGACCATCAACAATGTCATACACACGTCATGGTTGAGCAGGGTTGCATTACCGCCTTACTGTATTTCTAGTGTTTATGTGACCATTCAGTAGAAAGCTGACATGTATTAGTTATAGCTGTGTACATCGGATTCCAAATCCTCATCAGGCAGTATCGACTGTATGACTTTCTGCATTGTATATAGACTGTAGCTTTCTCATAGTGCATACGTATATATAATTATAGCAATTGTATATAAAATTATATATATGGCCTCTGTACGAATCATTAGTAGTGGAATATACACTTTCACGGCATGTGTGAAGCACTTCTGCTGCTTCGTGACCTACCAATCATCTGTACCAGTCTGCGTTGATGCCTCCGCGCACTGCAAGGTGGTTTCGGCGAAGTCCACCGCGGCCGCCAGCTGCGAGTTATCATCGGCCGCTGGATTAGGAAGAACTCCTGCAAGTTCTTCGTCCCGAGGCTGTTCGGACACGTAGGCCCTTCGACCTGTACAGCACACATTTCCCATGGCCCTCTCCTCTGGCTTGTGATTCCGCAGCGTACTTCTAATGCACGACGCCCATTTATACGCGTGTTTCGGCGAGCGATAACGGCCGCGATCATTTACCTATATAGCCTCGTACCCAGTCCCTATGTCCGTTCTGACTTTCATTCGGTCGAAAGTCGGAACGGACAAGAAAAATGGCGGGTACACGAGGAGCGTCCACCATCTTCCCTTGGGCCAGTGCCAGCGAGTGGCAGCAGGTGTACCACGACTTGTTTAGCGGTGACACAGCAAGGATGAGGCGTTCATGCGCACACATTCTCTCTTGGACCGCTCGATCTACCTCCGCCATGGCTTTCCCCATCGAGTCCACCTCTGACATCGTGGAGTGCCTGCTACTGCAGCAGACGCTGGCCGCACAGTCCCTCTGCTCAGACCACGTGTTGAGACTGGCGTACGCCATGGCAGTCAACAGGTTAGTAGCGTGCACATGGTGCTACACAATGGTCTTTATTTTTTATGTAAGCGCAGTTGCTATTTATGTCGGTAAGCGGATGGCCCTTTTCTGGCTATTGTTACGTGCGAACGTGTCACAAGGCCGGAGATGCAGTCGCTGGCCAAAATGTCATATGTTCCAGGCGAAGTGTTATTCCGGCCGCTTCGCTCTCTCCTTCTTAGTGCAACAAAAAGACAAAAAGACAGCTGTAGGTGTCCGTTTACGTATAAGCCCTAATCGAACGAAGATGAATGCGATTTAACATCCTTTGACAGATAGCTGCAGGCAATCACACAACACGCTACTAAGCACACGAATCTGATTGGCACTTGTGATCTGTACCTTGCATGTGACAAGTTGCCTGATCAATAGCCAGAAAATGATCATCCATTCCCAGATCAATAGCCACTGCATTAAGTAAGGCTTGCCTGTACACATTTGTGGCGCTCCGACATTGCACTATTTGCAGTATATCGATTCAGCTTCCACCAAGAAGACTGTATTTGGGCTAGGTATGAATAGGGATGTTGCATATGATGTCATAACTGTCACGTACACGATGTTTGCATGGCAAAGAAATGCAAAATACATGTACAAATACATATATAGGACGAACAATTTTACGGTGCAATGGCAAATCGAGCATAGCTTTCAGACTATTTCTACACCATTGACTAGGCAAGTAAGAAGTGGTACACACAGTAGATTGCTCTTTTTAACGGAGAAGACTCATATTGGCTAAAGAAAGACACCTTTTCTCAGCTGGATGGCAATCTTCCCAATTTCACATGAGCACAGCTGTGCGTAAGAAACAACTTGAATTGCCTTCATTCCAACTTGCTAAATCGGGAGCTCTTGTATACAAGCTACTGCTAGCTGTATGGTAAACCCTTTCTGATCTTGATATACGTACGTAGCAGCACTAACAACTGATTGCAGGACCCTTCAGACCATTAATTCTGTTGTGTATATGCTCATCAAGTATAAATTCGCTAGTTTTCACAACGTAGCAATGAGCCTCTACGATATCAATCCCCTTCTTCGCTGACTACTTGTCCTATAACTCAAATACGTAGGTACTTGTACCTGTACCACTACTATACCCTTACTGCTAATTTCAAGGCAGATAAGGAAGTGGTAAACTACATATGCTTAGATAATTGCCGAGCTGTAAAGCGAGGGAAGTAATTGTGTTGTGTTGTCGTGTTTGTATATATGTATATTATATACATATATATATATCCGTCCCAGTCAACCTGAGACACCTCGATTGTGCATTTGCTTCCTGGTCTTCGCTGGCACATAAGACAACTACGAGCTCCACTTCGACGGAATCCGTAGCGCATCTGTGCGCATAAGCCCTTTAATGCTTTATACTGCATTCACATCTATGCTGGCATTGCATAATCCTCAGTTGGAGCCTATAAGGTTCTGCCAGTTGGCCATTTTAACTTACGTCATTCTACCCGCATGACCCGGACCCCTTCCACTGCTCTTGGGGGAGGGGGGGGCGCACACAAGTGCACCCCACTGGAATCGCTCTAGGGCAAGTCCAAATATGTAGTAGGTGTCGATTGAGACGGTGTACACACTATCCGCCATTGTGCTTACGTCTGTCTACAGCAAGGCTCCTGCATCCATATGTATGCCCTAATAGATATAATACTTTGTCGATGTATGGGTCCTTGAAGCATCCTGGAAGCTGTATAGGAACATTGCTCTTTTGATTGGCATTTGTATGCAGCCAGCTTAAGCCCTCTTACACTATGGGTGGCCATCAGAGAAATGGCACGGTTGAATATGGTCACTACCGTATAGCAGAAAATTTGGTGGGCATTATATTTGGCAAGTGCTCTGATTTAGCATTTGGCTAGTTTTATATTGGCAAATTGCCCGAAACTATGATGCAATCACTGCCTTAATTGACACTGGATGACGGAAGTGCTACTTTTCATAATAAGGTTTGATAGATAACGGCATTCGTGGATGTCGTAGTTACAGAGCGGTTTAGCTGCCAACTAGCATTGAACACACCAGCTGCGAAAGGGATATGGCCAATACAGAGGGGCATATGCAGCCGCTTGCAACTGTTGTGGATTCTTCTAGTATGCAACTCGCCCACACCCTTTCCTGTCATATTGATGTTCTCCCTGGTCCCTGGGTATAAATGAAGAGTTGGTACCGATCCTACTCTTGTGCTCAGATTGGATCTTATTCAGGTGCTTGTGCAGTACCATAGATAACAGGAAAATGTATGTAAAAACTGCCCTATTGTAAAAGCTGAAATATTTAGAGTTTCACCTCAGTAAGCCACACTATCCTCCACATTGAACCCCCCCAATTGGCCAGCATTACATTACCTGCTTGAAGCTTGTTAAGATTCCCATTGTCTTCAGCGTATCCTTTGGATATAATGTTCATGGTTCCCTGCGGGGTGATACTTTGCGGTGTTGTAATGCTTGTATGTGGACCATGTTGCTGTCTTCGACATAAGTGCCATTTCGATAAAAAGCTCACAATACATATTAGGATGATTATTTTGGACGCATGCCTGACGAAGCCCGTGATGGGTGAAACGTTGCATTGAAGTGACAATTAGAAGTGACGAGTCATTTTTTGGCGTGCTCGATCGTCCAAAAATAATCATTCTACTATCAACTCCAGCATGCCTAATAACTTTCATGCTCACAATACATAATGATGGAATTACACAGAGTCTATGTTGTGACGTAAAGCACCATGGCATGGTCCCCTCGATCCTTCCCTGTCCAGCCACTGGATCACACACATATCTAGTGTAAGCACTTCAATTCATGGTTCGTCATCCCAGTTTAGCACTCTCAAGTGCTCTAAACGCTGCTAGTGCTCCCTCTTTATCTCCATGCTTGCGAAACTGGCCAAGGGTGAATAAGGCTGTTCAGTCGAGCTTGTGGCCTGGCAAGGTGATCGAGGCACAGAGAGGCATTTGATTGGGTCTGGTCCTTTTGAGGTGCAACACTGGGAGCTATAATATAAGGAATGGTTATTGTTTATGTTACAGTATTTGTCTCAAGAAACGTACCAAATTCCGCAGATTTGCCGCGTTGGTAATCCGCAGCTCCTCTGCGGAATATTCAAAGGATATCTGCAAAATTGTCAAGGGTATCCGTGGAATTCTCGAAGGGCATCTGCGGAATGGTAGAAGGAATCCGCAGAATTGTCGAAGGGCATCTGCAGAATGGTAGAAGGCATCCGTGGAATCATCAAAGGGCATCTGCGGACTTCGTCAAAGAGCATCGCCAGAATCATCAAAGGTGTCCACGGAATCGCGTCAAACGGAATCATCATACTGTGTCCCTGGAATGGTCGAAGAGTAGTGAAAGGGAACTATAGATGCGTCGTGATATTCGTACACAGCAACGATGTTCCGCGGAGAAGGACAAGATGTTCGGCGGGAAGGACAAACACTCTGCGGACAGTGGAGAGACATTCATTTGGTAAGGTGCGAAATAAACTCGCATGTTTCTGGTTGCTTGATGACATCTTCAATCAGCCCTCTCCCTGAGATCTGTGCAGCATCGAAAATGTTTGTTGATCCCATCCAACAAACTCACGAGGACGAGACATGTACATTGCTGTTACTGACATGCAGAGAGCACTTGAACAATAGCTGCGATGATTGTGCTGGTTAAATTATGTGCCATGTGTATTTGTTGACAATTTGTGGAGGCAGTTTTGCCTAAATGCACTAGAAAGTCAAGTCTGGATTGACAACACATCTAAAGCACCGCGTTAGTCCACGCAGGCGGCCATCTTTTGCTTGCTTAAGTACAAAATTATTCCAGTACCTGCCAACACACAGGCACACTTGAATAATAAAGCAACAGGACTATGACTATATATACCATAAACTGTAACATTCCTACATGGTCTAAGCTAGCTAACATCTTCTTATGGAACTAAACTACTTGTTGTGTCACATGCAAGCTATATATTACCAAAACCCTGACCCCCCTAATGGACAAATCAAATATTTCAACGTACTCCTGCAGGCTGTATGGTATCCGAAGCTCATTAGAGCAGGTAGATGCAGAGAGTAGCCTTGCTTCTGACGAAAGGAAATGGTTGGCATAGGGATGAGGCCAAGGGGTGAAATTGCAGAAGCAGATGTTATGAAAATTAGAATGTTGATACATGTAAAAGGTGCTGCTTCATCCTTGCATTTTTTGAGCTGGGTGCAAAACTTGTGCATAATATATTCCTCCACTACTCTTTTGTTTGAGTCAGAGAAACACGGCACAAAGAGATTCAGCATCACATCTGCCGTAAGACCCTGGGACTTTGTTGCACTCAGAGGCTTCAGCACAACATTAACTGACAAAATTCAAGCACTCCTCTCAGTCATTCTCGCAACTGAGATACTTCAGCATAAATGAATGCGTAGTGCGTGAGGTGCAACCAAACAGCTTCTAGTACCTCGTTGCGATTTCTGATGCTAACTAAGCAGGTGCATCCACAATCCAGTAGGAAAGAGAAATAATTTTGTGAGAGGCACATCTAAAGGGATTGGTCATCAGCAACACACAAAGACTGGAATGCATGAGGGTCATGAGCATTCTATTAACTGCTTGCATGCATGAGCATACACAGTAGATGCTGTGCATGGGCAATACATACTTGTTGCAATGAGACCTGGATCTCTGCATCTGGGATGGAAGCCAGCATTTGCTCAGCAATTCACTTGACACATTGCCGTACACCAGAAAATGTGCAGCCTCTAGTGCAAAGCACACTGCATGGGCTTTGGGCACCATAGACTATAGCTGTTGCTAGCACTTCGCCTGAACCGATGTTTCCCTAAAGCCATGTGCACAGGATTAATGCCATTCTCAGTCAATGTTTACATTGACCCGGCTGCAGATACGTAGTAATTGTGTAAATGGGCAAAATAGTTCACTTCTGGGACCCCCTTCATCTACTGCAGGCTCACCAATAGAGCTAACTTGAAGGTTGGCAGAGGGATCAAAGGTGTGTCTAGAGAAGGCCATGAGAGCATCATGTAGAAGATTTGATTGACAGACATTAATCCTCTCGATGGCTTGAGCGTTGCCGGGGTTCATCACTGTGGTACGGTGGTCTTACAAGATGGCCTTAAGGTAGAGCTAGAGTGACCTGTTTTGTTTGATTTCATTTTTTGAACAGGTATATAGTTGTAAGAGCTCTTTTGAACTGTGCAGTTATTATCCCGAAACGTTCGATAGTTTTTGAGTTGTACAGGAGAGAAATTCTTTGGTAATTAATACATCTCACCCACAATGTTATGATAAGGCTCCCACAATGTTATGATACGGAAGGTGTCACTGAGTAAGTATATTGTGCGCTTAGAAGCAGCACGAGTGGAAGGTGTCGCCGAATAAGCATATTGCACGTGTAGAAGCAGCGTGATGGGTGACACGACGATGGAGATGGCTGTGACTGCCTTTCGTGCGCAGTTTAGTGAGAATGGGTAAGAAATCGCTCGCTATAGTTCAAATTCTCTTCACAAAATAGCTATTTTGCAATGTTTTCAGATTGAATGACTGTCCTGAGCCCTTGCTACATCTACTTACAAATGCCTACCCTGGTGAAAAGGGAAGACAAGGCTATGATGTACAAGCGGCTGTATGGAATTCTATGGGTAACCTGAAGTTCATATGCAGTCATGCAATTGAGCTCCAGCTTGGTATGCTTCCACGCATTGAATCATGTTATGTGTACTATACATGATTCATGTAGTTTGGTGGCAAAGTTGGTCAGGGGCATTTCATGGGAGAGAGACCAAAATATGTTTACCCCATGGAGCTGAAGTCCCTTGTTCAGGCCCGTTTTCCTGAAGATTTGCAGGATAGGCCAGACCCGAGTGGACCATCGGTATGCATTACATTGCAGTGAACAATATTTTGTATCCGCCTCTAACAGCTACAGCCTAATACTGTTCCACCACTTACTCTGACATGCATTCTGCTAAATGGCCAGCAGTTAAGGAGTCACCTGCACCTGCCAGGAAGAGCAGGTCTAACAGAGTATATTAATTAATGTGCTGACAGTGAACATAATTATTACTAATGTTTTCATAGTTATTTGCATATTCAAGTAAAAAAGTCAAAGTGAGCTATGTGTTAATGACGTACTGCTGACTTATTCAGTGGGCAATCCCTAAATGTTATCCGTGAATGACTTGTTGATCCGCATCGGCATGGTTTTTGAGCTTGAGAGACTTTTGATTTCTTTGAAGCCGGAAGCATTTTGCCTGTTGAACTGTCTTCACTAACCACCAACAAAGCTCCATCTGCAATGGCAGTGGATTGAATGGTGGGAAGTGGTCCAATCTCTGTGTCACTGTGTTGGATTTGCTGCCTCTTTGCCCATTGTTTACGCTCTTGCTGATCTTCTACACGCGCACTTTTTATGCGAATCCGGTAACTTTTCAGTTCAGATGTTTGTATTTGCTTCAGGTGAACAGTTCTTCGTTCCATGTCCTCTTTCCACAGAACTACCATGCCATCTAGAATGGGTAATCCCATTTCTGAATATAGATCAACGTATGGTGAGTAGTCTGATCCATATACCTCCTGTAAGAAAGAAAGACAGCTTATGATCAACCCCCAATTGGTCAGCATCTCTTTGGAGTGGGTATTTCTACTGTGTGTGTCATTGTTCATGAGGTGTGCCGTGAAATAGTCCGCTGCTTTCTGCGGACTTATCAAGATTCCACAAGGACATGAGGGCATGGCAATAGTCAGGGGTTTTGAAGACCGATGGGGCTTTCCACAATGTTTTGGGGCAGTGGATGGCTCACACATACCCATTATCACACCTGAGAATTGTGCCAATGACTACTACAATCGTAAGAAGTTCCCATCTATTGTACTGCAGGCAATGGTAGATCACGAGTATCATTTTATGAATGTGTACGCTGGATGGCCCGGCAGTGTGCATGATGCCCGTATTTTATCTAATTCCAAATTGTTTGCCATGGGAGAAGCTGAAACCCTTGTCCCCAATTCGGTACGAACAATGAGTGGAGTGCCTGTGCCTGTTGTTATCCTTGGTGATCCAGCTTATCCACTCCTTCCATGGTTAATGAAACCATACCCTGGGGAGGGATTGAGCGCCAAACACAGAAACTTCAACACTCAACTTAGCAGAGCTCGTGTGGTTGTTGAGTGCGCATTCGGCAGGCTGAAAGGGAGGTGGAGATGCCTACTGAAAAGAAATGATGTGAAGTTGGAATTCATGTCCACATTGGTTACTGCTTGCTGTGTCCCGCACAATATATGCGAGATACATCAGGACAATTTTGATCAGCAGGGGATTGATGATGAGGTGATTGGGCAAGCAGGCAACATACCAAGTAATGCAACTACTATTCCCAGCAACAGCTATATCTATACGAAATGCTTTATGTGATTATATTGAAAGCAACTAAGTGTCTATTCACCTTATATATTATCACTTTAAATAGCACTGCATACATGTATGGTATACTTACAGTACTTTGTTAACATCTTACGAGTAAATTGATACTTCTAATGTGTTTAATTCAGTGAGCAAAGGTGAAGCAATATTGATACATTAATAGCAGGAAAGCTAGTCTTCTTCATCCGAGCTGTGCATAGAAGGGGGAGGAGGGAAGGTTGGATGGGGCTGGTAGAGTGGATGTCTATCAGTGGGAAACGGTGGAAACGACTGTGTGCTGGGCGGATACCCAGCTGAAAAGGGTGGCATTGGAGAACTGGGCTTACTTTGCCCCATGGCAGACAACATAAGCTGCCGGTCATTTGCTGCTGCTATCTTGTCCCGTTCGTCCTCAATTTCACTCCTCTCTTTGTCCCACTTCATTCTCTCCTTCCTTGCTTCCTCATGTGCAGCTAACAGCTCCTGCACCATCACATTTCCTGCCTTCTCTGCTCGTTGCACTTTGGATACTCTCTTTCTTTATTTCTTTGGATGGGGTGCCTCATCATCAGCAGGGGTACCCGTCTTCCCAGAGGATGAGTGACTTCTTCCTGGACGGCTAGGGGTTTCTTGGCAGCTGCCAGAAGGGCCAGGATTGGTGTCTGACTGGCAAGGAGCTTGGCTGGCAGATAGAGTGGTGGTTTCTGGCCAGCTGGCAGATGAGGCAGGGGTTTGTGGTTGGCTCACGGAAGGGCCAGGGGTTTCTGGTTGGCCCACGGAAGGGCCAGGAGTTTCTGGTTGGCTCACTGAAGGGCCAGGGGTCTCTGATTGGCTCACGGAAGGGCTAGGAATTTCTGGTTGGCTACTAGGGGTTACTGATTGGTCAGGTGAGAGTACAGGGGACACCACTTCGCGTTCTCCAGCGCCCATTTCATGCTCCTCTTCATAAAATGCGGAGTCCAGAAGATGGACAGGCTTGACATTTGGCCTGCCAGCCATCACAGCATCTATCTGAGAGAAATAGGCGAAATCGCTGGGAAGATCTTCTTCCTCGTCGGATTCATTGCACAGGAATAATGCCATTCTCAGTCAATGTTTACATTGACCCGGCTGCAGATACGTAGTAATTGTGTAAATAGGCAAAAGAGTTCACTTCTGGGACCCCCTTCATCTACTGCAGGCTCACCAATAAAGCTAACTTGAAGGTTGGCAGAGGGATCAAACGTGTGTCTAGAGAAGGCCATGAGAGCATCATGTAGAAGATTTGATCGACAGACATTAATCCTCTCGGTGGCTTGAGCGTTGCCGTGGCTCATCACTGTGGTGCGGTGGTCTTGCAAGATGGCCTTAACATCTTCCTCTGAAGACACTACTTCACTTTGCACGTCTTGACTTGGTGCCCTACAAAATCATTTTGAGACATCAAGCAGTACAGATGAATGGGCCATTAGTGCAAGAAGCCCACTTCCCCTCCTACCGTAGTCATCATCGGGTGACTCTCCAATAATCTGCAAAGCTTGCTTAAGAGCAGGAAAGTTGTTCAACACTGCATTGATGGCTGCCATCCGCATTGTTCAATGAGTGGGACAAATAGGTCTAAGTCCACTACCACCAATTGCCAATTGTTTGCGTTGTTGGAAGGCTTTTGCTCCCTCCCCCAATGGGATGGAGATACGTAGGTGAACTTGAATGTTGGATTGTCATTAATGGCTGTCCTGAATGTTGAACGAATCTCAGCCTTTTTCTCCCTCTCGTCCGTTCTCAGTGTGAGATGAATCTTCCCAAGTAATCCCTGCCTGACTAAATCAATTCGACTTCTACCTACGTTACATGAGCACAGCTTAATTTTACACACATGCATGCATAATTAGATGACCTGCCCAATTCTTATTCTTGCCCACTTCTTGGAACAGGTATCATGTTCTCATCTGTGACAAAGTCTTTTGGCAAACAAATAATGTCTATGTCCCACTGGAGCTCCTTCTCTCCAGCTTTCTTCTTGAGGAAGCTTGATGGCAGAAATTTTGCCCTCCTCTTTTCCAGTCTGCGGACCTCACTTGGCTCACCTCGTTCTCACCATTAAGTCTACTGCTACGGCTGCTGCTACTGCCCAGTTGTCTAGTAACTGCTTCAAAAAGTCTCTTACTTCCTCCATTTGGCACTAAGATCATGACCATGGGCTCTGCACAGTGACCAGACCATGTGCTCTGACGTGGAATTCATGTGGGTGACAGCTACATATGCAACTTGTGAATATGACAAGGACACTTGCACTGTGTACTATCCCCGGAAAGGGCCTGGAAATGCAACTATCGCACAATGATGTGCATGATGGGATTAGTATGACAGTGTGTATGACATTGTGATGAGCTTTAGCAACACTAATGGAGTAGTTAGGCCATTCATTCCTTAGATCTAGTGTACTAGCTCACCTATTCTCCTCGTCCATGGATTTCCATTATGGAGTTGCAGAAACAGGGTTAGATCATATGACTCTGCAAGCCCCATTCTCTGGTACTGGTTCATTTTGGGAGTCAGAAATGTTGACAGTTCATCATACAGTCGCAAAAGTGTCTACTGTTATCATGCATCAGGTCCTCCATTTTGAAAACGTGGTATGTTAATCATCATCACCAGGGTAGGTATTGTAGAACTGGCCGCGTTATGTAGCGAAACGATGTTCGTGCGGCTGAAGGATGACTGTATGCAAGCATGGACTTCTTGGTCACAATTTAATCAGCACACACGAGTAAACCAGTGTCTATATAAATGTGACTGGTGTTCAGCAACAAAGAAGATGACAAGACAATGCGACCAGAACAGGCACACGTGTTACAAATTTAGTTTGGTGCAGGTGTTAATAGTCTTCCATGCAAGTGTGACTAGTTCTACAGGCACTCACAAGCCCTACTGATGAGTATTCATGTTCATGCACATAACACACATATAACATAAGGGTGTTCATCACCAGTGTAACACAGCCCCCCTCACTGAAAGAATTTATCCTGGATTCAGTGCCATACTGGAACACCATACCGATTGGGTGGATGGTGCGGTGCACTCTTGTGGGATACCGAAGGAATAGATGCCTCTTTGGCTTTGGGCTAGTTGCTCATCCGAGCCACAGGTGTCTCCAAACAATTGAGGTGGTTGAGGATGATGGACATGGTCTGTAACAGGGCATCGTGCTTGATTTCAGCGTAGTCCACATGGGTCTCCTCCACACGTGCAACACGTTGCTTCGGGAGCAAGTACGACTCAAGCTCTAGCGTGATGCTTACTGATGTCTCCACCATGGTGGTGTGTCGGTGCTTCACTGTGAAGGCAACCTGTGGGTTGTCCAGGTCAGGTACTGCTGTTAAGCCAGCAGCTGTCAGGCGTCTACGCCCATGGTGGGGAAAGCTTGATCCACCAAGACCCTCAAGCCCTCGCCAAAATCGGCCCGTCTTATGGATGTCTTCTTCGTCTGCTTGTGGAATTCTGCCACATACGGTACAAAACACACTTACTCTTTGGTTTGAAGCATCCATGCAGTGCCTTGACAGCCTCTGGGTAAGTCAGCTTGCGTTTTCTTGTGCAACTGCTTTGGGCTGATCCCGTCAGGCATGCCTTCAGCCATAGCAGCTTCATCCACTGTCCATTTGTTCTCTGCTGCAACATTCTTGAAATGCTTGAGCCACTCTTCCCATCTCCTTTCACCCGTATACGCAATGGGAAGGATGACTGGTTCCCTGCCATCATCTCTGCTGATCTTGCTGACTATACCAAGTGTATAATGGGCCACGTTACATAGCTGAACAATGCTTGTAGGGCTGAAGATGAATGTCGGGCAAGCGCGGACTCCTCGGTCACAACTCAATCAATCAACACACACATTAGTACAGCAGCATCTATATAGATGTGACTGGTGTACAGCAACAAAGAAGATGACAAGACAGTGCGACCAGGACAGGTGCGTGCATGTTACAAGTTTAGTGTGGTGCAGGTGTTAATAGTCTTCCTTGCAAGTGTGACTAGTTCTACTGATTCATGCTCATGCACATAACACACATAACATAACACAAGGGTGTCTGTCACCAGTGTCACAGTAGCATCGAAACTGCACTTCTGGTGTGGTAGTCAGTGCTGGAGTTTTGAAGGTACTTGAGCAGTGGAGACTTGGGACTTTTACTTCCACTTCGGTCAACTGAATGTCCACGGGCTGTAGCCAGTTGGTTATAATTTGGCCAAATGTTGTGACATGAATACAGAATCTAAAACCAAAATTGAAGTTTGACAGATTGTGTTTCAGATTCATCAATGTAAGGAGGAAACACGGGATGTTTTTGTAATTTGTTCCCAGTATTGTACTGTCTGGATTGCTATGTGTCGTGTGCCTAAATGTTGGCATTAGAATAGTATAACTAAGAAGGGCTGTGTAGAATGCAGTACGTTTGTCATCTCTTTTCCACATAGATTCATCAGGGAAGCCACATACCGTGCTACTAAATTGTTTTACAGCATGCAGCTCCTCAAGCCTCATCTGGTAGCCTGCTTCAAGACACTTGAATGATGCCTTCAAGAACTCAGCAGGTGTAACAATTCCAGAAGTGGATGGCTGAGACAAATCCATTGCATCGTCGCACATCAACTCCAAAACGGCATCTTTTTGCTGATACCTGGGCTGCACAGCCTCATACCTCCTCTTTACTGTATAGCAGTAAGATCTTTAACAGAATTCTTAATATGCCTGAATATTGACGTTGAGTACAGAGGGATTGAGGATTATCTGATCTTTTACCTATGAATAAAATATTTGGACATTACATGTGACTGTGAACGATTCTGGCAAAATGAATGCGTATTTGTAGGAGAGGCAATTTACACTGATTTGGTACTCACCACCAGTGAAATGCTCGCTGCAGATGTACATACCTGTTGGGACCAGGATTGTAATCCTTCCTGTTGATTGCTCTTAGCCACTATCCACTCTTTACGGGATCTTTTGGTAGTTCAATCAAAACTAATTCCCTTCTCTTTAGCTTCTTTTGTCACTCTGTTCATGCAAAACAGTGCACAGCAAGAAAGAACCATTGCATATATGATCTACAGACCATATTTCTCTTAGTCCACACATTCGGATACTTTATTTGCCATGCAGAAGTAAATGTCACGTGACGATTGTGCACGTCGATCTCTATTCTACAACTTCCTACAATGAAGCTCCTAGTTAATCATTTCTCAGACTCGCTTCAGTTATACAAACGCATTGTACCATGTGCATTATATGCTCAAAAATTCATCAACCTTTGCTATACCAGATGCGATAGTGAACCTCTCTTCATTTATCATACCATCAGTCCTTCCTCTACCTTTGGGAATGGAAGTCAGAGGGAATGATTAGCTATGATAATGTGTAAGACTGTTCAATCATCGCCAAGACTCACTTTCCTCTGTTTTGATGCATACGTAACTATTGCTAATTATGCCTTTTGCAATAATTAATGGCAATTGTTCCATTATTGCTACTCGAAGACGATGTGTGAGTCA
This sequence comes from Aplysina aerophoba, assembly GCA_949841015.1. Taxonomy (NCBI): domain Eukaryota; kingdom Metazoa; phylum Porifera; class Demospongiae; order Verongiida; family Aplysinidae; genus Aplysina; species Aplysina aerophoba. The sequence goes on along the minus strand of OX465052.1, from coordinate 3,099,182 downwards.
CATCATATGACATGTGCACTATGTGCATACATCTTACATCTTCAAGCTATTATCTCTGAATTGTCATCTCAGGTTTGTGAATGGAGTGTATGAGTTTGGATATGGTGAGGGCCACAGGGGAAGCATCGTGGAAGTGGCAGGAAAGGTATGACTACTTCCCTCGTCTGTCGTGTCAGTCACCTTGGTTATATTTGACATGACAGTCTCATAGACATTCATGCAAACCTATATCGTACACATTTTAAGACTTTACAGTTTAATGTACCATAGGTTTTTTCTTTTGAAGGTGAAGTGCTGGCAACTGCATGTACATATATGTGGGCTTCCATGCAAAAAGGGACCTTTGTGCATATTTTTTTTGGAAAATGCTTTTCTTGCAGCAATAGCTACATCTGTGCGAAATGTAGCTATGGACCAAAAAACAGCATTCTGTGTGCATCGTTCTGCGAGATATTGCAAATGCTATTAACACAAGATTAAGCTCAGCCCTGGTCATTTGAAGGTCATTGTTCCTTGTATGAACAACTGCCCCTTTGGAAACGACGCTAGAGCACGCTACGTGGTGTGGTCCTAACTTGCAGCCACAGGACTCACTAAGGAAGTCGTCCACCTTCACCTGCTCAGTTCTGTCCTCAAAGCTAGACTTAATTTCGACCAGCTCACTCTGTATCATGCTTCTGCTCATCGTCCGAATTCTCCTCTGGCTCACTGGCAATTTCATCAGAATGTCTTTCCAGATGCCCGTGCTGGTAGTCACTCTCAGCATCGTCGAATTCAGCCTCCAGCAGTGACATCACTTCTTCCAATGTGACCCCTCTTTGTCGCGACGATTCCATTGCCGTACGAGGCCGTAAATTCTTCAAACAACGTCGGATTTCAGTCGGGCGAACGGCGTAATGAAGCTCCAACGTGTACGGAAATGGTTATGCAATCGTGGTACAGGTCGCACGCATCGTTTGCGTTTTATTCGCAGACAGCATTTAGAAAATGTTTATCGGCCGTTTCTCATTATTTATGCGGAGCACGCGAAGGTCCCTTTTTGCGCGGAAGCCCACATATGTGTATACTGATGTCTAGGAATCACACACAAGGCTTTCTTATAGTAAATGGGCAGACACTAAAACCTACAAGTACTGTGTGTTATATTAATGCACTGTATCACATGCATTTTGTTGTTGCAGTTATTATAATCTAGTGTTACAGGCTTATTCTTGCGTTAGCTTGGACCTTCGACTGTCCATGGACCCACTGCAGCATGCTGTCGTTACTGTGTTCACTGTCTACATGCACATGTATACGTACATACACGTGTATTGAGGTACATAGCTATAGCATACTGTGTCAATGTTCATCTGTAGGTTGGAGTACCACCTTGGGTTGTGGAGGCCCGTCATGCAGCAGCTCATGGGCTTTTACCTCACATGAGTACATTTCGTGCTTGCATGGACTTTGGCCTTCAGTGGATGAAGGTTAGGTATTGGGATGTAATGATGAAGAAGATGGAGGAGAGGGGTAGCATTCCAAGAGAAGGTGAGAGTGGCCTGTTTATGCATAATGCATATGGCACTAGAGCCTCTCTGTTGTTTTTGCTTTGCAAGGCCGGCAGCCTTCTGCTGGAGAGGACTACATTACTTGTCCTTAATCAGCGGATTACATTGCATTGCTGTGGTACAGCCTCAGATGAGGTCTAAACAGGTTACTGTGTTGGAGAGGCTCATCTGTATCATTTTACCTCTGTAACACACTGGCATACACCCCACCTGCAGCTAAATGCACGTTTTCCATGCTGTGCAGTGACCAAATCAAGGGAGTCACTCTCTGCAGTTGTGGAAATGATGTGGAAAGATATTCAAATGGTTTGCTACAGCATTTGCTGTCTGCATGATGTGTCCACAAAGGTTTCATTTGTTTATGTCCATTTCAGGAGAACACTAAACAATTGAGCTATTACACCAAATCAATGGTGCCCATGCTGCAGGAGTTAGAGCCTAAGTGAGTACAATCAGGCATTTGTGTGCATCATTACCTTTTATCCAAATGTTTAATGGATTGCAGGAATTTGTGTGAATTCTATTATAGTACTGGTAGACATTTTTACTCAAAACTACGTAGTATAGATCATCAGTTACATTTTGTAACCCAAATGGAATAGTATGCATATGATGTTGGGGAAATCCTGTCGGATTTGGAAGCGTTAAGAGATGCAGTGGGTCGAAGATGATACTTCTTGTCGGATGTTTCAACCTCGAGGGTCATCATAAGCAAGTGTGAAATGGCACGAAGGATGTCCCTCTTACATAGGGTTAGGGGGCCTCCTGACGTGGCACTTTTGGTCACGTGGCTTCTGTTCTTTGGGCGAACAAAGGGTCCATGATGGATCCAGGATCAGACTAGGATCGAGGTTATCATGGGCCTTCTCTGTTGGATCTCAATAACTTCAAGAACCCTTCTTCTTCCCCAATTGTTCTCCCTGCCAAGGATCTTTAATTCTTGCCAGTTGATGGTATGTGCAGTCTTTTGGACATGCATGGCGATTCCATTATTGAGATCCTTGTTCTTCACCACCCTCTAGTGCTTCGCCATACGGACTTTAAGCATTTCATCAACACAGGTAGCTGAGCATTCTGCACAGGGAATCGAGTACACAACACCCTTCACATCCATCATTCTTTTACTTTTGTGAGGGATTTCCTGAGGGTATTCCTGGAAGTGAAGGTGCTTAGATCGAACACCTTGCGTGAGGCTTGGTATTGAAGATTGCTTTCACTCTGGGGTTCCTCCATGCCTAGACCACCATGGCATGTCGGACAGCGCCATGATCATCCCACTGTGGCATGTCAATAGTGCCATGATCATCCTCATCTGGTCATTCATCAGGTCATTCATGCCAATATTGGCATGAATGAGACTGTAGCGGGGTAATCTCTTCAGTCTCTGATGTGGGAAGTTGTCCTAAAATGGAACTGCCACTTTGGCTGAGCTGGAATTGTAGCTATCTGGCAGCCGTTGTAAGGGATGCGATTCATGCACGCAAGTGGTTGGCATGAATGAGACTGTAGCGGGGTAATCTCTCCAGTCTCTGATGAGGGAAGTTGTCCTAAAATGGAACTGCCACTTTGGCTGAGCTGGAATTGTAGCTATCTGGCAGCCGTTGTAAGGGATGTGATTCATGCACGCAAGTGGTTGGCATGAATGAGACTGTAGCGGGGTAATCTCTCCAGTCTCTGATGAGGGAAGTTGTCCTAAAATGGAACTGCCACTTTGGCTGAGCTGGAATTGTAGCTATCTGGCAGCCGTTGTAAGGGATGCGATTCATGCACGCAAGTGGTCACTCTTACTTCACAGGTTACTACTTCCTTCACAGAGAGTCACCTTTCACATGTGCAATCTGAAACCGCTTTTGAAAACTGTCTTGAAACCGTTTCGTAACGGTGCCATTCACATGTTCACCAAAATGTTTCCTGGTTAGTGATGTCATCATGACGATATTTGTTTGTTTGATTAGGTGTAAAGTAAGATAGCAACAACAGAGTCCCTGATTCTGTCCGTTTGTTTCGTGATGGTTTGCTAGAAATGGCAGACACAAAGGCGCGCCATCCGGAGAATTTTGACTATTCAAAGATGATTGCGGGCCTTCTACCTCCAACAGGAGAGGAATTTGCCCAAAATTTTGATTTCTGCGATAGAATCATGAGGAGTGTGGTTTTGCTAAGCTCATCAGTGCTCTTGACTTTCTCAATCTATAAAGAAATAAGTGTAAGGTTGCTGATAATTTGCCGAGCATCATTTTGATGGCATAGTTTGCTAGTTTAATTAAACACAGAGCTACTTACCCTTCTGATCTTCTGCTGCATGTTCGCATCTGGAATGTCTTCCAAGCTAGGACAGAAGGTGGCATCACCCAACAGATAATGGGCCACTGTGGGAGCCAAGCATTGTAGTCCAGGTCCACCATGAATTAGGGACAAGCCAAAGCTTTGGCTGACATAGAAGAACAACCTCTCCTTCATGGCAAGGATGTTGTGGGTGAGAACGCAAGCACATGGAGGACCCTGGAGGACCCTGGAAAAGGAAATTACTCCTTCGCTAAAATTATCCCTATACATATATAAGTATACAGTATTCCAAATGATAGCATTAGTACATAGTCAGTCATGCATTCGAATTTGGTAATTGCAATCATGAAAACTTCCTTCATTGCTGTCACTTTCAGAATCCATTATGTTGGGCTCAGTGGTTTCCTTTTCTGTCAAAATGTACTCAGCACCTTTTACCAGCTGAGTATACCAAATCTTGGACTGACCACTGGAAGGATGGTGATGTGCATGGCATGGTTAGACACCTTGATACACCCCTGATCATCTGCAGAAACTTGAAGGGATAGTTCTTCTCCCCTCTGAAGGCCTCACTGAACACAGAGCAAATCTCTCCTCTCATATCATCCTCAGACGTAGCTGATGACAATGATACCTTGCCTATCAAACCTGTGCTCTTCTGTTTCCTCGTGGAAAAGGCAGTTCCTGAGTTTGGTCATGATAGTCTACTGGTAGACAGACTACATCCTTAGACCATGTCTTCACTGCCACCTTCTGTGTCACTAATGCCAATTTCTTGAATAACATCCCAGATAATTTCTTCATTGCTTTGAATGTACGTAAAAGCTGGCATCGCTCAATCACTGGAAGCCTAGTCGTTTAAGAACACTTAGCAGGAGACAAACTAGCTGTATACTGTTTGCACTCTCATCGAAACTTCTCTGCACCTGCACAGCATGCCACTGCTTAAGTGAATTCTTCGTGTGACTGCCTAACATCTTGTTGATGCTAAGATCAAGTGGTTGGAGACGATTTGTGCAGTTCGTAGGGACTTCCATAGCATGGATATTATTATGCTCCAATGCTTGTAGGATTCTATCAGTCGTTTGGCCTTTGAAGTGATCAAATATGAGTAATGTGGGGTGAGTCGAGCTGAGCTTTTGATCGGAACAAACTTTCTCCATATACAGAAGCAAGATACAGTGCAGATATCCCATCATCGTTTCCTCATTGCACCAGTGGTTAGGAGTAAATGTTATGTGCCAATCAGGATGAAATGGTACTTTTGACAAGCATGCAGGACTCTTCTCCACATAAACAACTTGCACCGGGAGAAACTTTCCACTGAGTGTACAAGAAAGCAAAGCAGTGATATGCCTCTTGTCATCAGTACCAGGAACATCAACCCTTCCACTTTGAGCCCTTCACTTCCATTGTTCAGTATGAAACTGGATCATACTTACTACCAGTCTGATCCCAATTAATTAAGATCGGCAGGAATCTCCTCAATGACAGCAATGGAGTAATTGTCTACCAAATACTGCTTCTTCACACTCTCAAAGTCTGTTGGAGTGACTTTGGCCTTGATTGTGGCTTGTCTCTTCTAACCCCATCCTACTGAACAATCGTTTGGCCCAGTCTACCTACGGTGATCAACATAGGCCTACTACTTGTGCAGGTAAATTGGCATCCATTGCAGTAACTACTCCTTTAGCCATTGCAATAGCAATCTGAGAATTCACAGCACCTCCTGCCTTCTAATACCCTTCAAGAACAACTTGGCCTGCTGTACCATCTCCTTGCCAAGTAGCAAAGGCCTCGCCTCATTCGCCCCGCCTTGCCTTGCCCTGTCACTTTTCAGGTAATTATGTAGTAGGTTCTGCAGTTGCACCTCTCTTTCTTGATCCTGATGATTCTGCACAATACGCATTCTTCCACTCTCAACCGGGGCTTTCTTTCAGCTCAGGGAATGACCCATTGCTCTTGAAGTAAATCAAAGCAGCACTAACTCCTTTTCTGGCAGTGTACTGTGTGATTCTAACTTTGTCTACAGCAAAATCCTCTGGTACTCTCCATGCATGCTGCCAGCATGCTCTTGCTCAATTTTCAACTCCCCTGTGACTGCTTGAATGCTAGAATGCCAAATGGATGGTGACAAGTCCTTAACAAAAAGTCTACAATTGTGAAGCAATCTTTGACTGTCTTCGCAAGCATTCTCAAGTTCTCACCCTTGATCATTCTGCAGTTAAGAATTGCAACTATGTGTTTTCATGTGTCCATCATATATCACACATCATTTATATACATACCTGAATAGCTCAACATCAATATCTTTGTTCTGATCTAAGTCAATGATGCTGTATGAGCCAAACTTTGCACTATGCCCATCGCCCCCAAGGTTTAGTGGCAAGCGTCTGTTCTGAGCTGCTGCAGTGAGTGCTGCCCTCTCCTTTTCCCACACTCTTGATGCTGATGGCACGAGATAGTGTGACTGGTTTCTGACAAATGTTCACTGTGTGATGGTGGGAAGGGATAAGAACTTCAGTACACATAGTACTTGTGTTGGAGATGCTCCTGCGTAGAGATAGGAGCTGACGGGAGAAGATTACCCACTGGTAGTACTCCTTTACCAATGCATCATCGTCATCATTGCATGCATATACAAGACATGCACGGAGAAGATATATGCTGTTACAGTTGACTACATGGTTGAGACCATTGATCTCTGTCTTGGGCTAGAGTTCTCAGTTCTTCTTTTGTCAGTCCTGTGTCTTCCATAGTTATCTTTATTAAGGTCTTGCAAGCTTGTCCACCTCTGCGTAACCTTCCCCTGGGTTACCAGAATAGTAGGTCGCAAACTAGCTGGGGAGCGTACTGTCTCATTCTGAGACTGTGACCAATGAAGGCCAGTCTGTGCTTCCTCAATCGTGTGGATACAGGTTCCAAGTTAACGTAGAGCTCTTGATTGGTGGTGAAGTCATCCCAGCTCACATTTAAGGCATAGCGTAGGAGTCTAGTGTAGGCATGGTTGGCTATTCCAAGTGCGCAGACGTCCACATGAAGTACAGAGTTCCTTGACAGATAGGAAAGTACCTATCACTGTTGTACTGAGGGTGCATGGTGCTAAGCACCTTGAACAGGATGCAAGAAGCTCAATGAAGGTCGAAAAGAACACCAAATACTTTTGTTTCCTTCATAGTACCTCTTGTTGAAGTGTACTCATTCCTATAACAAGGAGCACATAGTGCAGGTTTGGTGTAATGATAAACATTAGACAGTTACTGTACAGTTTAGTGTACCTCAAAATGGTGCATGAAGACTTACATGGTACTATGTTTGAACACATCATCCTCTGTAGTCTCACTGCAGTCAGCTTCACTAGGCTTCTCAGCGATGTCACCCCATGGCTGTGACAGGTTGTCTTCAATATGGTCTCTTCCTGTGACTTCAGTGCATTGAGTGGGAGTGAATGTCAGCAGTGGCAGTGGGATGAGGTCAAACTGGACACCCACATCACATCATTGATGGACGTGCTGATGTATAAAAACAAAAGATGCTCAATTTGCACAGTATAGCACATCATGCATGTTATGCACTTACCCTGACTCCATGTTGCTGGCAAAACTCTAGCTTGTATACGCTTTGGTGCTGTCTCAGGATAGGTGTGGCAGACAACTGAGTTGCTGCTCTCTTGCCCAGCAACATCTGCATCCTGTCCAGTGCTCAGTTAGTTACACCCACTGAACTCCTCTGGTGTACTCATGTTGATCTGCTGAAGAATCTACCAGAGCAAATGCATAATGTCAGAGAATATATAATGGACACTAAGTTTCATGTATACGTATTCATCATCATGCAGTACTTGCGCACCTAAGCCCTCTGCCTCTCGACGTCTGCTGGTCTAGTCGTGCTGGTGGAGCTAACAGTGGCTTCAGGTGTAGAATAGTGAATGGAACCACATGCCCATTCCATGGATCCTGCTCTTATCTCGGTAACTTTTGGAAATAGTGTCGGTATAGCTGTCTCTTTCAGTCTCAGCTTCTTAGTACGCAAACCTATTGCTCTGCTGGTCGGGAGGCATCTTGGTAACAGAGATCAGTTTGCTCTGCTGGTCGGGAGGCATCTTGGTAACAGCGATCAGCTTGCTCTGCTGGTTGGGAGGCATCTTGGTAACAGAGATCAGCTTGCTCTGCTGGTCGGGAGGCATCTTGGTAACAGAGATCAGTTTGCTCTGCTGGTCGGGAGGCATCTTGGTAACAGCGATCAGTTTGCTCTGCCTGTCAGGAGGCATCTTGGTAACAGAGATCAATTTGCTCTGCTGGTTGGGAAGCATCTTGGTGACAGCAATCAGCTTGCTCTGCTGGTCGGGAGGCATCTTGGTAACAGAGATCAGTTTGCTTTGCTGGTTGGGAGGCATCTTGGTAACAGAGATCAGCTTGCTCTGCTGGTCGGGAGGCATCTTGGTGACAGAGATCAGTTTGCTCTGCTGGTCAGGAGACATCTTGGTAACAGCGATCAGCTTGCTCTGCTGGTCGGGAGGCTTCTTGGTAACAGAGATCAGTTTGCTCTGCTGGTCGGGAGGCATCTTGGTAACAGCGATCAGCTTGCTCTGCTGGTCGGGAGACATCGTGGTAACAGAGATCAGTTTGCTTTGCTGGTCGGGGCGCATCTTGATAACAGAGATCAGTTTGCTCTGCTGGTCGGGAGGCATCTTGGTAACAGAGATCAGTTTGCTTTGCTGGTCGGGAGGCATCATGTTAACAAGAGATCAGCTTGCTCTGCTGGTCGGGAGGCATCTTGGTAACAGAGATCAGCTTTCTCTGCTGGTCGGGAGGCATCTTGGTAACAGTGATCAGTTTGCTCTGCTAGGTGGGAAGCATCTTGGTGACAGCGATCAGCTTGCTCTGCTGGTCAGGAGGCATCTTGGTGTCCATAGTGGGCTGAGAAATGTAGGGAAGTCCATCCACACTACATTGCATGGAAAATACACACTTTCAAGTAAATGCAACATGCAATGATGAAATAATGAGGGAGAAAGTGAGATATCATGTTTTTTTATATGTATAATTCCCAGATATCACCGGGATGTAACTATTACATATTATAGATAGTATATATATATATATATACATTGAACTCTAGAAAGTAATGTACCTAACAATGTGTGTGTTTATCTGCCCTAATTCTGGGCTCGACGTCTGTGTAGGGATCTTGCAGGGCTGCTTCAAGAGACTAGTTTCCTTTGCCTCTCATCAGTCAAGCCATATTTACTGGAGGATGTCCTGAAGATGGTTACCACCCTCCCAAATTCAAACAGTAAGAATTTGTACTGGTCCTGTCTGTCAATGTACGTACTTCATTGGTATTTCATTGCATGCAGAGCTTAGCGATGTTCTTTGTGAGCTGCCTCGAACGCCCCGAGCATCTCTAAATCCATGGCTAGGAGTTATTCAATCGGCTTCATCAATTAACACTCGCTTTCTGACCAACCTTGTGGCTGCGCTGGTCTACAGTTTGCACCAGGAGTCCATCTCTACACAAGAGCTTTTTCGCTTTGGGTCCTGGATCAGGTTCTTGCTCATGGAGTGGGTAGCACCAAAGGCACCCAGCAGTATCATCTGGCGTGATCTCCTAACAGTTGTCAAAGACAACCCAGGGCCTTTCTCTGCAGGGGTCATGAAGGCCATCCTACTCCACGTAACAGATGAGGCCAAGCCACATTCTGCTGTCACAAGCAAGCTCCTAGAGGCAGCCCAGTTAACAAGTATGTCAGAACGAATTGGACTTAAGTGTAAGGACAAAGAACTAGTGACCAAAGTTGATGGGCTAGAACCATACCTACAGGAGTGTATCTCCTTGTTTGAGAAGGTACGGAAGAGACAGCTGGACAGCAAAATGAACCAAAATAATGCATCAGCAAAGAAGAAGTTCAAAGCTTGTGCAGGTAATTGAGTAATATAGTGTTGTTGTATTGTGTTTGGTATTCAATACTCACATAAATTTTATTCAAGCTCAGTTTATATTACACCGGGATGCGAATGTAGTGAATCTGAGTAATTTGTGCTTGTGATGCTATTATAGGGTAGTTCTAAGAGACTGATCAATTTAAAGATTTATGAACATACACTGCTATTTAGTACTGGTATTATGTGTATTTGTAATGGTAATGAAAACCTGACTGGATGGATGTTTGTCAACTGCTTGATAAGAGTTTTCAGCTTGATTTGTCATTTGAAGCTACAATTGAAATATTATCCCACATATATTTGACTTTGGTGCAGAGGGTACATGAGAGTCACTTTGAACTCACAAATTGCTTCTGCATCAAAACTTCCCAGATGAATAGTCATAAGTGTAAATCCACTCCTTTCATGGCAAAAATGGGAGTTCGTACACATTGCCCAGTGTGAGGGAATTTGTGACAAAATGGAAACACTGGATATTACGCCAACCTGACCAGGTCAGTAAAACTGAAACCATGGCCAGGGGGGCACGAAGCCCTATTTGTGGCAACCAGTGATCGCCTCCCAGTCATCCAACAAGGGATGGAAGAGCCACAGACAGCTGTTTCGCCCTGATTGGGGCTCAGTACGCCACACTGATGAGCCCCAATCAGGGCGAAACAGCTGTCTGTGGCTCTTCCATCCCTTGTTGGATGACTGGGAGGCGATTACTGGTTGCCACAAATAGGGCTTCGTGCCCCCCTGGCCATGGTTTCAGTTTTACTGACCTGGTCAGGTTGGCGTAATATCCAGTGTTTCCATTTTGTCACTCCTTTCATACTGCTTCCGCATACCTTCAGTAGACCCAAGTGTATAGATAAGTTATACACACTATAGCTACGTACATACATTAAGTAGTAAATGATTGTGCATAGTGCACTTTATCAAGGTGTATAAAATTCCTTCCACATGTACTCTTTAGTGCACGTTAGTTGTGTACTGTACTTTGTGCTGTGTATATACTCATGCAGCCATGAAGAGCTGGAACGAACACACAAAGCATCTTGTGGTTCCTGCACTAGACCTCCCCAGACGACTTGACCAATCAGATAGTCTGCAGTTAGTGAAGAAGATCAACCAAGATGAACAGACAGGTATATGTATGGAGGATCCCTGGAATTTGGTAGTAAAGTTGTGCATATTTGAACATGCATGCCTTAGCATGTGTGCATTCGTGGTAGTGATGAAGCATTCTAAAAGTACCAAGTGGGCAGAAATCTTCCCTGCTACTTCTGTCAAAGCACTAGCATTACTACTTTTTTCATATATTTGCTAGTAGCCTACAGTTGGCTTCCAACCTGGCAAGCACTGCATAATCATCCTAAAAAAATTGTGAATAAATGAAGTATCAATTATAGATTCCTCCCCCTCCCTGTCCAGTGGCTAAACTCTTGATGGATGAAAATGAAGAAACAGCTTCAGAAAGGTATAGCCGTATCACACGGAGTCCTGTGCTGCTGATACTATAGGCATTGGTTGTGCCATGCGGCATGGGCTGCATGCATCGTTGGTGACTGTGTGGTGTGCGTATCTATGCATGCATGTGTGTACAGTACTGATTACAGATACTTTACCGTAGTAAGTGAGGTTAGTACGCGAGTACGCTCAAGTACACACTCGATTTACGCGTGCACACATGTTAAATGGCTGTTAGTCTCCATGTGGTAATGAGTGATGTCTCAAGCAAAATGGAGAATCCTGTGATATCTCATCTTTCTTTGTAGCAGAAGGAATGAATCATTCCTTTTTGGGAGGAACGAACGTTTCCACGCTTTTTTCAAAGCACCGCCACGAACTTTACTTAGCTGAAGGCTGACAGCATTTGCCTCGGTGCTGTCGGTGGGCTTCTTCTGTGTGGCTTCTTCTTGGGCACTGTACCGTCCAGTCAAGCAAGTCTACACACTTGTTTTATAGCATTTAGAATTAAATTTCACAACAATAATCCCTTCATCAGTAATGCTCTCTGTCTGGTCAACAACATGCTTAACGTTAACGTGATTTCTCTTCCCTATTTCCTTTGACCATTCCACTAGTATTTTGTTCTTCACTTTTGCCATCTCTTATATCTCTTTCTCCTATGGAGTGCTCGAATGCCTTCGAACCAATGGCAAATGCTCACACACATACCAATGGATTAACATTGTATTCATTACAGTGTTAATTGAACGTGTACTCGCGAATACACATGGGTGCCTTCATTTGGTATGTGTTGTCTTGCTAAAGATCCTTTACTCAGCACAGTTAATGCATGCATAAGTGAGTGCAGATTATACATGCACAGATCCTATTTTAATGTCTTGCTTTGGGATTTACAGTTCATATTATTAGCTATATTATTATTATTATTGACCTATTCTACGTTCTATTCAGTAATTCAGCTGTCTCGCATGGCAAACTGGTCCAGTGTCAAGCACTCTCCACAGCTGGTCTGTGTCTGGAGCACATAAGAGTAAATCTGAAGTTGCTGTGACTCAAGCATTGTGTAAATCCACATCCAGAAGCACTTGTAGTTGCCATTTTTGATGACATCATAATATTAGGTATGTCAAAGTACCACCCATGCCATTAAATATATTAGGCTTGCTGGAGAACGTTGATAGTGGAATACATATGATTGCTGTTAGATATTCAAACTTGCCAATCAATTTATTCTTACTTGTTTTAATGCAATGTTTTGTTTGTTGTGATCACATACACGAGCTTCATCAGGTCAGTTTTTTATACAAATTATGCAACACAGAAAAGGTGCGCGTGACGACTAATTACTGTATATGCTTAACTTTTTATGGGGTTGAACGATTGCGTTATTTGCAGATCAGCAGCCATCTGCAAAAGTTTCATCTCACGAAAATTTAGACCAGTCTAACAAGTCTGCGTTTGTAAGAATGCAAAAATGCAAAAATGCAAAAATGGCGGTGATTTGCTAGGGTGACTTGATATGCAGCTATGAACTTCCACTGAAGCAATTGATTACATCAATACAAAAAGTCAGAGGAAATGACGAATCAACACAATCAAAGACTAAGACCCTGCATCTGCGAAAATAAACGCACAAAAATTGCTAAAAGCAATGCATGTAAACGGATCAAACTAGATCAAACTATGCACAAGGGAACTGGTATATACATCACACCCGTGTCAATGTGCTTCTGTAGCAATGTATTTGAATGTATCTGCAATGTATCTGAGCCAGACTATAAGCATTGAGCATGACAGTGTGGGGATCAAGGGTCAAGTGCTGTACATGCTTCTGATATTTAACATCCATGAGATGACCTGTAGGTGCATGAACATGGTTTTAAACACTTGCTATGCTTTGGAAATAAGTATTAGGTGCTGAGAATCGATATCACTGTGTGAGGGCCATGGGTATTAACGTTGTATAGAATAGCAAATGGGTAGCTAACAACATGGTGAGCACCTCAGAAAGGTTTCACAAGTCTCTGAGACTTAAAAGTAGCACACAGTCCATTCTGCAGCTTGTTACATAGCAGCTATAGGTATGAAGAACAATCCCTACAATTTAAGTGTATCTAACTACTTTCGTCTGTAAGTGTGAGTTGCGCATCGATTTTCACAGTGGACCAGGAATCGCCTTGCATCGCAACAAAATATTGTTTTCATTTTGTGTTCAGTGTATATGTAGGGTTCAGTGTTGGTCAGTGTACATGTGGGGGTCTGTGTGCACCTACAATGTAGTCCGGCCCCATTAAAAATGGCGGCTGGAAGTGGACTGGGGACGAGACTATAGTTCAGACCCATCCGCCATTTTCTATAGGGCGAGGCGGAAATGAAATGCCCTCTATTGAAAATGGCGGATGTTTGGGGACTATGTACATACCTTGCGGTGATTGTGCAATATCACATGATGGGCACATGCTCCATATCGCGTTTATATGGCAGCCCAAGACTATCGCGATGCTCCTTCTGTGCACAGCCTCCTAGCGATACGGAGACAAGAAGACGCAATCTATCTTCCCTTCTGCGCGGTGGTAGCATAGTTGGAAGCTTCGTGAGGACGGTTTGGCCTGCATGTGGCACCAGTTGACAGTGAGTACGCAAACTGCGTACGCTTGCCGACGGTGCTTTCAAGATCTAGACACTGTCTCAAAGCGGCTTGAAGCGCTAAGTCAATCCATTTCTAAACTGGAAGGATCATTTTCGAGCTCTGAGTACTATCCTTTGGCAGTTAGGACAACGACAATTTTTACCCAACCATTCGATTCGTATCCCAAGTCCCTAGCGATGACTCTCTGTATGCGCAATGGCTCGACCATTAGCTTGACCCAAAGGAAGCTCCATCTCCGTCGTTCGCACGCGCATGTGACCAACATGTGATTTGCTTATTATTATTCACGTATCTGCAATGTTTTCAGGGCAGTGCGCATGTGTGCCCTATGTATTATATCATTTATTAAAGTTGTGCCAGAAAAAAAAATCTGATTGGAGGCCGCGGATCGCCGGACTCCGCCAAGAAAAATGCACATAGTCCCCAGACCCACCTTCCGTGCCTTATAAAATGACGGCCGGAAGTGGGGATGGGTACGACTACCCACAAAGTGGTCGGCATCCTATATATAAGCAACGTCGAGACCAGCAGCGGCGTCTTATGGTTCTCAGCTGGAGTGTGCGTGTAATACGACAGTTGGAAAGACGTAATTCGAACAAGTATATAGCAAAGCTAACCACTGCTCGCAGCAGGTTAACAACTGTCCCAGCAACTATGTCATCGCAACCCCTCAGAGTGTCGATCTTCCCCTACATCCCAGACCTGGCTGGCGACAAACTAGCAGGGCTCACTAGGTTCATTGCCGATGAATTCAAGAAAGAACACGGTGTGTCGGTAACGGTAGAGGCTACAGCCGACCCGTACGATCTGAATAAGCTGAGACGCGTTTACTTGGCTGATGGTGAAGACTCCTACGATGTGATGGAGGTGGACACGGTTTTGCTTGGGGAACTGGCGAAAAGTGGCCATTTGCAACCTCTAGAGGATCATTTCACGGTGACGGAAGACATTTTCGCTTCCTCAGCTGTTCGCTCAGTAAACTATCTAAAGGAACACCTTTACGGTGTCCCAACACTCCAATGCGCCAACTTTCTGATGGAGCTGGCAGATGTAAATTATTCGCCTAAAGCTCCACTACTGGAGGAATGGAAGAGCTTTGACCAATTGAAGAAAGCCTTGGACCGGGCAGAACATGAAAGTGCCCACAGAATTCTGTTGGCCGCTGACTTTAGAGGGAGTTGGGGCCTCCCCATGTTCTACTTGGATGCGTATGTGGACAAGCACGGCAAGGGGTCGGTTTATGATGGTATTGACGGCAAAATAGATGACCCGGAGCTGCTTGAAGAGCTGAAGGAATTCATTGATTACGGAGAGCTTCCAAGTGGAAAGAATCCAGACAAAGACGGGGAATTTCATGAACACCATGATCGGCTCATCAAGGAGGTTATCGATTCCCAGCACATCCTGATGTATGCATACTCAGAGAACTTGGGAGAAGCTCTCCAAAAGGCAGCTGAAAGGAAAGCACACAAGCATGCACTTCGTATCATCTCTCCTCCTCTGGATGAAAGCAACAACCTTCTGACATACACAGATGCTGCAGTTGTGAACAAATTCAAGTTCGCTGATCCACAGAGAGCTGCACTGATTACAAAGTTTGTGGAGTTCTACACTTCTTTGCCCATTCGCACAAGTTTGGCCTTTGGCAGGGATTTGCCACCTTCTGTTCTCTACCCACGCTATGTTCTGCCAGCTCGTACTGCCTTTTTTACGGAAAAAGCTGCAGCAGAAGATGAGTACTATCAACAATTTCATGCAGCTCTCAAACACTCAACCCCAGCCCCAAATCATGACATCTATGGCAAACGCAAGGCTCTTCAAGCGCAGCTGAAGAAAACACTGGGAATAGCACCAGAAGCATATACTCAGCTGAAGTAACTGCTTATGTAATATGTGTTTGCACATGTGAATCATGCAATTATCTTTTGTATGAACATTGTAATTGTAGTGTACTGTTATGCTTAGTTCAGCAAGGTCATTAGTTGCTTAGGTCATCCCCACTGAGATGATTGTATAGAGTACAATTTTTCTCCACGTGTTTGCCAGAGCATATGCATGCGCAGTGTTTGCCAGAGCATGTAGTAGATTTATACTGGTTGTACTTGCTCTGTCATTGAGTTGCTGTTCAGTGCCCATTGCGTTGTTCTCAATGATTTTGCATGCCTGTCTCGACTGTTCGAACAACATTGCAGTAACAATATAATAGGAATTAGCTATGGAGTGAGGCCATCCTTAACTGGCATTATCCCTTATACCTGTACATGCCTGTACACATTGTATAGCTGGCCATGGAAGATCTCCTAGGGATGTAATACCGGTTTGATCGCATTGTGCTTTAATTAAGTATACATGACACTGTTGTGCAATATAACACACTCAACAGTGTATGGCATTTCTGCACTCCCCTTTCTAATTGTGTCCTCACTCCCTTGCTGGAAATGTAGTGCATGCCATTGAGAGAATATGGAAACTGGCTACTTGTAAATAGATTTATAGCTGCCTGTTCAGTTAAGTGGGAGGTTAGAAACAGCAGCTGACAGTGTCAAATATGTACGTATATAAAATATTGTTTGTTCTTAATGGATTTCCACGACCTCTCTGCTCTTAATCTGCTACTTTACAAATGTGTTATTTTAGCAACACCCTGGGGGCATGTTATAGATGTGCTGGTAACCCTACAAGACATACTTTACAAATTGAAATATACAATAATGTCAGCTATACAAATGCTTCTAGGCTGCCACCTTAGAAGTACTGTGGCCAACTTTAATACAGGCTATATATTCTATGCCAACTACTTATACTTGACTATATTCATATCCGAAATGCAGCAACTAATATAAATTTTTATATACAAGTAAACAAGGATACGTACATAGTTATAGCTCTCTTCCACAGAATGCTGTCCCTTTTCAGTAAACACATATAGCTACATACATAGACCCAGTGCATGCAGCTAGCCTAATTGCTCCACCTCTTTCCAACCCTAACAAATGAAAGGCAATTTGGTCCATCATGTTCTACACATAACTTTGTACACAATGTATGCAATTTCAAGGAATTTGCTGCACCTTGACAGTGCCATTGGCATCAGGTAAGGCATCACAGATACATTATAGCATTAGTACACTAATACTTACACCTAAACATAGTGTATACATTGTCCATATACAATGTACAGTGTACGTCCATTGCCAACATGTACTATTGAAAGGTACTATTGGGATGTTCTATATATGTATATACACTAAACAAAATTAAAGCTTCCCATATATAAAGTCTTGAATGACACACAATACAAGAGTACAATAGCTATATATATATATGGGGGTATGGCAAGAGTACTTTGAAGAACTTCTGAATGGAGCCGAAGAGGGGGTTGAGGAAGTGCACGGTGGAAGGGAGAGGTTTGGTAATGAAAGAAATGGCTTATTGGGTGCGGATATTACTAGGGAGGAAGTGGTGTGGGCACTTTGTAAGGTCAAAGTGAGGCAACCGTTGGGAAGGATGGGATTACTGCGGAATGGATGAATAGAGAGGTGTTGGTGAGCTTTGGTGGAAGCTGTTCAGTAGGTGGTGGTCTAGTGGAATGGTCCCATCTGTGTGGAGAAGTGCAGTGGTGCCAGTTCCAAAAACGAGGAACAAGGGAGTGTGTAGGAAAGAGGATTTTCAAGGTATGTCATTGGTGTTTGTTGTATACAAAGCAATGTGCTATGTGCTTGGTTGTGCAGGAAATGCTGGTAGTGGAAGAGAAGCAATTATTGGTGGAGGCGCAGGGTGGCTTTAGGAGAGGGAGGGGGTGTAGGGACCAGATCCTGTCATTGTCACTGTTGGGGCAGACCATGATAACGAGAAGGAGGAAATTAAAGGGATGTTGGCTGTATTTATTGATTTTAAGAAGGCAGACGTATGATAGGGTTGACCAAAGCAAACTATGGAGCTGCCTGTAAGGAGCTGGGCTAAATAAAAGAATGAATGGTGCACTTTCTCAGGGCAGCTTACAAGAAGTGCAGATGTTGGAGTTGGGGATTAATTTTGCTGTCAGCTACCATAACCACTGGAAAATGTGATTGGTCCAGTCAAGGTCTTTAGGTTGTATGCCAGCAAGATGATGACCATAGAGTGGTAAAATGTATATACATGCATGCAGTGAACAAGCCTGTACTTGCATTAATGCATGTTTGGCCTTGTCATGTAAGCAAGAGTGAAGCAAGGAAGCTTGGAGAATGTTGAGGTAGCTACTCTGGTATTTGAAGCATGCTGGCGCAGATCCTGACTGAAACCGATACTGAAGCCCTTCCCAAGTGCAGGCGGGTGAGGTTAGGCAGTAGCCCCACGAGGTATTTAATTTGAAATACTTGTTGCCCAAATGTCAATATCACATATATCAGACCAAGTCACAATCACCATACTGTATATACATACTAAAACCACAGACTTTAATATCTAGGAAGATTGAGAGTTCCCATGTAAAATATATACATATATATATGCATAATTATATATATAGATGCAACCCAGTATCTTTCATATTATAGACGTATATACCCATTATTGTTTCCTGTCTTTGTAATTTACCCGCCCGCACGCGTGGATTTGAAGCCATTTCCCTAGTCTGGCTAGCTAGACCGTCCCACTTAAACGCCCGAGGCGCTGAATGGGAGGGACGGTCTAGCTAGCCAGACTACCATTTCCCAGGATGAGAAACAGGAAATTAACTTGCTAGCTGCGGCCTATATAACCACTGCTCGCAGCAGGTTAACAACCGTCCCAACAACTACCGTATATGTCCGTATAGAAGCCGGTGCTCGAATAGAGGCCGGGGGTCAGGAGGACAAGTCTTTAATAGAGGCCGGGTCCCGAATAGAGGCCGGTCTCGAATAGTGGCCGGGTCCCGAACGGAGTTCGCCGTGAATCGATCGCGAACCGCGATCGATGCGCCTCTCGATCGACACGTTTGCGTGCTAAGCTGGTTGGTAACTTGTCTTGAGGATGCGCTGTTCAGCTGGATACTGGAACTGCGTAGTCGGAGTATTCGCGTGTCTCGCAAGATGATTCGGCAGCAGGCCAGATCGTTATCCAGGTCACTGATGATTGTATAGAGTACAATCTTTCTCCATGCGTTTGCCAGAGCATGCGCAGTGTTTGCCAGAGCATGTAGTAGAGTTATACCAGTTGGAAGTTGTACTTGCTCTGTCATTGAGTTGCTGTTCAGTGTCCATTGCGTTGTTCTCAATGATCGTGCGTGCCTATATAAGCACACACTTGACGGTGTATGGCATTTCCGCACTCCCCTTTTCTAATTGTGTCCTTCACTCCCTCGTGTCTTATGCTGGAAATGTAGTGCATGCCATTGAAAGAATATGGAAACTGGCTACTTGTGAATAGATTTATAGTTGTCTGTTCAGTTAAGTGAGAGGTTTGAAACAGCAGCTGACAGTGTCAAATATCTATATAAAATATTGACAATGTGTGTTCTTAATGGATTTCCAGGACCTCTCTGCTCTTAATCTGCTACTTTACAAATGTGTTATTTTAGCAACAGCCTGGGGGCATGTATAGATGTGCTGGTAACCCTACAAGGCATACTTTACAAATTGAAATATACAATGTCAGCTATACAAATGCTTCTAGGCTGCCACCGTATATAGAAGTACTGTGACCAGCTTTAATACAGGCTATATATTCCATGCCAACCACATACGTATACATGACTATATTTATATCCCTAACTAATATAAATTTTTATATACAAGTACGTAAACAAGGATACGTGCATAGTTATAGCTCTCTTCCACAGAATGCTGCCCCTTTTCAGTATACACATAGCTACATATGTAGACCCGGTGCATGCAGCTAGACTAATTGCTCCACCTCTTTCCAACCCTAACAAATGAAAGCCAATTTGGTCCATCATATTCTACACATAACTTTGTACATAATGAATGCAGATTCCAGAAATTTGCTGTATTTTGACAGTGCTATTAGCATCAGAAAGCATCACAGATACATTATAGAATTAGTACACTAATACTTACACCTTAACACAGTGTATATATTGTCAATGTACAATGTACAGTGTACGTCCATTGCCGCCATGTACTATTGAAAGGTATATTATACTATTGGGATGTTCTATATACGTATATACACTGAACAAAATTGAAGCTTCCCATATACAAAGTCTTGAATGACACACACAATACAAGAGTACAATAGCTATACATAATATATGGGGGTTTGGCAAGAATACTTTGAAGAGCTTCTGAATGGAGGGGAAGAGGGGGTTTAGGAAGTGCACGGAGGAAGGGAGAAGTTTGGCAATGAAGGAAATGGCTTATTGGGTGAGGACATTACTAGGGAGGAAGTGGTGTGGGCACTTTGTAAGGTCAAAGTGAGGCAACCGCTGGGAAGGATGGGATTACTGCGGAAAAGATGAATAGAGAGGTGTTGGTGAGCTTTGGTGGGAACTGTTCAGTTAGTGGTGGTCAAGTGGAATGGTCCCATCTGTGTGGAGCAGTGGGGTGGTGCCAGTTCCAAAAACGAGGAACAAGGGAGTGTGTAGGAAAGAGGATTTTCAAGGTATGTCATTGGTGTTTGTTGTATACAAAGCAATGTGCTATGTGCTCGGTTGTGCCGGAAATGCTGGTAGTGGAAGAGAAGCAATTATTGGTGGAGGCGCAGGGTGGCTTTAGGAGAGGGAGGGGGTGTAGGGACCAGATCCTGTCATTGACACTGTTGGGCAGACCATGATAACAAGAAAGAGGAAATTAAAGGGATGTTGGCTGTATTTATTGATTTTAAGAAGGCAGACGTATGATAGGGTTGACCGAAGCAAACTATGGAGCTGCCTGGAAGGAGCTGGGTTAAAAGAATGAATGGTAGACTTTCTCAGGGCAGCTTACAAGAAGTGCAGATGTTGGAGTTGGGGATATGGTGAGTGAGTCATTCGATGAACATGTGGTGAATGGTTTGAGACAAGGATGTGCGCTGTCGCCAGTGCTTTTCTTTCTGTACATTAACGTTTTGGTGGATAGGCTCAGAGAAGCAGAGATTGGGGTTGAATGTAG
This sequence comes from Aplysina aerophoba, assembly GCA_949841015.1. Taxonomy (NCBI): domain Eukaryota; kingdom Metazoa; phylum Porifera; class Demospongiae; order Verongiida; family Aplysinidae; genus Aplysina; species Aplysina aerophoba. The sequence goes on along the minus strand of OX465052.1, from coordinate 3,078,226 downwards.
AAGTCAGAGAATACCAGTTTTGCTGTATGCTGATGACATGGTCATACTGGCAGATAATGAGAAGATGCTGAGACGAGCTTTGGATGAACCCTGGTCTTTCACTGAACCCATGCTGGACAGCCCCTAGGACAGCCCCCTCTAACAATGACAGGGACTGATGTGGCTATGACAACAATTTCAATTCATTCACATTAAATTTCAATTTTTAGATTTATTCAGCCCCATCATGTCCTCTCACATGTGCATTGCGCCACCCCTATTTATTCTGCTGTGCTTCTCATATTGCATGACATATTTTGTACCCTTTTCTTGCAACTGAGGAAGGCACTTTTGGGGCCGAAACGATTTGCTAAGTGAAGCTGTCTACCACGTGACAAATGGCAGTAATCACTGGATATTACGCCAACCTGACCAGGTCAGTATAACTGATACCAATACACGAGGTCCTATTTGCGGCAACCAGTGATCGCCTCCCCAGTCATCTGACAAAAGATGGAAGAGCCACAGACAGCTATTTCGCCCTGATTGGGGCTCATCAGTGTGGCGTACTGATGGTCCATGCCAGCTGCTTCTAAATCCACCCCAACACTTGTGGATTCAATAGAAACAGGTAGAGGCTAAGTCAAGTCAAGGCGTGACTGAGCACTCTGTAGTCTACCACGTGTATTACGCTCAAGGACCAACAAATACCTATATATTGACGTGGTAATGAATCTCTACTCTTTCAGCACTGATGTTGCCATACAGCTAACAAGAGTTTCTTCATCTATTGATGCAGCAATAGTACAACAAAGCAGGACAAGTTTTCTGATTTTTTTGCTAGTATGGTGTAATAACACAGTAGCTATCACTGTTAGAATATTTTGGGTGTGTTGTCATATACAGTCTACTTTCATTGCTTTCAATAGCTTGTAAAATGTGTTCGGTCTGTGAAAGGACATTTTCAGATTTACTGACCTCAACACAACTGTAGTGTGTAGTCAATCTGCTTATGTTGGCAACCGTTCAGTAACCTTTGTACATACATCACCTGCATTCGCTTCAAAGTCTAGATCATGGTTCAATGCGCCTAGTGTGACCCAGAATGACAAACCTACTGCATGATAAATGCATAATACTACAGGTATGACTGAAGTGATAACTATAAACTACATAGAACCTAAGTGATGCTTGTTAGCCTCTGTATTAGCATGCAGAGTCCGCAGTGGCATCTTCTGCATTTTGTCCCAAACCCGTGCACTCAGGTACTGGTACAACACCCTCCATAGCCTTCAACATCTTGCTATCCAATCGCAGGTAATTGTATCTCTCTCTGCATGAAATGAAACCATCGAATTGCTCTTTTAACTTCTGGAAGGTTGGCCTTGACCCTATGTCATCTTTCCAGCACTCTTTCATGATGGAATAGCTATAGCAGAATGAAATAATCACATGTGTAATGAGTAGGAAACCAGTACTACCATTGGTCCTTAATTATAGGTATGGTCAGAATGGTACAATGAGCTAGCACATTATTCTATTACCATAGTCGTATTAATTTTATTTTCCCATGAGACAAATTTTCACTATATTTGCGGTTTGTTTCCAATCCGCGAAAATTTGTACACGCAAAATAATTGTCACAGGTGTACGCCAGATTGGCGGGCTCCAGACGTTCTCCTTGCTGCTATTGGACTACGGCACTGCTGCGTTACTTCAAGCTGGTCAACGGTCACCTTCCTGACCCTGCCGGCCCGCTTTCTGCCGTTATCCAACCACCCGCGATTCGGCAAGCGAACCTTGATGTCTTGTCGGTCGAGAAACGAGATGCCAGTGCGAAGATGCGGGCTCGGGGATCGTACGGTCGACTAACAGATAAACAGTGAGCCCAAATTGGCAAGTACGCGAGTGAGAACAGAAACGATGCAGCTGTGAGAACATTCTTTAAGGAATTGGACAGGCCACTGAATGAGAGCACGGTGTGTTCGATCAAGAAGAACTACTACCAATTACAGCATGGTATATATTTTTGCGCATAATGTAACCCGCGAAATATAGAATTCACGAAAATTTTGCTACAAGGCATTCCACAGGATTTCGCGAAAATAAATACCACTATGGTACATGTACTCAATCCATCATTCAATCAGCCAGTTTCACACTTTCATTATGTTAGTAATCAATTCACTACTTTTGTGATACTCCTCAGTATATAGCATCACATATGCTAATGCCCCACACAGGGAATGGTGTAAATTCCCATATGCATCTTGTCTAGCATTCAATATGTGTATACATCAATCGCTTAATTATAGAAACACTATACAGTATATGACACTTTGGTGGTTGGTTAGTTGTGAGGGTGGTGTGGGCACCCTCTGACCTACGTAGCAGGACACCCTATGTATATTGTGTAACACAACGGGCTTAGCATGCTCCATGCATATTGACTAGCAGTTGCTATACACAATGTATACTGCACTTACAACAAGTATTAGAACTGAGTAAGATTGTACTTTTATATGCTCAATGTTCTTGATATATACCAATTGTGGTGACAGTGCAAAGCCCCTGTACATATCATTTTGAACCTTACATTTGATCTGGGCATCCTTTTGGGGATTTCAGCCTGTAGCTTGCCAATATACTGGACAGAAGAACTGTGTTATCAAGTTCACTGTATGGCCGCTCACCTGCATGAAGAAAAAATTCATGCTGCAAGTTGCATGCTGTATTGTAAATGGCCACACCCCTAGGAAAGATGTGGATAATTGACAAGCACTCTTTACTGAGATGCTTCATGTCTGAAAAACAGCCACACCTCATGAAGTCAAGTGCTGGGTTAGTCCTTTCTTTCTTTTACAAAAATATCTATAATATGTTCATTGTCACTCTATTTGTATCCAACAGATAAGTATGTTTACTTGAAAAAGGCTTGTCTTACTGTTGGCCGATGTCTCCCTTCACACATTTCCTTGAAGAAGAGACACAAGTGATGCAGAAGTGACTGACACAACATATATTGTAATGTACGTTGCCTTCTGCCTTGGCATTTTGGTCTGCTGCTAACAGCAGAACAACAGAGACAATGCCGGCGACCAAAAAAGAATTAAACATTTTGATGGAAATTATAGCTAAATTACATATATTTTCCACTATTTATTATATAGCACAGCACAGTCAGTATACAGTTATAATTATATGTATATGTAAGTTGTTGATAAAATTATATAATGATAATAATAATATATATATATAGCATTTAATGTAGTAAATTACTACTACTGAAATAGGGCAGTGCCTAGAACACTGCACTAACTAAAAATCATTCTAAATAGTCAAATAAAACCATTGTCTGTTGGGGGAGAAGTACCCCTCACTGCAGCTGCATTGCCCCGCTGGACAGCCACCGCAATTTATTACAGTGCAATTTGCAACATCTTTAACAATCAATATACTAGAGAGGATAAAAGCAATCTACAGCATTGGAAAGAGGTAGGGATGGCATAAAAATGTCATACTTTCAAGAGCGGGTGCTTTTAAAAGTTGAGGATCGATTCAATAGGCACACATCCTATAATGATTTCAACATTATCTTCACTGGATTTTACATGCTCCGCACGTATAATCGTAACGTTTAATTGTCAGAGAGTTACAAAGCTGCAAAGGATTCAAGACTGACACTCTCCAAAGTAATGTGATGAGTCAAAGCTCTAAATTTGACACCAACAGTTTCTTCATTTTTGGATGTTCTGCTTCACTACTTTGACCACTTTCAGATAAACAGCATATTATAATATGGAATTATGTAGCTACATGAGTGCGCAGCATAAGGTCATGCAGAGTTTTTCCTTACCAAAACTGAATATCTCCCACAAGCATACACCATAAGCCCATCTGCAGATTTAGGTCAAAGGCAAGAATGCTGACAGTATAGTGACATTTTTATAATCTGCATAACATTTGTAACTATAATAATAATTAATATACTAACATTTCAGTGGCCAAGAAAATCACATATTAGCCAATACACTGTTAGTACAAACATTCTGCTTGTGTATTAAAGTAAATAGAACAGTAGAGTATTGTTTCATGCAGTAGCTATCTCATTTGTTTGACACTCACACATCTGACTTCTCACTAAATTCTCCCCTGAGGAATACTTCCGGTGGCAGCCAACGAATAGGTAGTTCAGTCTTCATTAAAGCAGGCGGTGACATGTACTCCAAGGTTTCCTTTGCTAGTCCAAAGTCACAAATCTTCAGTAGCTCATTGTCTCCAACAAGGATGTTTCGGCAAGACAGATCACGATGTATGACTCCTTTCAACACTAGAAACTCCTAACAATATAATACATATGTAGTCATATAAATTGTATAACTACACATTAATTTCATTGTTGGTATTGGTACTATATACGCAACCCTTAATTAGATGCACATAGCTATTTTGTGCTTGCAAACCTGTGTTGAGTATGTAATGCCCCCACCCAGAATGTTACATAACTGTGCCTCTATGCACAGTCCCATTACCCACAATACCCACTTCATGAAGCAATTGCAGTGGTACCGGTATACATCATAATGAATGATCTATAATATGCAGCACAGACCCCAACACACCATTCCACTAGCAATTTGGTAAGAAAAGGATATAAATTTTTCAAGGAGCTGAGAAGTCATAGGTGTTTCCATTGTGAGGGAGGAGCAAGAGTGTGGGACTTGTGTCACATCAGTAGCTAGGTCACCATTGGCAGCAGAGTCTTCACCATTGGCTCTGGACTTCCCATCCTATACAATGATTGTTCATGTAACTGTACACGTCTGTAGTCAGCAACAGCAAAATTAACTTGTGCATGTGTATCGACTGTATCATGACTACATCCACAGTCCCCTCTAACTCTGCATCTTCCTGCGTGGCTCATGTGTTGCATGTTATTTTAATAATCATTATCACTATCATATGTCACGTTCAATTAAATTAAGAATGTCTTGTCTTTGTAGATTGGCATTATAAGATCTTTCAATTGCAGCTTCAAAACTAATTTGCTTATTGCAGTTATTCCTCACACCTACATTCTTCATTACCCGAAGGTAATCCTTCAGGCTCCCATGTGATACATACTGCAAGATGAGCATCATTGGGAAGGTGGTGGTCACACAAGCAAGCATCTTCAGGACGTGTGGGTTACCACTACATGATACTCTCTTCATCAATTCAATCTCGTCCATGAATAGTTTTCTTTCATGGACTTGGTGGCTATCTGAAATAAGATGTAATGTGGACTGGATTACAAGTATAAATTTTGTGTGATGCTGTAGTAAACCACATATTAAAATGTGCAGCATGTTGTTGAATAATAATTATCATGTGTGCACTTACGTCGAAGTATTTTCACTGCGACATTGAGATATGACTTTCCTTCATAGTCCATTTCTCGTTTGTGAGCAGCGATCTGTCGAGACATGGTTGTCACTGTCAGCTGTCCTTTGAACACAGCTCCGTAATTTCCCTGGCTTAATTTTTCACCAACTTCAATTCCATCCCTGGGAATCTCCCACTCATCTTCAGTTCCATTAAGGAAGCAAACCACCTGCATAACAAACAGTTTAGTATAATGTTCATGTGTATATGCATGCATTAAATTTGCAAGTGGTATTCTACAATACTGAAAAGTATGATAGAACTATACTTCTTTGTACATAATACACTTGGCTCAAACTTCAGGCACTTCCTCAGAATGGGACCAATTACATAATTATATATTTTCTTGGGCCACTTTCAAATGGCTTTGGTGAAGACTGACAACAAGACAATTTGAGTGTCTTAACCTGTAGGTGGGCACTAGTAATGCATTTGTCCCCACATCGTATTCAGTGGCATTTTATATACATCACAAGTCTTCATGTACTGCACTAAACACAAGAGCATTTCCTAGCAGTTTCACAAATACAACCAATTAAAGTAACCTTGTGGCACATGTGCGTTAAGGGTTAAAAATTTAGTAGTAGGTTCATCTGAATGCATGCCAAAGCAAAACAGAATTCACCATTGTTACCTCAGTATTATCTTGTCCAATGTTGTGATAGTCAATTGTGGTAGCCAAGCTGCACAAATGGAAGAATTCCAAATATTGCATGGGACAAAACCAAGAGCTCAGTGCAGAGCAGTAGTATGAGTATTATAGATTCATAGCTCATGGGTTGGGCTTCCCTATTGAAGATGAATACATATATGTGTAACTTTGTGTGCAGCTGTCTTGCATACTATAAAGGAGCACAATCTCTAATATATATCAGGGAATTGGATGGACAGGTACAGAGGTGGTGGTGAATGTGAAATGTTCTGATCGAGGATCTCTAACATGCACTGCTTTAGTTGAAGAGACTGGTGCCACTCCTTCAAATTATGCACAATATAATATACGGAGAAATGCTAAGGTTACCCATGTCCACCTCTGTTGCCGTACATGTGCGTACATGTACATGGGCAGGGCACATGTGATTCTGGTCGGCTATGTAAGCCATACCAGACTTCTAGCGTTGCATTCATTGAGTAACAAAACTGACAGACTTGTACCATATCGGTAATCTGCACCAAAATGATTGCAACTGGATGCAGAAGGTTCTGCTCCCAACCAATCATTATTCAGTGAATTATTAATACTAGTTCTACTGACTATACCCTAGACCTACTAGGCAGTGTAGAATTCTGCATGCTACCATAACCCGAACCCATAGCCGACGCTCTAGCGCAGAGTTTCAGCCATGCAAACCACCAATCCAGCCATGATTCTTTGTCTCCAATTGCCGTACATATGGCCATGGGTGGACTTCAACGCTGGACTATTTGGGACCCGCTCCTTGTGGTTGATCTGTGCAGTGGTATGCTTGCATTGCACAAGCCTGCGAGGCTGAGGTGGATGGCAGTAATGCCTAACTCTCTGTGTGCTGTCAGTAAGTGTTTGCAAGCTGGTGAGTACTTAAACGTTGCTAGTTTCACAGCTTAAAAGGTAATGGCAACTGGCGAAAAGAACCACGACCCAGTACCTGCACTCATGGCCTATGCTTTAACATGAAGTAACCTCAGGGCTTGTGAGCTTGTGCATGTGCTAGCTGCCCACTGAGCGTACCACTGCACAAATCAAGCCTCAAGGCGCGAACCCTAAGCGGTCGCAGCATCGGACCAACTGTGGCCAAATCTATGAGAATTGGAGATGAAGAATCGTAGTTGGAACGGGGGCTTACATGTCTGAAACTTTGCATTAGAAATTAGGCCAAGAATTTGGGCACTGTTCTTTTCTCTAGTTGCCATCTCTTTCAAGCTGTGAAGCTAGCAATGTTTACACAAGTATTCACCAGTTTGCAAACACTTGGTGACTGAAATATAATTATATTGGAACTGATTTATGCATGCCATTGTGTACTCTAAGAAACATTGCAAGCAGCAGGCAATGAAGAATTGGTGTGATTTATGAAGCATTGTACACAATTGTATTACAGCTAGAATTACAGTTTTGTGGATATTTAACACTAAATGATATGCTGCATGTACAGCATACATTTTTAGTCAGAAGTAGAATGGTAGGTAGTATATATATTCTCTGTTCACTACAAAAACTCTCCGGATCCCTTTTAGAGATTAATGACGAACAGCAAGCATGTTGCAGCTTAACTACTACTGTGGACAAGATGAATCTTTCTTGACTAGTGCTTTACTGGTGTAAACAGCTATCAGTTATGGATGTAAGCATGCACACAGATACCATACCTCTCAGTTTTATGATTCCGGGATTGTCTGGATCTGCAGCAAATCCAGATAATAATCATAAATCCCACTCCAAACATCAGCAGTACAGCCAGCGACACTATAACACCAATGAGAATTGGTTCAGTTGTCGGTAGAAGATTTGGTTCTGTATAATGTCAAGTTAAAAATGTACACTGCAATGGGGCATACATGTACTGTGATCACTGGGGTAAGTGCACTGACAATCTCTACCCAACTGGCACATTCACCGCATTAATATATGGGTTTTATCTGAGCAGGTGGTATACACATTTACATTATCAGATGGAACACTTCTCTAATTGGATTGCACATGTGTTTGGCAGCACTGACATGCATACACATTCAACATCAAAAAGTATAGAGAGTCTATATACATAAATGAGGGTAGGTCTAATGCGGTGCAACGGTTTAAGTATACAATATTATTCCTCTAAATCACAATTTTTTGTTAAGTGCATACACTGTGCCCAACTACGTCTGCACAGCTGTGGCCCTCTATAGCTTATGTTAAGGTATATGGTATTGCTGTCTGCTTCTATATACTGTAGCAATTTTAAAGTTTTTCTTGCTAACACCATAAGTTAGAAGTTGTTGTAGCTAAAAGGTATATGCCAGACTGAAGGCATGTCTGTACTTGTTCTCCAAAGTGATTATTAATATCAAACATCCAAGCTAAAGGATTCACTACTTGTACCAGAAGAGTACGACAGCCAACAGGAAGTTGATGCCCTTTTAATGAAGAATAGCTTTGCAGGAAATCAAAAGTAGACACCACTTTACATAAGATCTAAGTGGTATAGGTGTTCATGCCTACAGAGAAGTCTCTCAATATGCATGTGTACGCTGAGTAGTTCTTTTTAACTTTTGGCATTGTTGTGTGGAACTGTGAACTGTTGCATGGTAGAGAAGTAGCATGGTGCATAACATAAATATTGTATGATTTACTGTATTGCAATTGGTCATGCATGGATCATATTGTAACACTTTATATAGATCAGCTGATGGTGTTATACTTAAGTTTGAGTTGCTGCTGAATAAGGGCTTTTCGGTCGCCACATGAACTTGCTACATTGGTAGTGTTGCCAGATGAAGACCAGGATCAGGTGGTACAATCTTTAATCTTCTCCACCCTGGATCTCAGAGTGGATACTTGTACTTCCAGTACAACCTGAGGACCATATGAAGACACCAACAGTGTCACGGATGTGAGGCAGTTTCTGGTCCTAGCATCGTTTATCGAATGTATATCTCACAGTTTGCGGACATTACTGCTGCCTTGCACGCTTTGACCAGGAAAGGTGCATCCTTTGCCTGGACCCCAGAGTGCAGTGAAGCCTTTGCCACCTTGAAGTATAGCTTGATGCTTGCACCGGTTCTGGGGGACCCTTGAGTTGGAGTGGATGCAGGCTACTTTCAGTTGCAAACAGATGCTTTGGTAGTGGGCCTAGGAGCTGTACTTGAGGGGGAGGGCCATGCCATTGCTTATATATGCCAGCAGAACACTCACTGAACCAGAGTGCCACTATATTGTAATACAGAGAGAATGTTTAGCTGTGGTGTGTGTATTTAAGCAGTTTCGCCACTATCTAGAAGAACACTCCTGCCAGCTTGTCACAGATCGTGCTCCACTTCAGTGGCTTTTAGCGAAAAAAATGGAATGTAAGTTGTGTCGCTGGGCTCTGGCGATGCCGGAGTATGACTTTCAGATTGTGTATCGGAAGGACACTTTGAACTCAAATGCTGATGCTCCCTCTCAGTGCATTTCCCCATTGGGTAGGTGTATGAAACATTTAGACACTGCAGGATGTTACAGTGATTATATAACCGATGAGTAAATGTAGTTCACAAAAGCAAGGTCATGTAATGTATTGCAAAATAATGAAGTAAAGTTTAAGACCAAAGTGGGTGCTTTATCGAACAATTGTACTACTGTATTTGTTGGATTTACATTTTTAAATCATCACTGGCAGCTATTTCACACTCTACTTCAATAACCACAAATGCTATTGGCTAAAGATTGAACAAACATTCAAGAATCATTTCCCACCTCTATTTCATAGTCCCCATCATGAGCAGCAACCATGCATCATGTTATAAATAAACACTGAAGACCACATCCTGCATTGTAATCCAGTCGGAGGAAAAATGTGCAGCTTCACATACGATATGCATACATTATGTACTGTCACTCATTTTGCTTTAGCAAGGTATCCTCTGTTTCTTGTAATCGGAACGTAGTAGCAAACTCCACTGATGAAAGAAATGTAACATTTGCAGAAACAATACTTGCAACAGAACCTTGGAAAGCAAGCCCAACACTGTCACACTTTCGCTGACGTAAACATGCTTGGCGTGCGTGTCAAAAGACTAGGCATACTAATACTTCTGATCGACACCTTCAAGCCTGTAGCTCCCCTATGCCTGTTAACATTCTCTGCACCGTACCAGACTTTCTTACATGCACATGTATGGTAGGCACACGCAGTAAAAAAGTTAATGTTCTATGCCTGTTTGACGACTATGGGTACAGGCTGACTTGCTCCTATTACACATACACACGTACCTTGTGTCTGGATACCTTGTGTCTTGGTAAACAAAATGGGCGTGCTGGGCTGACTGGCTCCTATTGCATTCACTGCTATCATTGTAACATTGTACTGCACATCATTGTCAATATTTTCTTGAAAAGTAGTGTCCAAGCTCGTTTGGTCACTTATGAATGGGATGGTCACATTCTTAGAAAGTTGTCCATTAGTGCTAGAAATTGATGATGAAAAAGCCACTGTTTAATCACTCACATGTAGCACACACAAAAGTAGGAACAGTGTGATGCAACATGCAAGTACCGTTTAAATGAAATAATGAGCTGAATAATTTCTGCTCCGTTGCCATCGAGTCTGTCCCATCTCAATACATTGCCTTCTGGTTGCAGTAATACCGGCACAGAAGGAACTCCACCTGTGAATATAGATAGTACAAACAGAGTCAATGCTACTACAGAACATCACACTTGACTCTTGCCTTCACGTTAGTCACAAAATAGTCCAAGAAAGTACTTGTGCTGAAACAACAACCACATAGACTACTTTGTCGTATTCACAAAGTTTCAAGACCACAAGCAAGTTTTACCAAGTACAATTATAAATTCATAATATATTATTTTTATATAATATTATTATTATTACAACTCCATACAAATGCACAATAAGCAATAGAAAGAGTATGCTGCTATGGCACTGTATGTTAGCAGTTTCATGGCACACGAAAATTGAAAGGCCTGTAGTTGCAAATGCTGCCAAATTATATAGAAATCCCCAAATGCCTAACAGTGCTGTACTGTATGAACGTTACACATGCTCTGGACATTCAAATATGCCATACTGTCGTGCTTCAATTATGCTGTACCAACATGCCTACTATGGACTGGCTGCAAACAAAAGCTGAGATCACCCCAGCCATAATATCTATTGTACAGCAAACGAAAAGGCTATGCAGATTTTGCCAGCAACCCCAGTGGTTTCAGCAATCTGTTTACTTACTTTGAGATCTGAAGTTCATAGGCTCCCCGGCAGCAGAGTGAGTTGTGCCATCCTGTAGGGTCTCATACACACCATACAGTCTGTAAGAGTACATCTCAAATGGCTCCAGGTCCATTCTCATTAACGGTACAGTACTCCGGACATCCTCCACTCCTGACACGTTCTGCCAGGTACCATTAATATTCTACGCATTGAAATGCATAGTAAATATGATCTAATATGATTAACACTCCTTGTATGATTATACTACGGCAGTGCAGCCTTTGGAACAGGCCTAAAACCAATGTGTACTAGTTAGAGTCAACGGCCTCTGTGAGAAGATACAGTTCACAATGGAGACAGAGGAGGAGAATCAGTTGTCCTTCTTGGACGTGTTGGTCAAGAGGAATGAGAACAACCTCACCACCTCGGTGTTTCGTAAGAAGACCCACACAGACCGGTACCTTCACTTCCGGTCCCACCACCATCCACAAGTTAAAACGAGTGTGGTATCCTGTCTTAAGTCAAGAGCAGAATGGGTGTGCACAGGAGATGGCCTCAAGGAAGAAATGAACCACCTTTCAAGAGTATTCCAGGCGAATGGATACCCACATGCAGTCACAGCCGGGGTACTCAACAAGAGACGTAGAGCCCACCCACCCACCAGTGTAGAGGACGATGAACAGAGGCTGCTGGTGCTGCCCTACATCAAAGGCCTCAATGAGAAGATCCGCCTAGTCTGCCGCCCTCTGAACATCAAGACCGCCTTCAGGTCCTCCTCGACACTAAGAAGCCTCCTCACTCACGTCAAGGTTCCAACTCCCCCAGAGGAACATAAGTGTGTGGTGTACCGTGTCCCATGCGATTGTGGCTCAGTTTATGTCGGAGAGACAGGAAGACAGATGAAAACTCGCATTGAAGAGCACAAGAGAGCTGTAATGAAAGCCGACCCAAACAACGCCATCGCAGAACATATGTGGAACACAGGTCACAAGATCCTGTGGGATGAGACAATGAGTATCGACCATGATGGAGACTGGTTTAGAAGGAGGATCAAGGAAGCACTGCACATTAGAAGCTCCAATGCCATGAACTCTGACTCTGGTCATTTACTGAACCCATGCTGGACGGCTTCCAGGACAGCCCCCCTCTAACAATGACAGGCACTGATGTGGCTATGACTATTAAATTCAATAGTCGAAGTCAAAATTCAATTCTTTAATTTTTAATTCTTAATTTTATTCAGCCTCATCATGCCTTGTCACAGGTGCACTTGCCACCCCCTATTTATTCTGCTGTACCACTCATCTTGCTTGATCTGTTTTGTAACCCCTTACAACTGAAGAAGGCCCTTTTGGGGCCGAAACATTTTGCTAAGTGAAGCTATCTACCATGTGTCTTACGCTCGAGAACCAAGGAACTGTCTAGTTAGAGTCATGCAGCACAAGCTGCAAGACATTCCTGCCAAATGCACAACATGTAACATTACAGTGCATATAATACACCTCTTCCCTCAGTGAAGAGAGAAACAGACACCCTGCATGCACATTTGATGACTACAAACAAATGCACACAGTACAGTGCATGGAGAATGTACTACTAACCAAAACCTGGTAATAACTGTCACCTTTTAGGCACTAACAAATGGGTGAATAGTGAAATGTTACTTTTGGCATGTGGTGGTTAACTGTTAAATGCAAGGAATGGTGCATATAAACATAAGTATGAAGGCACTCTTTGGTTCTTCAGTAATAGTAATTGAAGAGAAAAGGGAAGTGTTATTATGCAGTACAAATTATTAAAGAGTTACTGTTTGACGCCTCTTTGACACTGACTACGGGCACAGGCATACTACTACTACTACAGGTACGTACAGATACTGTTGTACTTAGTCGCATGGCTATTTCGTTCTGACCGGAGTCAGTTTCGAAAATGGTAATCTACGTCATCGACAATTGGGAATAGGTTCTGAATTAGAAGCTAATTGCACTGGGAGAAGAAAGGCGGCATTTCGCTGAAGCATTATTGGATAAGTCGGGTACTGCAGTTCAGGTTATGGGTGTACCACGACCACTAGTACAGGACTGTTATTGCACTATCACAAAGGTAAACAACAGTATATTTTCAACCTAGTGTCTCCAATGAAAAGGGTTTGTTAACTACAACTACCTGTTCTGATTGGTCTGCTTACATTTGGCCAGAGGACACAAAACCTGTTGGGTCTGACCAGACCATACCTTTTTCCATTGCACAACAACAGTAAAAGCAGAGGTCTGGTGCTCGAGATTATCCCCTTCCCTCCCCACCTTCATGATCACATACAACACTACGCACACTCTTACCTGTTGCAGTACAACCTGCTGTATTGGTGTAGCTAAATCAGGAAAGGCAGCTGTTAGTAGGACAGAGGTGCTCGTTATGTTTGTGGCATCCAGAGTGGGGGGCAGAGCCCAGGTCGATGCTGAGTCCTCAGCAGGTGAGCTTGAGTGCACACTGTTGAGAGTCACCACCTACATGTGTGGTGGAACAGGTAGCACATAATTCCCATCACATACGTATTTAAAGTCCACACATACATTCAGTGTGGTTTCTGGATTGGAAACCAAGGTCTGTAGCATTAGGGGATAATTAATATGCTGCAATAGTGTTATTGCTACAGTACATGTATCATTCTTTCCATATTATCTGTAGCTACTGGGCAGTGTGCATGAGTGCCCTATATATTGTTATTATGAAGTCCTTGTTTTGCAGTGAGTGAATCAATATGCATCAAATAGCAGAGTATTTGCAAAGAAACAGCACACATGCACATTTGCCATGTCAAAATGTTTCCTTGTCAAATTATATACCCAGTGCCAGTCTTCCTCCTCTTGTACTAGTTTTGAAGGGGGGGCTTCTCAACTGGTTCAGGCATGAGGAAGGGGTGGTTCTCCAGGTACCAGCTTTTGATTTTAGTAAACTTGCCAACGTTTCGGTCAGATGCACTGGCCTTCTTCAGGGCGAAGATGAAGATGGCCAGTGCATCTGACCGAATCGTTGACAAAGTATCCGAAAAACCGAAAAACCCGCCGATGTTTTGACCGTGTTGCTCTGGTCTTCTTCAGGGCAAAGATAAAGCCCTGAAGAAGACCAGTACAACACGGTTGAACCATCAGTAAGATTTCCGTATCCACGCTGGTATTGGAGAAACAGTATATCCTACAAGGCTACGTCAATGTAAAGCTGGCAACCTGGAAAACCACCCCTGTCACTATTATTACTCAAAATAGTTGAGTTGACGAACTATTTCAATAACCAAAATGGTTTCAGATGACCTACATCAAGGGGGTGGACAGTTCATGCATTCTCACACATGTATATATGTATGCATGCACACACTTACACATAATTATGCATGCATGCACGAATGCAAACACATATGTATGAACGTATGCAAACACTCTTGCAAGCACACATGCAAATACACCTATAAACACGCAACACATGCATGCACGCACGTACGCACACACATGCACACACGGTGGGGAATAAGGTTTTGCTACCACAACATACCTGGACTATGTACATGGTTCCCGGCTCCAAACCGCTTATCACTTGTTCTTGAGGTGAAGTAGGAGTTTCCATAGTTTGAGAAGGAACATTATCAGCCCTGGCTGTGATACGGTATCGCACTGCCACCACATCATCGAACACCTCACTGGGGGGTAACCAGGTGGCCTTGAGTGCCCGTGTGCCGAAGTTGACAACAGAAAGACTAACTGGAGGGTCAGGAACTGCAGACAAGCAAAGACAAAGCCATTCATCTGTACCTACGTGCTCTAAAACATGTCCATGTATACAGGTACGTGTGCACATACTGTACATCACATACACGTTAGTACCTACAACCAGATACACTTTGCAGCTCAGTGCAGCACATGCAGTTGCTAGGTTAGCTAAAAGAGTTGTATATACGATAAGTGACAATATATTGTTTTGCTTCGTTCTATTTAATACAATTTGAAAGGTTGCATCATTCTATGGATTGTACATACCATCCGCTCTGTTTTAACACTTCTGGTAGAATATAGGATAAACAATGACTTCAAAAGAAAACAATTGTGCAGCGTACAATTACGTAGGCACTGTTTTAAAGGTTGGCTTGGAGAGGATTCAATGTTTCTGCCCTTCACAAGCAAAAAGACTGCATTCTTCGAATGGGCCACAAATCACCAACTACGTACCTGCCGTATGCTCCAAGAGGAGGGCTTGAGAGCTAATTACACCTTACACTTCTACACCGTGGCGGCAAATTAGTAGCATACTGGCAATCCACACTCTTTATGGTCATTCAAGTGTCTCGTCGGCGCCAAATCCTCTGTAATCGTTATATTCTCTCCACAAGCATCCTCGATCATCTATTCTACACCAAATTATCCTTGACTGTTTTATTCAGCGATGAATTGCTTTGAGAAAACAAAATGATAGAAAAAGAAACAACCCTTTCTATTGTACGTTCCTCATTTAGACAAAATAGAGGGACAGTTATATAACAATTCGTCACTGAATGAAACAGCCTCAAAACATAAAAACGGAATGATAACGTTAAATTGTCACACCATACATACATATTTTAATGATCAAGTACGTATGTTTCAACCCCACAGTATGCACACGTACGCACACACACCACACGTGCAAGTATATACTACACATCACACACACACCACACACACACACACACACACACACACACACACACACACATACACAAAAAAAAACAAAAAAAAAACTCTATTCCAATGCATGGTGTATGGTGTGTCCACACAGCATACTCCCTGGGAGAGTTGTGAAGGTGCTGCGTAATCCAAATAGGGTGTCGGCTGCAGGTGTGAATATGTTCCTCCCAGAAACACGAACACTGTAGTTTGTGTGCGCCAGCAACCCAGTCAGCGTAATATTGGTGTCAAAGTTAGACAGCACCTAAAGGCACGTACAAAACACTGCAAATGGTAACCAGCTGTAGTACAAAATGCAGTGCAGAAATGCAGAAACAAATCAGTGACATTCACAACCCCATACAACAACGTGCCAAACTGGGCATATACTGTACACCAGTGACCCGGAGGAGTAACGACTTAGCATAGATTAGATGGAGATGCGTACGAGCAGAAAGTCGCGTGCACTGCCTTTACAGAATCTTGACTGTCAGCAGCCCAGGCCAGTCTCACGTTCATACCCACTGCTATTTGTACATACTGTAAGTTGAGTGACTCACTGAGATAGTGTTCTGACCAGAAGAATTGTACTCCACAGTGTAGTCAAGTGGTGCTAGTGATGTCACTACCTGGGTGCAGTTGCTAGGCAACTGCGCAGGGGACCATGTAAGGAAAACAGTGGAATTTGTGACCGATGAAACCTGAACAATGGGTTGCTGATCAACCTGCGGATACAGACAGGAATCCTCTGCAAGGGGAAAGTGGGTATCAGAAAGAGTAAATTAGTTGATGCAGCACATGATATCACGAGTAAAGTGTCACTGAGGCCATGATGCACTGTAGCCCCTTGTATGGATGAAACATGACTAACACAGTACTACTGTGTGGTCAGTCACTGTGACAACAGTTTCTAAGATCTCTGGTGTGCCATGGGAAAAGAGTAATTGGGCAATGACTCTTTCCCATGAACATGCACAGGATTACCAGTGTTCATAGGTACACCCGCTAACACAGACGCACCTGGCAACTGCTGCAGTCCGGGGCTGGTGGCAAGGAGTTGAGTGGTCGCCATGGTGGACAGGGTATTAAACACAGTACGGTTAGAATCAAGTTTAACGTAGAAAACACCACTTGTGTCAGTCCAGTACAACCTAGCCTCGTCCACTGCCAGGGCCTGCACCGAGGTGCTAGCATTAGAAACTTCACTCTTACAATTGCACAACTGAATGCCTGCGACAGCACAAGACCAAATGTCCCCTGTGTCTGTAGAGGACATCCATGCTCTTCCATCGGCATCGGTGGTAAACCCTTGACCCAGGTCGAATAATGGCGGATCTGGGCAAGCCTGCCTTCACCTCCGACCATTAGGCAATCCGGGGAAGATGCGGGATTGCATTCTGCTACCTTGTACCCGCACATCCAAGGCAAACAGGGTGGTACCCCCCGATGCAGTTAGGGTATAATAGAGTGTTCTAAAACAGGGGAAGATGGGAATATTAAACAGCAGCTGAATGGGATTGAATTGGAACTTATACAGTTGCACTGCATACCCATAGAGCCCAGTGAACACACACACACACACACACACACACACACACACACACACACACACACACACACACACACACACACACACACACACACACACCAGGCACTATGCTAAAATATACCGGGTCACATTGTATAAAAGCATAATAGGAGCAGACCATCCCCTCACCCAGAAAAAGGAGAGATTCGCCCAGTCACTTCAGTAAGGCTTGTGCCACCAGAGTACACTGTCTGCAATGATTGCCCTCCCTGTGTGCTCCACGAGTAAACAACCAACTGTCCTCCTTGTGTAGACAGCAGGTACAGGTCCTTTGAGATCCAGTCAAACACTAGAGACATCACTTGTGTCCCACTGGGAACGGCTGTCAGCTCCTGCAAATGGCAGACAGGAAGTACGCACGTACGTACACATGGAGCTGCATACATGATAATAGCGTAGAGGCTAATTGCTACCATAGATTATCTAAACTATGTTGCTACATTGTGACAACTGGCGAATAGATATGATAAGCATATATGTAGCAGAATCAATCAATCACTAGCAACTGATTGCAGGATGTTTTGGCCATGTAGGCCTTTGTCAACTGCATACAAAACTAAGGATACTGCAGTGTTAGATACGTAAGTTATATAACAAACCCTAACAGTGTGACCAATAGTGCTGCATGATTAGGAGTGAGTACTTACGTAGGTGAGCAATGGTGTTGTAAGATTAGGAGCGATACATGATACAGTAGTACATGTGTACCCTAAACCACACATGCAGCAGCATACACAATACCAGCCATGCTCAGCACCAAACCCCCACCTGCATTCCTCCACCAGCAGCGATGGCAAGACTAGAGAGAAAGGAGGTACCATCTCTCTCTACAAAGCCATAGTAAGTTCGGAGCAAAGCGTCAAATTCAAGTGGTCCCCTGAGGTCGAGCTGTGTTTGCTCATCACCAAGCAAGCTGCCATCCTTCAACAAAACTTCCAAAGGAGGTGTAATAGCTAAAATCACATGGAATAAGCACCATAAATCAAAGGTTCTCTGCAAACCAGGCACAACTCCATTAACATTACACTAAATTCCATTCTCATCAAAAATGGACAGAAAATTGCAATTTCCACTGTACATTTACTGTACGTACATAATAATAATAAACTACGTACACTGTGTTGTTAAGTCTTCTATGTGTGCTCATACCTGAAGAGTTGAACTGTACAGGGTCACTTGGTGGAGAGAGCCCAATCTCCATACCAGACACAGTAGGAAACTCAGTCACCGCGTACACCTGTGTATCATGCAGGGAACAGTGAGGGAACAGTCACATTGCTTCGGTGGCAAACATGCATGTGGACAGTTGTTCCAAAGACTGCAACATACGCCATGCATTAATTGTGCAAATGGTAGAGAAAAAACAGGCAGTGGGATCACGGCAATGTGTTATATTAGTGCATGCAATAGTTCTCCATACGTACGTACATACATATAAAATACATGTACATACGTATGTATGGACACACAGTACCTGTACTTGTACCACTCATCATCTTAAACTTCACCAAATATGCACACATGTACATGAATACATACACAGACGAGACACTATGCACCTGTAGTTCATACAGAGCATCGCTCATTGGCTGAAAGGAATTAGATAGTTCGAAGAAGCCAAAGCTCCTGTCCGGTGGAAATGATACATTCTGCAGAGAGATTGAGGTAAGGCAGGTAATGTACAGTATCTACGCAAATGTACAGCAAGTGTAACAGACCATAGTTACAATAACCCAACTGTTCCGTGGTATGAAAAAGAAACGTAACATTCATGTACTTTACATACAGTAAAATGGCTAAATATACAGCCTTACTGCCACATGTTCAAACCAAATGTGCCGCCAAGTGCACTGCATCACTAGCAAGGTCTGTTGATTGCACTGAACATGATGTGACAGGCATAAAATACGTAATGTATTTACAGTACACCTGTCACGTCACAAGTCCTGCTACACAGCACCACACATGGGAGTAAGTCTTGCACCACAATACACTGCAAAAAGGTCTATGTATATCCACTCACCACCACAGACTGTCCTTGCTGCAGCACTGCCACTCTGTATTCCCTTCCCTCGCCACGCAGCTGCTCTGCCGTCAGCAGGCCCCACTGCACCAGGACAGACACTGCATCTGATCCACGGCGTGCTCGGTACACAGACACAGTCACATTCTTGACAGCATCAGTGGGAGCTGGGAGGAAGAAACGTACCACACGGGAAAGCAACTTCTCCAGCAATGGCACTTGAACGAGCTGTGCACATATCTAGCATATCATTGGTGAAATTGCCAAAGGTCTCAGTAGCAGGTATGGCATGTCTACTATACATCAATAATCCTCAGAGTTTTCTTGTGTGCACATTTACAGGTACACGGCTTTTTGTGCAAGGAAGAGACTAAGACTATAAAAATGCAACAGCTACTCAAATATGCTTGTCAGTTCATGACACAGCAGAATCAGCGGCCATAGACACACATACAAATTATGCATGTACGTATACGTATGTACCTACGTACAATAGTCTCATGTAGTCAGCCCACCATTTCGTACTGGCTTTGCCTCTACAATACCAATGTACATGGGCTGGGGACATTATCTATGTTTCGTTACATTGGCTCACTGGGGAAGTCCAAACCGCTGAAACTGTTGGCATGCATAGCAATCATGCCATATTAGGGTTGGGTTAATCAGCTCACGCATTATGTGACTATGGTTGAAAACAACAACTATTCTAAGATGGTACCATCCATAACGTGTCAGCTGATTAGCCTAACATAACCCTTAAATAGCATTATTACATACTGACGGTCTCAACTTCAGGTGAACACTTGTCCCATAAAGTAGGCAAATACCCCCCAAACCACCTTTCAAAGGAAGCAGTTAGAACAAATGGTGGGCTGTCTACATAAAACTACGTACATTACTACAATACCCAGAGCACACACTTGGTACAGAGTGTGTGCGCATGCACTCTACATTCCTATGTACTGTATATTATAGTGGCGGGCTATACACATATGTACACATGTACGTACGTACGTAGTTCAAGACAACAGGAAAGGCAAACCAACCTGCAGACGTTGAGCGAAAACTGTATGTGACATCGGCTGACGAGCCCCAATAGGAGACAGCATTAACAGTGACTTTAACATTGGTGTACGGGGTCTGGTTGTCAAGGACAACTGACGTCATTGCAGTCTGGAGGAGGAGGATGATGACAAGAGAAGGTATGTACGGTACGGTTCATAAAAAACGTAACGTTAACCGAAAACTGGTAGCGAATCGTTAACAATTGTCGGGTTAACAGTTAACCGAGAATGGCTAACTGTTTAACCGTTAACCGTTACTTCGTGAAAAGCGCCATAGCTACGTATATACTTCAAGTGTGACCATAGGATGCTTTCGTACAGAAAGGTTGGTACTGCTCCAAAGCCGAAACCAAGGGCGAAGCATCCTTACAAAGTGATGGTGTGGGCGGGTATCTTGCGCAAGGGAGCGACGAACGCGTCAGTAAATAGCGCAGTGTATCGGGAGGTGCTGCGCACGCACCTGTTGCCTTTCCTTCGAAGGAAACTACCAAAGACGATTACACGATTTTTCGTTTTGATTGTTACTTGCTCACCATTCTTCAGTGGGCCTCTGCTGTTCTTCTCTCTTTTGAGCTTTGATGCAGCCTCAAAATACTCCTTCCCGTCGTATCTTGACGATCCGTTGCCCTCGTACCTGTTAAGCACCTTCTCTGCCATCTACAAAAGCCTGCACTACCTGCGAGAGCGCAAAGACCTGAGCGACTGCAACTGAACGAACTGGATATCGTATTCGCACTATTACGTAACAGCGTTAACAGTTAACTGTTACTTGTTAACTGTTAACTGTTAACGGTTAACCGTTAACTCTGGTGCAGATACCGGTTACCGTTTAGCGTTACCTTTTTTATGGCGCGTACCGTATGTATGTACGTACGTACATACTGTACATGCCTGCACATGTGGCCCACTGCCTCACCAGTTCACTCCCAGATTCAACCGAGCCATTGGTTCTAGTCAAGGTGTAAGCTACGTTGTAGAGCAGAGGGGACGCTGTGAAGGGCACTGAAGACCACCGAATAGTGATGGCATCCAGCGCTGCATTCCCATCACTTGGAATAGGGCTGGGAGCTCCAGGAATGGCAGACACATCTGCACACAGAGGAGGCAGGAGCTCAAGTCACAGGTGGACTGCAAGCAGCACATGCGCATGAAGGTCTTGCTGTACAGTATAGGCTGCATAAGGTATGTACTGTACATACGTATGTACGTAAACATGTATGTACAACTGTACGTACGTACATACGTACACCATGTTCTGCCTTGAAGGCACCAGTACAGTCAGTGCGTGTAACACAGGCTGTGGCACTGTTATGCACGTACATTACAGCAATGGCATACAATGCACGCTGCATTTAGACACACAAGCATCTTGGGGGCACATTGACAGGCACTTTATGGAAAGGTGCACTTTTAAAAAGAAGGCATGAAACGTCATATTGAGAAGGCTGTTATCCATCAAAATGACTTCATACCATGAGTCTAAGCTTAGAGGTGGACAGACACTAAGACATGCACGAGGCGAACACACTGCACTTGCATGTCCTGTTGTGTTGGCAGACGCCTACCTGGAGTGAGGCCAGCGGTGTTGGACTGCTCAAACACAAAGTCGTATATCTCCTTGGCACCGCCCACTCCTGTAGGCAAACTGAAGGGTCGCAGCCATGGTGAGCTGCTCACTTCAAGGGAATCAAACAGAGCTACTGGAACAGTCCAAATTTCGTTTACATTCTCCACCTTCAGTGCAAGAAGGCCCTTACTGACTGCAAGAACGCATCGAGGCATGGACAAGCTGCAGGAGATGAGGTACAGTATGTATGTACACCACATCATAATCAACACACAGGATTCTCTTACATACACACACACATACAAACCCATACATACAAATGTATCTGAAGCATCCCCCCTTTCATCCAAAAGCACACAATACATACATAATAAAATGTACATACAGACAGACATACGTACATACTAAATGTGCAAACAGTGGCATACAGCCACACAGGGGATGGCCCAAAAGACAGTAGAAGGGAAGGGACTTACTTTAGCTCCAGTTCAGGGATCACTGCTTGACCACTGATAAAGGAAGCACACAGGACAATGTACGTATACATGTACATACATACGTAGCTACTACACATGTACATACGTATATAATTATGTACATATTTATGTATGTACAGACTCAAAATGCATGCATGTGTGTGGGCATCAAACAGTACATGTATGTACACACCTGCTGTTGCATGTCTCCCTAGTGTAGCTGGCCCAGTTCAGGATGAGGCGACTGTACCTCAACGACACCCAAAAAAGCCTCTGGCTGTCTGGGTCAGCCGTCATGGCAAGGATTCGGTCCAGCTTACAGGAGCACACATTGCTGTCCTGTGGTTGACGATTATTCACTTTCTGGGAGGTCACTGCTGTACCATTTGAGATGAAAAGCAGGCTACACAGAAAGAGAGGAAGGGGGGTGCTGCACACATGCACAACAACGAGCTGCTGAAATTGCCATGCTCGCGTGTCTGCATGTGTAAATGTGTACGTACGTGTGTACATGTGCAAGTGTGTATGTGGTGTGCGCTTACCCATGCAGTGAGTCAATAGCCAGGTGGGTGAAGGGCCCGGTAGACATTAGTGTGCTCCTCTCCCGCCTATTGGGGTCAGTGCTTCCTGCCAAAATCTGCACAAGTTGAATGCGACACACGCACACACACACGCACACACACACACACACACACACACACACACACACACACACACACACACACACACACCACACACACACACACACACACACACGTAGGCACTAAGCATTATGTCCAATACACATGTGCAAGAGCATGAACACATACGTACATATGTACATATTAGCATAAGTACGTATGTACGTATTTATATGCATGTATATGTACATTCACAGATTGAATCTACTACTAACCACAGTGCCACTTTCAATCCAGTACAGCATGTTTGCAACCCAGTCCACAGTCAGACTCTCCACATTGCTTCTCTCAAACAGGACAGAATAGCTGCCATCTCGAACAACACCAATTTGCAAGTAGACACCAATGTCACGCAAAATATAGGTCACATTGCGCAACACATCCTGTGCCACACCTGTAGATACACACACACATTTACACCACAATTCTCATTTCACAGCTGTGTATTATGTTAGTGTTCACTATTTCACACATTGTTACAGTTGTTTCATAGTTCCAGTTGCATTCACACATAGCACACTTCACTCACTGACTGATTTTGGCAGAGTGGAGCCTTGCACATTGAAAATCTAGTGAGGCTCAGCTGTTTCAGTACCTTTAGTCACACAAAGCATTGCAGCGGGCAATGCGTCAACAGATCAAGAACTTTGTAACGCTTGAGTGGCTAGTGTGTGCTAAACGTTTGACATGGGCAAGAAACCTTGAAGCCACTGTACAGCTAACATGGGAACATACATAGACTAAACCTTGCTTATGAGGTGTCACAGGGTGTTACCACATGCAAAGGCCAGTCACAACTCCCAGGACCACACCAAGGTGATGTCCAACACACAGACTAGGCTCACCAGTCCTTTGAATGACAAGGACATTCAAATTCACTACTAAGCTATATCCTGTTAAAATGTAACAACTAGGCAGAGGGTGCCTGCAAGTTGCCTCTAGCCATATAAGACCTATCACCTACTCACTTCCTGTGATCTTGGCCCACCTAAGCTACAGTGCATACTATTGTGGTGAAGTCCTTGTTCACTGCAACCAATGCAGTGGAACAACCATAATTATGCAATGTAGACACAATACGTACATGTCCATTGCACTGTACATAAAACAAAAAGTGTCCTAAGAGCATTTGAAAACATAAGGCTACTGGAGAAGAAGACTGATGGAAGGGCAGACTTAAGTGAAGACCTACGTACGTGCATGCTTGGTTCATGCAATACATATCATACGTACATAGCTAAGCTGATCCTGAGTAAAGTGTGGGTACATACACACACTCAGAAGTGCTCTACACCAGATATTAGACTGAGCCAACTTAAGGTACTCGCTGATCACAACAAGCATGGCAAAACTACAAGACCTGATGGTAATGAATCTTATGTAACACTCACTGACAACTCGTGTTTGAGAACCGGCAACCACTGCATGTTCCCTGAAGTCATACCGATACAGGCCACTCCTGGTTCCCAGCAGCAGAGGTAGTGGCATCTGATCAGCTGTGGGCAAAATGGAGCATGAGGTGACACTTGTCATGGAAGGAACACACACACTCTCACAGGCTCAGATGTAGCCACATTACAGGGGAAAGGATCTCAACACATGAACACTGACATACTGTACAAATAAAATACAACAGCTCATCAATATGCACAAACATACATATAGGTACATATTCTAAGCTGGTATTAATGAACCATTCAACCTACTTACAAACATGTAGCATGATCAAGCACGTGTGTCACTGTCCCATACGTACATACCTTCACTCTGCGGCACCACAGTGAACCTGGGTGACGTGCTACTGTAGCCAGGCTGTCCCTCAGCAATGACACGAACCGTGAAGGGATCACCAGTGGTGAGTGGCGAACGACTAAAGTGAGTGTCAGTTACAACTTCACTCTGTTGCATGCCATTGCCAATGCTGTACTCCACTCTGTATCTCCATGGGGCACACTTGGAGAATGAAGGGACACCTAAGATAGAGGTCCACACATTGGGACATTGTGAGGTGGGAGGATAATCGAGATGGAGGCAGAGAGACAGGATGATGACACTTGTAACGTATATACATATACAGTGCAATACACACACTAGCAATACAAGTCATGCCACAGTCAACAAATGAGGAAGCTTAGTGTGTATACCTATCATACCTATACACATACTTACATGCATATGTACGTATGTGCGTATGTACGTATGTATGTACATACTGTACCTTTGCTTGGTGAGAGCCAGCTGACATTCACACTAGTGGCTGTAATAGTGAAAGTAAAGCCACTGGGTGGGTTCGGGGGGCCTGTATATAGCAAAGAAGAGTGAAGAATCCCCACATCTACACTGCACGAGCTGGTGCAGTCAAAGCAGAGCAGCTTACTGAATGGCAGCTGGGCCTGTGAGTTCAGCACTGATACATCGACATCCCCTCCCTCTGTAGTGCTGCTGGCACAGATCACCTCCAGGTTCTCATTCCTGACTTCAAAGGGCTTATCCTCTTCTAGTATTATTAGGTTTACACTTGACACCAGGACTGTCTGGGCACGGCTCAAATTCAGGGACAGGAGCTGTTGGAGAAGGAGAAAGGCACGCAGCAACACTCTCTACAACATTAGGCACAATAGCCGTATCCAATTAACCTAGCACTCTACACCACAATCATCCTTCCTTTAGGAATCTATTCACACACCAATACGTACATACACCAAATGCAAACCTAAACTGCCTGGCAGTCCGTTAAGGAAGCAAAGGGGGCTACAAATCAGTTACGTACACATTACAAACTATTTATGAATACTTTCGTTCCACTTGTGCATAAGTCCTCAAATGCATCACATCTCCCACGTACAATAAAGTACGTAAGTACATACGTATATACATACACACTAAGCACATAACATGCACTATACACTGCAGCTGTACATACATATGTACATACGTACACATACAAGCACGAACAGCCTACTTACCGTTTCCATGTCGCCAGGGTCAGGGCCACTAACTGACAGATGGCTACCATTCACTTGATACAGGACTGTCTCCAGAGATGATGTGTTCAGAGCAAAGTCATTGACTGCACTAAGATTTGCTGGGATCAGTTCCTCCTTCTCACGGCAGTTGACCTCAGGGTTCAGTGGGCACCTCCTCACTTGCCCACTGGACAGCCAGTATAGGTACCTGAGCATAAGGGAGACAGGCAGGTGAGGGGAGCATTGGCAGGAACAGCTACTGTGCCACACATTGAGATCCCAGCCTCACAAAACAAGGTGGATTGGTCTATTAGCTGATTGAGGCTCTTGTGCCTAGACTGTTCCAATTAACTTTCTCAACTGTCTCAAGTAATTTCCCAGTTGCTATGTTACCCTACTTGCAAGTTGGCACATTCTCCTCTTGGTACTTATGCATACCACACAACACACACTTAGCAGTGAGCCTCCGAATACGTACATACATATGAAAGCAGATTGGTGCCCGGATGAACAAGAAAGGTTTTAATTGTACATATGTAATGGCAAAATTACGTACATACGACTACATGCATTTCCTACACGTCCAAGTAAATCTACTACCTGTACCAAAACAGAGTCCATTTGGCTTGCAATTGTTGACAAAAATGACCTTTTCTAATACGTACGTACGTATATAGACCATATGATTGCTTCTAATAGGCTGTCATCATTACTTACAGACATCAGATATGGACATCACATTTAACTTCTTTCCTGAAATATGTAGGCATCCGAGCAGCATTGATTGCTGCTATATACCACACACCATTTGCAAAGCCAACTCTGAGGCAGGCGTTTCAAACTACTTTGGGAATAGGCAAATGGGGATTTGTACACATTGCCCCCAGTGTGAGGGATTTGTGATGACAAATACTTTGGTAATATCACTATTATGTAGTTAGCAAATAAATTTCTGCCTTCTACTCCAATGGTTACGGGAGAAAATTCACAGCTTCAACAAGCTTGCTCAATATGCCTTTACTCACTTATGCATATATGTATGTATGCACAGTAGCACATACAATGTACATGTGCTGTATGTATGAGTAGTATCAAAATCTCCCTCCTTCAATAAATCTCCCTCAGCTAATAAATGTCTGTCTCCTACTTCAATGGTTATGAGAGAATATTCAAAAATTCACAGCTTCAACAACCTTGTTCAATATGCCTCTATTTGCCACAATTGAGAAACGTTTGCTGCCCAAGGTACTAATGTACTTATGTATGTATGTATGGACAGTAGCACATACAGTGTGCATGTACTGTATGTGTGAGAAGATGTATATAGAAATCTGAAAAATAAGAAAGATTAGTGTATAAAAATCTCCCTCCTTCAAGCCCTCTCCACTTCATTCAACGCACGTACATAGTCACGTGCTCCCCACCCCACTCACCCGTGAGTTGGATCCAGTTCTAAGTCATGAATAGTAACACCTACATCAAACACAGTCCGGACGTCAGAGCCATTTGCATGACTGGTTACAACCTAAAGCGTGAAACAGGACAGGAGCTAATCACACACACACACACACACACACACACACACACACACACACACACACACACACACACACACACACACACACACACACACACACACACACACACACACACACACACACACACACACACACACACACACACACACACACACACACATACACACACATACATACATAGACACAGACACACACACGCCTGCATGCACGCACACACACGGCGAGAGCCAAATAAAGAAAGAGACAGGGAGAGAGAGAGAACTGGGGGACTACTCATTGTGTTAGTGGTCCTACCGTTGTGTTATCCTCAATCCAGTACAGCCGACCACTGCTCCAGTCAAAGTGCAGGGAGCGTAGAGCTTTACCACGATCGAGGATGAGCTGTTCTCCTTCGCCTGAAAATTGATCACCCAGTCCTTTATACGACATTGAGACAATGCTGTGTTCCGTGGTAGTGTAATATATTCTCCTCAGTTGCAAGTCATAGCCAAAGCCTGCACACACAGACGAGAGCAGCTGTCAATGCTAGTGCAACACACTCACATCATTACAACTCGCGTTTGGCAACATACGTACTTGTCAGGCTGTGGTTCACGTTGTCAATTCCATAGAAGTCTTGATGTAGAGTGTTTCGCAATATTGCAAGAATGTCAATCCTGCACTGATCCCCAATTATTTCAGTGATAAAGATGGTGGAGGTAAAATACAGTTGGTTCTGAAAGATTTGCACTGCCAGGGGATCATCTGGGGGCAAGAGACACAAATAATAAGTGTACTACAGTCAAATTGCTAGTGATAGTGTTGTATTGTCACTAGTCATCTTCCCCCCCCCCCCCCAGGAATCAAAACAGCAAACAAATTGGTTTGCAATTTGCTTGCTGACCTGGCCCTCCAGGACTATTTTGGTTTCCCATCTCAAAGTGCACATTTTAGCATAGCAGTAGCAATGTACGTACATTTGTACATAGTAAAAAAACTGTAAAATCAACATGTGATGTGGCAATCACTGTGTGTCACACTTATTGTATTCATCTTACTTCTTGCTTGTAACATTTAAATCTTCTACTATGTACTAATGTATGCCCTTAGTTGAAGGCATTTTGCTAACCTTATACAGATACGTACATTCCTACACTTTATGTGTACCTCCTACACTACACTATACTACATTTTTACATCATGAATTGACATGACACTATTATACCTTAAAATAAGACTTATACGTACTATATAATAATACTAAATACACTAACTATGAGCATATGTACATATGTACTGTTACAGTACGAATATACAGGCATGCCATTTGTTGAAATGAGCAGAGGACAAGGGCATACCTGCTTCTGTTGTTACAATGAACTCGCCAGTGGTGCCCGACTGCCCTCCAGGAAATTCTGCTCGTACTTGTACTGAGTAAGTTGCTGTTGGAAGTAGGTTGCCAATCACTCCATCGGGTATAGTAGCACCAGGATAGCTTATTGCAGTAGTTTCCTGTGATCCCAGGGCACGGTACATTAACACATATCCGGAGGGTAGGGTAGAGGAGTAAGGAGCAATCCAAGTCGCTTTGAATTCAGTGCTCATGACACCCAACACTTCCAAGTCTCCTGGTGTGAATTGATTCACTGAAATGAGTGAGTGGGTGGAGCGCCATTGGACAAACATGAACACGCAACAGCACACTCAAACACAGCCTGTAACATACGTACATGTACTTAACTGTGTGATTCATGCCAGTACAAACCTGTACTAATGTCCACAGAATAGCACCCACAAAGGGTGGAATTTGACCAACCGCAGAACATGAGCTACAGGAAACATTTGGAAATTTAAAAACATTCCACTCACTGTCCCATCCATTGCAGCACTAACCCTGTACTCAGTATCGCCTTGCCTATCATTGTCTGCTAGTTCATGCTTCCCTGGACTCTGTAGGTAGAAAACAATGAATGGCGATCATTATGAAACGTTACAATCTGCATACATAACAGTGTATACACATGTAAGTACATACATACAGTGTATGTATATACGTACTTACATGTGTACGTATAGCCAGCACTATGCTACACTGCATGCACACATACATACGCATGTACGTACGTACGAACAGACTCACTTGCTGCACGGAATCGTGAATGACTGTGTCACCATCAGCGACACGAATAAGAGTGTAGGACACTCCGTCCAGTGGCACTTGCATCAAATGAATATTGAAGGATCGCCGTGATGGAACAATTTGCATTTCAAACTCTCTTTCATTTGATGCCTGTGGCTCTCCTGGGCAAGGACATGGGAGTGGTGGGGAAGGAGGGAAGCACACAACAATGGAGAAGTTTAGCACTGTATGATCTGTAAGGGTGGGGTTAGGTGGGTTGAGTGGGTGAGGTGTGGGATAGTGGGGGTGAGGTGGGGATAGTGGGGGTGAGGTGTGGGATGGTGGGTAAGGTGTGGAATAGTGGGGTGAGGTGTGGGATAGTGGGGGTGAGGTGTGGGATAGTGGGGTGAGCTGTCGGAGAGTGGGGGTGAGGTGTGGGATAGTGGGGTGAGCTGTGGGAGAGTGGGGGTGAGGTGTGGGATGAGGGATGGGGTGAGGTTGGTAGAGCGGTTAAGTGTTCAGTTGGGTAAGGGTTGGGTTAGATGTCCACTAGGTTGGGGTGGGATAGTGGAGGTGAGAGTGAACAGGTGGTTCTGTGGGAGGGTGAGGGGGATGATGAGAGGAGTTGCAGTGAGAGAGATGGAGGACTCACAAGGTAGCCGGAGCAGTTGCTGAGCACACTGGGAGGTGTGTACACGCCTGAACAGGAACAGACCTGCAGAGCAGAGCAGGAGGGAGGATCAGGGAGAGGTAGGTACATATCTCAACAACGACAAGAACACCACTGGCAGGAATACAGATACGTAATGTGCTTACATACTACACAAGTATGTACATGTGCTACAACGACATACACGAGCTAAAATGCACAGTAAGACACAACTGGTAAGCGCATGTACATACCATGAGTAACACTGACTGCAGTGGGTGGCAAGGACACAAGAGATCATAAAGGGCACTCACTGGGCTACTACTACACACACACACTGTACGTACGCACATACACATGTACATACTTGCCCACACTATGTACAGTACGTACATGCAAGACTACAGCGGCAGGACACTCATGTCATGTACGTATGTACACTCACCTGGAATTAAAGGACGTTTGAGGGACATCGGGCAGCATACAGACACATATGTAATCTACCACACTATCTACACACCTAAGCCCATGTACCGTACGCATGTGTGTGCAGACATCAGACCTGCACACAGACTGTGTACTATGAGGCATGCAGTGCAAAGGTGCACGAACTGTGCTCCATGTGTGCACCAGGGCAGTCCTTGACAGTACTCCCCCTTCTCCCTGCCAAGGTGTGCATCACACTGTAGCAGCCTTAATGGGTGGACTTCCACAAGCTAGCTCTTTAGATGGGCTTAGCTGTTGTGTTGGAGCTTATACATACGTAGGCAGTGTTGAGTCAGCTTTGAGTACCCAAACACCTCCAACCATGCCTGACTATATTTGAAGAAACTGACATATTGAAGATTTTGTTCATGTCCATCTCTGTCTGTCTATACATATATTTGTACATTGTGTGGAGATAAGCTGACTACAATAAACATACAATGACCAAAGCTGGTCACTATCCTCATTACATAATAAATGATACTATGGGATATCCATAAACAAGACCAGTTGGCCAGAGCGTACATACCTACATATATAGGTATGTATGTACTGTACATACGCACAGGAGTCACACACACACACACACGTGTGTGTGTGTGTGTGTGTGTGTGTGTGTGTGTGTGTGTGTGTGCGTAAGGCGAGGGAGAAGATGACTCACTAAAATCATACTGTATCTCTTCAAATATACTATGTATCTTATCACTTACACTTGTAAGCCGGCCTCAATTGTATACTAAACATTGGCTAATGAGCTCAGATACATATAATTATTATACACACATGTAGTGGGTCCTTCGGAGCCTACATACATGTATGCACATAGCCATCAATAACACCACACACACAGCATGCACCACACTTCTGTCCCAGTGTGGGGGCCGGCTAATGCTGACCAGTCAAGCAGCAACACATGGGCACATGAGTACAATGCACTGTGTGTAGAAGCCAGGCAATCATGCAACACAATTAGGCAAGTTAGAAGCAGGCCAGGGATGCAGGGTCAGCTTTTGCATAGGGGCAAACTAGAAGCATGACATGACGTGATGGTATTTCCTGCCACGCTCATGTACGTAAATACGCTATGCTCCGTCTCCTATGGCCACTTACTGTGAGCTACCAACTGCTAAATACAGGCCCCAAGAGCCGGAAAGACGGCAGTACAAATACGAATGGATGCACAAAGTACATACGCAAGCACATACATACATACAAACTCAACAGTGAACTGCAGGCCATGCTGGCTGCTGCTGCTATTAGAACCTTCGTATATATACAAACCCGCAATAGGAACCCGCAATGGGATCAGCTGACCAACACAATTAACCGCACTGTCAACGCCGCGGGGGAATGGGCGCACACTCAGTATCGGCATGCCCGCAGCGTACACATTCAGTGGGAAATGATTAAGTTCATATTGTCAATCAGACTCCTAATCAGCACCTCTAGGTAACCCTCCACTGCTGGCTGAATACTACGTTAATGGTTCTACGCCTGAGCGCCAAGTGGTAGCCACTTGATAGAGACAGACGCACGACAAGCGATTCAGCGCGGGCGACACGTTCTCAGCGCGCATAGCCCCACTACTCCATACATCAATCGGTCCACACACACCAAGTTCCTTACAGCACCGTTAGAGTGTGGCTCACCTTGATAAACAAGCCGTCTACTACTCTCAGTGTGCTGCTTGAGCTCCAGAGAAGGAGCAACAAGAGGATGGGGCTTAACACCGCGGTGTTCCGACTCTTTGGCGCCATTCTCCCGAGGAGACGCGAAGCACACTAAACACTGTTGTCCACTTGCCGAGAGTGTGCACGCTTGTAGAACACAACGGCTGTCGATCAGAGACGCGTTTGCTGACGACTCCACCCACGGCCTCTCACTATAATATATGGGGTGCCGTTTGTGTTAAGTAGGCTATACAGGTGATATTTATATATTTGTTGCATGATGAAGCCAAACATCAAAGACGGGGGGTGTGCAATATCAAGTCCAATGCACACTTCGGTGTGCATTAGCCTTCTAAGAGCCCCCCTGTAGACATAACAAACATGAAATGAACCAATAACAATATGGATTAGACCAATCATCTTCCAGATGTGTACAAACAGTTTTGTCTACTTCAGATTCTTTGTTTACTTTCTCATAAGCTGCAGCTGGAAGTACCTACAAACTCATCACGAAGAATACAATCAGCACCTTGCGTAAACACTAATGTCAGCTGAAAACAATTGATGTATACGATTAGGAAAGTATCTAAATGATTTTACTGCTTCAAACATGGCTCTTCAGTCTTTGCAGAAAGCCAGGCAGCGCTCTTTCACCTTCATCCACTCCCAAAACATATTTTGTGCTCACGAGATACTGGCTTCTATGGTGTCACAGTAGACTCTTGTAAGACAACTCACAGGTTTGCTACAACAGATTGTGTGCACAGTATCCCATTGCAATTGGCACATTGATGTATAGGACCTGGATTTGTGTAGGAGTCATTGCACTTGTGCGGATGAGGTGCATACGTCAATAGGGTTGTTGCAAATAGCACTAAATATACTGTTATGGTTACTTGTTGAAACAATCCTGAGAATGATACTTGACTGTAATGTGTACATGTATTCTCTATTTCTGCTCAGCTGATGTACCCAGTGTACTTATGATGCTCTGATGCTGCATCTACATAGTTATTGTAGCAGTGTCAGAAGTCTTACCAGCACTTAGTCTTAATACTGCTTAGTGCTTTCTGGCATAGTTTGCTATGTGCATAGTACATCTGCTGCTCCATAGTCCGCCATGGGCACTACACACTAATTCCATCCTCATTTTGTTCCACTTGTAAAGGGAGTGGCTAATTGCGTCAGGCAGCTATATAAGTGGGAAGCCTGCAGTGACGCATGAGTGTGGGGGTCATGTGGCATACACAAACATCAGTTAGGATGACCACACAATGCTCATGCAGCAGATTTGAGCACTGAAAGGGCAGTCAGCCATTGAGGCAGTTAGTGTTGCATAGTTGCAGATTGCACATGGTCACATGCCAGACATCTGCTGCATGAGACTGTACTTGCAGATGTTTTGACATACGTAGTTGTACTTCAATTGCCCAGCTCTTAGTCATACACATGTGCAGAATTACAGACCTTACCAGCTAGTATACTGCAGTGCTGACATACATATATACTCATGGTGGCTTTGACACAGTTCTATTCCCACAGTTGTAACATCAACTGAGGTATGCTCATACTGCCATTCACTTTGTTTTTTCCACGATGTCAATCTCAATCACCAGTGGATGAAAGGCTCTTTTCATGTCAATGAACAGTTTTGTGAGCTGACTGCTGTCTTCTGCTGTCTCGACCATTTTGTTGTATGCGTCAATCCCATCGGCTTCAATGTGGTCCTTTCATCACCATTTTGCATTCTTCCTTTAAAACAGTACAGCTTTGCTTTAACTGTGTGCTTGCTGAAGTAAGTGGAGCCTATCTAAATAATTGAGTGTTTTGACACTGTGATGTGGTATATATTTGCTTCATTGTTATACTCTTCTTGTCCATGCACCCTCCTCCACTGTATGATATAATGGCAATGGCGAATAGATCTTGATGAGCATATGTGTAGCAGAATCAATCAATTAATATCAACTAATTGCAGGACATTTTGGTTATGTAGGCCTTTGTCACTAAGAAATAAAGAATGTGAGTTGATTCGGGAGATGGAGCGGTATAACCTCGATGTTTTGGGATTAAGCGAAACGAAGGTGAGAGGGAACGGAATGAAGGTTATCGATGGGACTAGCTACGTGTACGCGGGAGTGAGCGATGGTAGAGCAAGAGGCGGAGTGGGCATAGCAATAGCGGAACGATGGGCAGACTGCGTGAAGAGTTGGAGATGTGTCAGTGAAAGGTGCGTAACAGTGAGGATGAAGATTGCGGGAGTATGGCTGACGTTAGTGCAGGTATACGCTCCAACGGATGATAGGGACAACGACACTAAGGAGCAATTCTATACCACACTGCAGGAGGTGGTAGACAGGGCCCCTAGAGGTGACAATGTTGTGGTGATGGGTGATCTAAATGCTAGGGTGGGCAACAATGTGGCGAGATGGGAAGGCGTGATTGGAAAGGAAGGTGAAGATGTGGAGAATGACAGTGGGAGAAGACTGCTGAGCTTCAGTGCAGAGAATGGCTTCAAGGTACTAAACACCTTCTACGAGCACAAGGAGATACACAAATACACGTGGAAGTGTCCAGGAAGAGGTTTAAAATCGATCATTGACTACTTTCTGGTGAGAAATGAGATGAATAGAAACGTGAACGATGTAAAAGTAGTTAGAGGAGCTGAAATAGGCAGTGATCACCACCTTGTGCTCATGAAAGTTAGGCTACATAGAAGAGTCCATACAAGAAAGGTAGAGGAGCGTAGCAGACTGAGGACTGAAAGGTTAGCAACAAAGGAAGGTAAAATGGCATATCGAATCAGGTTAAGACTGAAACTGAATGGAGCAAAATGGGTAAATGGTAGTGATGTGGAAAAGTCGTGGGAAGAGTTCAAGAGCGAGGTTATGGAGACAGCAGAAGGTGTGTGTGGGCGAAAGAAGTGCAGAAATGACAAGCAGAGAACTAGATGGTGGAATAAGGAGGTAGAAACTGCAGTCAGAAAGAAAAAGATTGCATATAAAAGATGGCTACAAGTGAAAACCGAAGAAGCGAAAGAAGAGTACATGATATTGAAAAGAGCTGCAGGCCATGAAGTTAGGAAGGCGAAAAACGATGAATGGAGGAAGCTGGGAGAATCATTGCAGGGTGACTATGTAAACAACCAAAGGAAGTTCTAGGCTAGCATTCGATCTACAGTGAAGGGAAAGCAAGATGTGGGAAGAATCTGTGATAATAATGGACAGGTACTGTGTGATGAAGAAGAGGTAAGGACTAGGTGGAAGGACTACTTTGCCTCTCTGCTAGAAAGTGACCTAAACAGTAATACTCAGGGGCTGGGTCAGAGGGTGCAGCAGAGAAGGGATCAAGATGCCAACCAGCTGGACGCAGACTGCACAGAGAAGATCAGTGTAGAAGAGGTACGCGAATGCATAAGGAGGTTGAAGAATAGGAAAGCTCCGGGAATATGTGGGATAACAGGTGAAATGCTGAAGGCGGGTGGAGATGTAGTGGTGCAATGGTTACATAGAATCTTCCTTGTGGCCTGGGAGAGTGGTACAGTACCAATAGACTGGAGGAAGGCACAGATTGTCCCTGTGCACAAGAAGGGTAGTAGAACACAATGTAAGAACTATCGCGGAATTAGCCTACTAAGTGTACCAGGGAAGGTGTACGCCACTGTTCTAGATAAGAGGATTAGAGCTATCACCGAGGAGAAAGTGCTAGAAGAGCAGGGTGCTTTCCGGAGAAAGAGAAGTTGCATCAACCAGATATTCACTGTGAGACAACTGGGGGAGAAGGTAATCGGGAAGAACAAAATAATGAGGATGGTGTGTGTAGACCTAGAGAAAGCTTTTGATAGAGTGGACAGGGAGCTACTATGGCAGGTTTTAGAGAGATATGGTGTCAGGGGGAGGCTGAAGGAAGCTGTGGAGTCACTGTACTTCCAAAGTGAAGCGTGTGTACGAGTACAGGGGAAGAATTCAGAATGGTTTGAGGTCGCGATGGGAGTGAGACAAGGGTGCACAATGTCACCCTGGCTGTTTAACTTAGTAATGGACAGCATAGTGAGGGAGGCAAGGGAGAAGTTTCAGGGTGGGGTGCAGTTAGAAAATAGTAAGGTTCAATTCCTGTTGTTTGCTGATGATCTGGTGATAGTGGCTGAAAATGAGGAGGACATCAAAAGAAATGCTGAAGTGCTCAATGAAGTGATGGCAAAATGGAAGATGAGGATAAAATGGCAGAAGACTAAGGTGATGGTAGTACAGAGAGGGGGTGGTACATGCCATTTGGTGGTGGACGATGTAGAGGTTGAAGCGGTGCAGACAACGAAATATCTGGGGGCCATGTTCAATGACGAAGCATCATGTGACGATGAGATTGAAAATAGAATTGGGACAGCAACAAGAATGGCGGGGGCATTGAGAAGACAAGTCATTGAAAGGAAAGAACTAAGTAAGGCAACTAAACTAAGAGTAATAAACGCTATGGTGGTGCCAACCCTCCTGTATGGGAGTGAGACTTGGACTCTTCAGAAGAGACACAGAAGCAAAATTCAGGCAATGGAGATGAGGTACCTCAGAAGAATAGAAGGCGTGAGCAGATTGGACAGAATTCCAAATGAAGACATCAGGAGAAGGCTGGGAGTTGAAGCAGTGCTAGCAGTCGCGGACAGGAAGAAGAAGGAGTGGAGAGAAAGGATTGAAGGAATGTCGCAGGAGAGGTTGGTGAGGAGAGTTTTCGAGGAGGATGTGTGCGGAAGGAGACCGAGAGGACGGCCAAGAAAGAAGTGGATAGATGATATGGAATGACATCTCCCATACATAGTTAAACTTTTAATGCCAGTACTGCATGTCCTTAAGATATAATAACTGCTACATTATTATGATTTTTCTGTACTTAAGGCGACCTCCTACTGAGGAGAAAAGCTGTACGTCTGATTGAAAAAAAAGGCCTTTGTCAACTTCGTACAAAACTGTGTATGTTATGTTATATATATTATAATTATAATGGTGATAATTATAATTCAATGGGGTCACTTAGAGCAGGCAACGCAGCATAATCAATCAAAATCAGGACTTTCGGCCATGTACGCCTTCATCAAATTAGGATGTTTTGGTCATGTACTCTTTCAATGGCTTACGAAGGCCTACATGGCTTAATTGTACTGATTTCGATTGATTATACTTCGTTGTCTGTCTAAGTGACCCCTGCCATTTGAGATAATCACATAGCAATGAGCCTCTACAAAATTAATAATGATATTATGCGCGCCAGTCAAACGACCAAAGGCATGCAGCAGATTGAGCAATGGATACAACACAAAGTGGCTGCAGCTTGATAACAGGGGATATTTAGACTAATCTCTATATAGGACTGAAGCAAAGGCAACCATTAATGACACTGGAATCATGTCATGAATAGCAGATGCACCAGCAGCTTGTGGCCGGGCAGTGGTTGGAAAAACTTAGTACAGAACTGCAGCAAAAGCAGCTCATCTGCTGAAAAGAATCAATCGGGCTGACCATATAATTTCATACCATACTCTCTGCCATACTGAAGGATACAGTATGGCGGAGAGTAAAAGCAGCTTGGAGGGAGAAGTCAAAGGGGAGTTCAAAGTTAGAAGTGACTGGGAAACTTATGGATAATGAATGCAAAGCTTGTTGTGTAGGGATGGATTGTAAGAGGCGCAGGAGGATGATGGCTAAGTTGAGAGGAGGTACAGCAGAGTTGGGAGTAGAGATTGGGAAGTGGCATGGCTTGAGAAGAGAAGATAGGGTGTGTAAGGAATGTGGAAATGGAGAGGTGGAGGATACTGAGCACTTTGTGATGAGATGTGCGTATGTAGTGAAGGAAAGGAAGAGATTGGAGAACTTGATGAGTAGTAGGGTGAAAGGATGGCATGAACTGGGGGATAATGAAAAGGTAGTGAGAATAATGGACAAGGCGTGTTGTGATCAAGCAGTGGCAAGGGCAGTAGAAAGTCTCTGGAAGAAGCGCTTTGTTGCAGATGCTCCCATTCCTCCCCAGACTTGATTCTTATTTTACAGTGAAGTTTTGTTATAATTGACACAGTGCTGCATGGGGCAGGATTGCCCTAGTGTACTTTTGTACATGATGCACTCTAATAATAATAATAATAATATAGTGAATGACACAGTTCTTTGCTGTCGTTAGACTCATGCATAGTCCAATTAGTACTGCTGTGAAGTCCTAAGTGGCTCTATATAGGGAGGCTCATAATGCTGATACGTAGTTATAAACATTAGCCCAAGGCCAACATAATGAATTTGCGGCCAGTATTTCATGATATGTATATATAACACATATGTACTTGCATACACATAAAACTCTACAAAGTACTGATCAATGTGAAATATGATGTTAGAGTTTCAATCAGAGTGCAACAAACTTAATATAAGACATGCACTGCTGATAACAATTAACACAATCCTGATTTAGCTAAAAGGGTGATTACATGCATACTAACAGATGGGAGCAATATGTACATACAATGTATACCTGTGCAGCTCTTCAACTCAGAATGCATGAGTTAGTGAACACCAGGATTTAACACAAGGTATCTTGCCAATAGAGCAAGTTGATTGTGCATTCTTTAGTTGTAATACAAAAACAACAAGCCTGCAGGACAATGTGTATTACACTGCAGCCAGGTCATACTTATCAAGTATTAATTATTAATGAAGAGCGCCTTATGACTGAAAGTTCGCCTCACTTTGTACACTTTGTGATTTTCATTCAAGGATCATTCGACCTATATATTTCACACTCTGCTTATAATCAGTATACCAGCAAAATGTTAACCAAACATTGAAAAGCATACACCTTACCTGTGATCAGGCACAGGAGGGTTACTCACAATATGCTAGCAATATACAGCTATATAATTCACTTGTTTTCCCCATTATTTAAATATTGCTGCTTTTATAGAGATTTCGGTCATATATATGCAAATAACTTAAACCCAGAATAATTCAATGAGAAGTTTAATGGGAGTGGGCAAAAATGCTACAATCTTAGCACTACTGGGTGATATGGGGGCTCTACCAATATCAGTGCTAACAAAGATCACCTACATAAGATTCTTTTTCAAGATTAAGTCACATTTTCCCGCACAGAAAAAATTATTAATGTTACGCATAGGCATTAATGTTTTGCATAGGCATGCAATAATGGAACAAAGAAGAGGTTCCACTACATTCGAGATATTATTACAAGAATATAGTAGAATTTATGTATACTAATCAGTGAAGAAAAGAATTAAATCAAATCAATCCTGGACTCAATGTCGAGAGGAAGACTGAATATATAATAGGCATATGAAGAATAGTTTAGCTACCGAGAGTTATGTACTAAATGTGAAATCAGTTGGGGGAGGAGAGTGTCTACCATTAGCTATACTGTTATTGATATTGTTGACTTTTGCTGTACTTTCCTGCTTCACAGGGCAAGCAGATCCAGTCATTCCCATGTCAAGCAATGTCCACAGCAGGCCTCCACTGGGAGCACATGTTGTTATATAATTATATAAGGCTGAGCTACTGTAACTTTGATTGAATTTCAAACCATGCTGTTTAATTATATATTACTGTAGCAAACGGACTTGTTGTACTTGTGACTGCACATAAGTATACATAATATTATATATATCATGCAAGATACACTATATACGTATCTCTGTATATAACAACCTACGACATAAAGTGCACCCCGTGCTTTTGTTAGTGGAAGATGTAGTTCAATGTATTAAATGTGGCATACACCCATGTAT
Source organism: Aplysina aerophoba (assembly GCA_949841015.1). Classification (NCBI taxonomy): domain Eukaryota; kingdom Metazoa; phylum Porifera; class Demospongiae; order Verongiida; family Aplysinidae; genus Aplysina; species Aplysina aerophoba. Next base: position 3,037,659 of record OX465052.1, on the reverse strand, counting down.
AGCAGCCTGCCTATTATTTACTGCCCATGTACGCTTGCCATAGCTAGCCCTCATCCACCAACACATGATCATGATCACTTGCAGCTCTAGATGCATGCAGTTTGCAAGCCTAGTCTCATGGTGCATGCATGACGAACTGGCACAACTGTGGGCTCAGCTCCTCAGTTATTAGGGTACCCCCTCCCTTCCATTATTTCTTATGTATTGTCAGGCTTCTGGCCATTTTTGACCCATTTAAGGCGACCCAGAGATGTACAAATTAAAGTCAATATACAGTCATACATGTATCTGAATGTTGCTAGGTCTGCAGTCTCTGTGCAATTATCAACTGACAAAATGTGGTGGAAAGAGCACTACTAGCAACAAAATCTGAAAACATTGACCCTGAGAGCAATATGCACATACATGTAACGGAAGTGCACTTTCAACTCTGATAGATTTAGTTTGAAAAGTCCTGAGTGGCTAGGTAGGTCTGACATGATATAACTTCGTTCACACTAGCCAGAAAAGTCACAGTTATACAGGCATTTCAGTAACCTACGGCTACCATCATCACTGATGAAGGTAGCCGTAGGTTACTGAAACGTCTGTATAACTGTGACTTTTCTGGCTAGTGTGAACGAAGTTATATCATATAGATTTAGTGCTGAATCTTTAAAAGGATTGAGTGGCTAGGCATTGCGATGTTTCGTACAGTCAACCTAGCCAATGGGGAGCTGTTTTCTGATGTTCTGGCAGCATACAGCTACCATTATCAGGGAATAATGGCAAGTAAATGTAGTTCACACAAACAAGGTCATGTAATGTATTGCAGAATAATGAAGGAGTATAGGACCAAAATGGGTGTTTTATCAAACAATTGTACTATACTGTGTGTATTGGATTTACATGGTAAGTCATCCTCAGCAGGTATTTCACACTCCACTTCTTTAACCCCATAACCACAAATGCTATTGGGTAAAGATTGAATGAACATTCAAGAATCATTCCACCTCTATTTCATAGTCCCCATTTATGACCAGTAACTGTGTATCAAATGTTACAGATAAACACCAAAGAGCACATCCTGCTTTGTAATCAGTCGATGATTGGTGCTCCATGGAAGTCCCCAAAAGTCTTTTTCAGATGTACCTGAAGAATCTTCCATTTGCCATAAATGTCATGAATTGGAATTGGGACTGAGTGCTTCAGAACAGTATGGAATTCTTGATAGCATTCATCTTCTGCTGCCGCTGTTTCCGTGAAAAAGGCATTAAGAGCAGGCCCGGTGGTGTGGCTGTCCCTCCTGTTAGCCACCGACAGGGGTGCTTCACTCCTTTTGCTCGCCGGCTGTGACGTCTTCCGAGGTCTCAGACGACCCGCGCGCCAAGAACCGCCTTCCGCCATCCCGATGGTCGTCGTTCGTTTGCCCCGCAGTGCCTACCCATCAAACCTCTCTCTCTTCTCCACACACACACACACATACACACACACACACACGTACACACAAACACATACACATACACGCACAGACACACACGTGCCTACAGTGCATGAAAACACACAAAGGCATCTACAAACATGCACAGCAAGCAGGCACTATCACCTGTGGATACTGAAGGCTGAGAAGCTGTTCGTTCGAGCGAGCTCGAGTGAGCTCTGGGTGTGCCATTTCTGCAGACGATTTCAAATTGTGCGCACAAAGGCTTTTCCACGCTACAGACACTTGCTAAACTTTGGCGTATGTGATTCTCGGCGCTCACCCATTTTTGCGTCGCTCCTGTCACTCTTCCGTGGCAACGGTGTAAAGGCCTTTGAGATGGCAGCCATTGAAGACGATGCTGGAACCAAGACGGCAAGCAATGGTGCACTTTCTGACAATATTACGCAAATGGTTGGCCAGAAGGTAGGGTGGCCATCTGTGCTGCGTTTGAAAGCATCCTTGATCGGAAAAGTAGACTCAAAAGTTGCCCACTATATATATAAATGCCTCCATTTGCATTGCTTAATCAATACTCGACCTTTATGTTGGTACAGTTATGCTGCTATACTTGATTATTTGTTAAATTTTATTTAGCTTAGTGAGGTAAATTGCAATTTGCACTGTATATATTATATTATTTATTTTAGATTAGTGGTGTAAATTGCAACTTCAAAATCTATTGCATATAAATGCCAGTACTCTTGTAGAAAATGCATTTCAGTTTAGTGAAATTGCATGTGGTAACAGTACAAGTTCAAAGATTAAGTAAGCAGAAGACATTTGAACTGTGGTGCCTTTAGAGACTTCCACTACTTTTAATATTTCCACTTATTTTAATTATGATTGAGATATGAAGAAAGAACAAATTGAGACACATTATTACCACACATTAGCACCAATTAGCACATATGCAGTAGCAGATCGGGCTTAGCACAGTTCTTTCACAAGCAAGAGGTAGTGGGTTCAAATCCATTGATAGGCACCTATATACCATTTTGTCTTCACCTTCCCTTCCTTTTCTTCTATTTAGTGGCTTGCTTGCCCCATGCACACACACATGCACAGACACAGATTGGCAGCAATGGCATGCAACAGTTTAAGATAACATCAGGTTCTGTATAATTATACAGCTGACACAAGTTATTTATGCACGTACGAACGTATTACACAAATCTTAGAATTGATAGGGATTTCAGACTGCATTTATTGTATATATTATACGCCGAATCATCAGCAAGGCAATCCTGAGGGTGACAAAGTCTGACATCCAGTCAGCTGTTGGCTCACTGCAGCTGTGTGCCGGCCAGGACGCAGGAGTTGAGGCTGCAGTACATGCAATGCGAATGATTTTTGAGAGTGAGAGTACTGATGGAGTCATACTGGTGGATGCAAGTAATGCTTTCAACTGTTTGACCGTGCAGCAACCTTACATAATGTCCAAATCCTTTGCCCTTGCCTCGCACCTGCCCTGACCAACATCTACCGAAAGAATGCAGAACTCTTTGTGGCTGGCGAGACAATCCTCTCGCAAGAAGGGACCACTCAAGGCGATCCGCTAGCAATGGCAATGTATGCCCTGGGTGTCACACCATTGATTCAAGCAGTAAGCATCCCCGATACCCAGCAGCTCTGGTTTGCAGATGATGCCACTGCTGGTGGACGCCTACACCCTCTGCGGACATGGTGGGACAAGCTAGCTGACGTGGGTCCAGCCTACGGGTACCATGTGAACAACAGCAAAACATTGTTGGTAGTGAAAGCTGAACATCTATCTGAAGCAGAGAGAATCTTTGATGGAACTGGAGTGCGTGTCACATGTACAGGCAAACGTCACCTTGGAGCAGCCCTCGGAACAGGAACCTTCATCAAGGAGTATGTTCAGGAGAAGGTCGTTATGTGGAAGGCTGAGCTCGATAAGCTTGCATCCATTGCCAAGTCTGAGCCTCATGCAGCCTTCGCAGCATTCACTCATGGCCTTATTGGCCACTGGATGTATTTCCTGCGAACTATTGAGGGTACCGCGCCATTGCTACAGCCACTCGAGGACTCCATTCGCCAGCACTTCCTTCCAGCCCTGACTGGACAGAGCGGAGTGTCTGATCTGGAACGTGAGCTCTTGGCTCTTCCCGCGCGCCATGGCGGTCTGGGACTGGTGAATCCTACAACCATGTCTGAGGAGCACACACTCTCACGGCGCCTGACGGCACCCCTGACTGCAATCATCATCCTGCAGAGGGATGACATTTGAGACTCCAGACAACAGCAACAATCCATTAAGTCTTCACTGCGTACAGAACGGCGCAAGCGACAAGAGGAGGCCGCCGCTGAATTGAAGACCCGTTTGCCCCAGCACTTACAGAGAGCTGCTGAACTGGCCAGTGAGAAGGGTGCCTACAGCTGGGTGACTGCCCTCCCATTTGCTGCCCATGGCTTTGCACTTCACAAAAGTGCTTTTCGCGATGCACTCTGCCTTCGCTACAATTGGACACCTGCCGATTTGCCAAGAGTATGTGTATGCGGCGCAGTTTTCACCACAGACCATGCTCTGTCATGTCCAACCGGAGGAGTCACAATCATTCGGCACAATGAAGTACGCGACCTCACCGCCAGTCTCCTCACCGAGGTATGCCATGATGTATGCATCGAACCACGCCTGCAACCACTGTCGGGTGAAACACTATCTACTCGCAGTGCTACAACTGAGGACAATGCCAGACTGGATGTTGCAGCAAGCGGCTTCTGGGGAGGGAGGTTTGAGAGGGCATTTTTTGATGTGAGGGTTTTTAACCCCTACGCCCCCTCGAACAGAACCCCGCAGACAGCAGCCTGTTATCGGCGGCATGAACGTGAGAAGAGGCGCAAGTATGAAGAACGAATACGCGAAGTGGAGCACGCCTCCTTTGTTCCCCTAGTGTTGTCCTGCACCGGTGGAGCAGGTCCCTGTGCGACCAACTTTCTCCAAAGGCTGGCAGCCCTGCAAGCCGAGAAACACCACTCCACCTACAGCATGGTGATGGAATTGCTTCGTTGCCGCCTCAGCTTTGCCCTCCTGCGATCAGCTATCACATGCCTCAGGAGTGCTAGGTCATCCTTCCACCACCCAGGCCGCATTGACATGAGCGCTGTGGACCTCGCGATGTCCGAGGGCCGGGTGGAGCGTGATTAACTGATGATTTTCATCTTGTTATTTACTATCCTTTGTTGACTTCATTACTATTTATTCTGTTGTAACCAGGTTGTATCTTTTATTTAAATGGTCTGGTTATAAATGTATAAGTAAGGTGCATTATTAGTATAGGACATATTAGTAAGAGTGGATGTGCGAAGTAGAGTGCAGTACCTAATTATGTTATTACCTGTACCAATGTCATGACATGAAAATTATTCATCAGTTTGGCTGCTTGTATATATTATACTGTATGTATTATTAATAAAGTGTATGTGCATGCATGCTTTGGTATATATACAATGCTACATACAAAACCATTCAAGTTGGAAGTACATATATGCATAGTTTGTACATGCAATCTGCAGCACGGAATACGGTGCAGACGTTCACGGGAAGCCTTCAAGCGCTCCGCGGCCAGCTGTAGAAATCCCCGTTATACCCACAATATTCGGCGGAAAGTCTACTCTGCAATTCCTCATAAAATCTAAGGAACTTGTAACAGGTACCATATTTATTAACAGAGAGCAGGCCTTCATATATATGATTCTCAACATACTCCGAAGAAATCTACACACCCAGTTTGGAATATTATGTATGAAGAAGCCCTTCCAGTCACTGTGGCCATAGATATTGATGTAACATATTGCAAAGATCCTGCAAAAGCATCACACCCACTTTCAGTTCGTGTGAGCTGACTTTCTGTGGTTAGAATTCCTGTAACATATTAGGCAACATCATTGGAAGCACAGTCGTAGAAGCTTCATCATGGCATCATTGTTGTGGATGTGCTGTAGCAGAGAAACCTCTACTGCAAAATTGATTACCTGTAAAACTATTAAGGTGTATATAGAACTGAGAAAATGTTGAAGATACGTACATATTACCTATATGGTGGTCTAGCCACCTATTCCCCTCATACTCTTCTGCAGTACACTCACTGTTGGAAGTTTTCACTTACTTGTGAACAGAAGAAGAGCGAAATCAGTAGTTATATAGGACTGCTCGCAGGAGTCCCTGTCATGCCGCACTACACGTATAACGTTCACCTGCACACTTTAAACGTCAGTTCCAGACGATTGTCGTCACTGCTCAGGGTTCGTTTCCTAAACGACGCGGCTCATTTGGGAATTTCTCCTAGACACTGGATGTCATCCTGACAACCTATTTGAATATACTTGGCCTTGGATTGATTAAGCCAATAATATATAAAAATTACAGAGGTTACACTTAAAGCTTATCCATTCATCTCATGTGACCAATGTCTCTGGCATTGAACCCGCATTGTGCTGCAGTGCCTCTTTTGCCTCTGTAATGCATTACTCACTTTATCAGCAAACAAAAATAAATTGTGTCTCGCTTTCCTGGCCCACTCTCTCAATCCTTTGATTGTTTCACTCACTAACCTGTGTTGAGAAATATTCACATTAAACAGCCAATGCAAGAAGAGCATGCCATTGTGTTACCCCCTTAATATCATCCTGAACTCCTGTGACTCCATTTTCCCAAACATCACTCAGCTGGACGTTTCATCTGTCATTGTTTGTGCATTCCAAGTCAACAAATACCCCCATGGACATTTGGCTTGCCAGGTGACTGTTGTGTTCCCATAGCACATACAATAACATGCTCATCCGTAACTGCAAATGTCATTTCAGACCATGTAACAGTCCACAAGCCTGCATGCACTCATGATGGTCAAACACTCTCAAATGAAAATTAACAAGTGCTGTGTTATCATTCCATTATGATGATGATGCTCATGTCAGTATACATGCATGTAAATATTCATAGCAGCCAGCAGCTGGATCATCCTTTCTGGGCAAGCATGCCAACCATAATTTGTCTTTGTGTTGCTTCCATGCATTTATTTGTTTATATAATTATTTTATTAACTTTAAAAATGTTGTGAATACTTTCCTTTGATCTTATCCCGCTAATGAGGTAATTATTTCATTAAGAGTGCCCAGGTAAGCTAAGTGAAAATGAGAAACCTGGTAACATTTTGTAAGACGGATAGGCACCTATAGCCTGTTTACCTTTGGTCACTATTGCATCATCCCTCCAAACACATAAGAGCCTCTGGCTAGGTGCCTATCCTACACATGTGCAATTTATATGAGTATTGATATAAGTAGCTGTAAGCTAGCAGTTGACAAAAGCTCTCAAGCCAAAACAGTGAATCCCATGCAAACCATCCATTCTTTCCAAAGCTGAATGCAGTATTGCTCTTTTACTTCCTACTTGATTATTTAAATTATAGTATAATGCAACGTTCACGGTATAAAATTATAAATTAACTGCATTTTTTGCTATTGATCCGTAAGTATGAAAATGGACTCTTTGTATCAGGAATACAAGTAAAATGAATTCACTTTCATAACTTTAATGAAATCAACATTTTAGGATAAAGGGCAAGCAGCTAGTGCAGTATGAGTGCATGTATGTACACACATGGCCTACAAGAGATTACCATACATGTTATAGTATTCAACTAATGCCTGCTCGTGCTAACAACATTAATTTTCTTCTGGTTCTCTGACGGTGTCATAGATATTGACTACTCCATAAGCAGGGTTATTTTCCATGGGCACTTCTTCACCTGCTGCCGTATCACTGGGAGAGGATCTGGAGTGGGTGTGGTACAGAATTCCGAATTGCTGGTTGACATGAAGGCATGATGTGCTGTGTGGCAGATGGTTCAAACTATGACTTTATCTGTAGTATGATGGCACAGAAATACAATCATACTATTTATTATACTATGTGGAGCCACAGCTTTAGTTGAGCACATGCATGTACGTGCTCATAAAATTATACACGTATAATTATGGAAGCTCAGTCTTGGCCACGATCACAGAGTGGTCACTCGTTTCAAGAATGAATGCTGTATTTCCTATATATATATATATTTATAAGGTTTCCTGCAAAAACATTCACAAATGTAGGGATGGTGCAGCGAGTCACTAAAAATCGAGTATGTGCACCAACACATCACACTGGCAACAAAAGTCCAGATACAAGGAGGGGGTCCCTTGCCAGTCTGGCAATCCACAATCCTTGCAGGTCACGATTCATCGCCTTCAAGAGACTTTGCATACATTGCACCCAGGTCAACATTCTCAGGCTTCAAGACACTTTGAAGCCGTTGTCACCATCCCTACATCTGGCAACATGTGCAGTTAAGGTGGCATGCATGTGTACGCACTGAAGCAAAGAGGGTGCACACAGATATGTAAGTGAGACCGTTAGCACAACATGTAGCAGGGGATACTGGTGTCAGCACCTATATGGTGTAAATGGTGTGTATAATTATATATAGCACAAAGGAGCAGTGTGGACAAATTAGTGTGGAAAGAGCATGTGAAAGGTACCTGTTGTCTCTGTTGAGGTCCTGATAATACACAGAGAGCAGATGTAGATGTGAGATCGAGATCGATATGATATCTGCATGTGTAATGTTGTTGGTGGCTGGTACAGGATTTGGCTTGAAGTGGGAACACATCAATTTATTGGTTTGGCAAAGTAAGCATTTCAAATGCAGGGCAGCATGTGAAAGGTACCTGTTGTCTCTGTTGAGGTCCTGATAATACACAGAGAGCAGATGTAGATGTGAGATCGATATGATATCTGCATGTGTAATGTTGTTGGTGACTGGTACAGGATTTGGCTTGAAGTGGCAACACATCAATTTATTGGTTTGGCAAAGTAAGCATTTCAAATGCAGGGCCTGCATGTGTATCCTAGCACATGATATGGACGTGAAGGGTGACTACATCATATATACCTTGCAAGGAAGTGATTGGAGCAGAAAGTATAGAATTCTGCATCACAGAGTGTGGCTGTGTAAGTCGCAGCATTAAATGTCACTAACTATGGTGTCACTGGAATATATAGTTGGCGCAG
>OX465052.1:2796207-3028925 GCA_949841015.1 Aplysina aerophoba | reverse complement strand
CTGACTTTTGTTGCCAGTGTGATGTGTTGGTGCACATACTCGATTTTTAGTGACTCGCTGCACCATCCCTACATTTGTGAATGTTTTTGCAGGAAACCTTTTTATTCGCCTTGTTTCTAAAGTTTTTATGGAGTGTAAACTGTACATGGGCATGTTGAATGCTTATGGAAGTAGTAGCAGGCATACAGGCACATAGTTTGCATGGATGAGCGAGGCCCATTGGAGGGTTTTTGTTTTAATTGTTAAGATCCATATAAACATTCAGAGCACTGTCATGCGCCGGAAAATGAATTGAAATGAATGCAGCCTGACCAAAGAAATTAGCGATGTAAACCTGTGGATGGTTTGCTCCCTACTCCCAGCTGTCATTGGCAACATACTGAATGTACAAGGTGGCAGTTTGTGTGGGCATAGATGTTATATACTCTATCTATGGTTTGGGCTGTGATTTCTAATGTACAAAAGAGTACAGCGAGTAGAAATCCGCGTAATTCTGTGGTGAAACTACCCCTTAGAGTTCGTGAGCTACAGCGTGTGGGGAAGAAGAATTGGAAGAAAAGGACGAAATCCAAAAAAATGCCAAGGAGGTTTTCTACGCGCTTGAGCCTTTACACTTGGAAGAATGATTAGCATTTGTTTGTGTACAGCCCGCACTTTATACTCGCTTGTTCCATTCGCTGATGCTTCACTCTGTAGCCAGAATGCTAGCAGCGGTTATCCATTATTACGGTATACAAACAAGCATCACCAGCCCTAATAGACAGCACTACTGTGCTATCTATGCATAAGCGTAATGTCATGCACTCTGTCTTGTCTGCCAGATAGACCACTCCTATCTAATCGCCACCATACATGTAGTCTCGCTTCGCGTAGCAACCTCTGGCCTCAGTGTTTGCGTTGCACAAGAAGCAGGAAGAGGTGTGGCGGCTTTTTGTGAATTGCTGCGGCCACAGAGCATCTCGCCCCAACCCCAGCCACAGAGTGAATTGCTCCGGCCACAGAGTATCTCGCCCTAGCCACAGGGCGTCATATAACAAGGAACAGAAACACATAGAATAGTAGCTATAGAATACAGAGCTGAAGGCGAAGAAATACCGCGAAGGTAACCGAAAGTGTAGGCTTACCATAATTGCGGTAACTGTGGCCGCCTGATGCGCAGGAAGGGTCAAAGAGGAGAAACTGCGTATAGAGACACAACCAGTCGGTCGAGTAACATCATTGCAAATGGCGGCATCTTTGTTTGGGAGCGAGGCGGCCATTGTGTGACGTCATTGCAAATGGCGTCTTACAGATAAGCGTCGTCAGAGAAGCTGGGAAAATCGTCATTTACATGTTGCACCGCGGCACTCTCTAATGTACAAAAGAATACAGTGGGCGGAAACCCGCGTGATACTGTGTTAAAGCTAAGACCACACCCCTTAGAGTTCGTGAGCTACAGCGCGTGGAGAAGAAGAAGAATTGGAAGAAGAAGAAGAAGAAAAAGACGAAATCCGAAAACTGCCAAGGACGTTTTCAACGCGCTGGCGCCTTTTCACTTGGAAGAACGGTTAGCGTTCGTTTGTGTACAGCGCACACATTCTACTCGCCTGTTCCATTCGCCGATGCTTGTCTCTGTAGAACGCTAGCGACGGTTTTCCATTGTATTACGGTATACAAACAACCACCACCATCCCTACATAGACAGCACTACCGTGCTGTCTGATATTAGGGCTGAAACGAATATCCCTACTATCCGGATAGTTTGTTTGTAATCTAGTATCTGGATATCATTATTTCTTCCTCGCAAATATAACCAGTAAATTGAAGCAGGAGTTGGGCCATGAACCAATCAGATGTCGACTAGGAAGCGTACTAGCCCAGAGAATTTCAATGCACCTGTAGCGATTAAGGAGAACGGGAAAGATGTGGTGAAAGTACGATGTAAGTTATGTGGAATGCAACTGGTCCATGGACACGGCACGACCAGCTTAGCTTTGTACTTGTCGGCGAAGCACACGGAGGAGTACATGCACTCTTTTGGGGCCCCAGCCTCTTCAAAGAAGCAAATGACACTGCCAACAATTGTTCGCAAGTGTTCTGCTGAACACGCCGCCGCAATTACTAGGCTGATTGCCGATTTCCAGGCAAGAGATCTTCGTCCGTTGAGCATCGTGAGTGGTGACGGCTTCCGACAAATCCTAAAAACCATCAAGCCAGGGTACCAAGTGCCTTTGCACACTCATGTCACCACGGTTTGTCGGCAAATATTTCGGATGAAGAAGGAGGAGCTGCGTGAAATGCTCAAAGGCCAGACCTATGTTGCGCTGACAACGGATATTTTGACCAGCCGTGCTACACAGGAAAACCTAACCATCACAGCGCACTTCATAACAGCATAGTGGAAGATAGCAAATGCAGTGCTGCAAACTCGAGAGATGCCTGAGTGGCACACAGGTATGCACATCTCAGAGAGGCTGACAGAAGCTGCCAGTGAGTGGGGGGTGGCACAAGATAAGGTAGTTGCTATTGTTCGTGATAATGCTGCAAACATGGTGCTTCCAGGAGAGCTACTAGAAGGTTGGGGTGATCTTAGTTGCTTTGGGCACACCCTAAAACTAGCCGTGAATGCAGGACATGCCCTCAATGCAATAACAAGGTTAACAGCTGCTTTCTGCAAGATTGTTGGTCATTTCAAGCACAGCACTGTAGCCATGGATGCCCTGACAGAGAGGCAGAAGTTGCTAAAAATTCCAGAGCTCAGCCTTGTCCGGGATGTTGCTACAAGGTGGAATTCCACTTACTTTATGTAGACCAATGGGATCTACTGCTGAAACTCTTGCAGATGGCCACAACAGCACTCTGTGCAGAGAAAACTGTATCGGCTTCTTTGACTTGCCCAGTTGTAGATGGCCTTTTGAAGCACCACCTCAAGATCAAGGAAGATGACATGGGTGCAGTCATTGCTTTCAAGGAGGCTGTCAGCCAAGAACTCGTATGCCGGTTTCAGTTTGACAAAGACAATGTGGCTGTACTTGCAGCAGCAGTGGATCCTCGTCACAGCCACCTAACTTGCTTCACCCTACGGAGCAGTCACAGGTGCAGGACATTCTTCTTGAGAAGGTGCAACACATTACCTCTGCTAGCAAACCAATGGAAGGGGAAAAAGAGGCACAACCAAGGAAGAAAAGGAAGGAGACAGCAATGTCGTTTTTTGCTTGGCATTGCCACTGATGCTGACCGAACCAGTGAAGTTGATTGTTTCTTCAGGGAACCACAGTTGCAGCCAGATGATGATGCTATGTAGTGGTGGAGCAGAAATGAATGTTGCTTCCCAATGGTGGCTGAACTTATTAGGCAGCTGCTGTGTGTACTAGCAACTTCTGTGCCGTCAGAGAGGATCTTTTCTGCGGCTGACCTCATTGTTAACAACTTGAGGAGGAGTTTGTCTCCAAAAAATGTAGACATGCTTGTTTTTCTTAACAAGAACCTGCCTAGTCTTCATAAGCAATGTATTTGTGTAACCTGCTGCTGGTAGCTATATTATATGTATTCACTATTCATATCCAATTGGCTGTTGATGAAGTATTCATAAATTGTTACAAAAATGTGTTACTGGCACTGAAAGGATAGTTGAAGTGGGTGTTACTACTATTCTCAGAATATTCGTTTTGTTGTGAAAAGGATATTTGAATATCAAAATGGGTATTCGTTTCAGCCTTAATATATATATATATATATATATATATATACATTGTCAGTAAGTGTTATGCAAGCTGGTGTGTATAGAGATTAGTAACAGTGCACCATCATCCACCTCTGGCTCGCGGGCTCATGCACATACACATGCTAGCTGCCCGCAGAGCATACCATGGCACAGATCCTCAAGGCATGGGTTCCAAGTGATCGCAGCATTGCAGCCCGCCCATGACCGTATATATATGGCGATTGGGGACGAAGAATCATGGCCACATCGGTGTCTTGCATGGCTGAAGCTCTGCGTTAGGGTGTAGGCTATGAGTTCAGGCACCGGTCGTGGTTCTTTTTCTCCAGTCGCTACTTTCAAGCTGTGAAGTTGACAAACTTGAACATGTTACACACCAGCTTGCATAACACACTGACAATGTATAGAAATTAGGAACGGTGCACCATCATCTACCTCTGGCTCACGGGCTCATGCACATACACATGCTAGCTGCCCGCTGAGCATACCATCGCACAAACCTTCTTCTGCACGGAATCATGCGGAAAATCACAGCGGAATCGTGCGGAAAATCCGAGCGCATCCGTGTGGATATCCGCGTCCGCCTGCACCGGAAAGTCGAGGAATTCATCGGAAAAATGTAAGTTCTCCGTGTCAAGTACCGTTCATATGAAAACTGCAATGACACTTGAGCAACCTGCACTGTGTGGTGATAGTCTCCAGTGGTGACTGATGTAAGTTGAGGCAGAATTTATCTACATACCTAAGTAAAAATCTATGTATCTGTACGTAAGTAAATCTAATCTATAATAACAGTGGAAGGTCTGTTAAATGAAAATCCCAGTCGTGATACAAATCACCCTACTAGATCTCACGAAGTGATCAAGGGTTGGTGGGCAGTGGGTTCATGTGAATCAATTGCCAGTGCAGGAATTTGTATATATTACATATAGAATGCAATGCTGTGCACCATACACAAACACACACACACACGCACACACACTTACAATAACAAAGGAGCCACAGGAAATAAAATGATTGCCAAACACATACAGTAGATGATGTGGCGCAATGAAGAGAGTTGGCAACATGGAAACATTGCACAGGTAAGTTTGTGAGTTCAAGTAGCAGAACTGTCACTTGGGCGATTGCGGGAACACCAGATTGAAAAGGACTCCAAGAGAACAAGATCTGACAGGAGCAGAACAGTCCTGCAACAGCAGACACAGGAGGACCAAGAAAAAGGAGCAGGTTCCTGAAACTGTCCCTGTCCATCATACCCCGGAACCCAACCTGTACTGGCCAGATACAACAATGGACTCCGTTTGACCTGGCAGTGTTGGCAGGGTCATGGTACCTGGTGTCCTTCCTGATTGCCGCATGAACAAAATTTTCCTAAAAGGGGCATGTCAGCTCAATGATGAAAACAGTGCGCTTGCCATCGTTCCAGATCACCAGGTCAGGTTTGAGGTCGGTGGGGCAGAGGTGATGTGGTGACCTGTACTCCGCAGTGGGGAGGTCCTTCCCCCAATCGCAGTGACTCAGGTGGTTCTGACAAAGCGTGCAATCTCAGCAAGAACTGTGTTGTGCCTTGCGTCTTAACGCCTCTCTCTGAGGGCCACTGGACACACATTTAGCACATGACGCAAGGTTTGCAGTTGCCCATATAGTCGGCACTGTGGAGAAACGTTCCTCCTCCAGCACACAATGTCTGAATTGTGAGGTAGTGTATCTTGGGAAGCATTTAGTGCGAAACTCATAATACCGTATGGCCGGAAATTTTGGCGGGGAATTTATTTTGGCAGATTGGCTGTTTTGACATCAATCCGCCAATATTTCATCCGCCAAAACTTTATAGTGTGATGTCATCATTATTGCAAAATCTTTGTTACGTGTACTAGGCTGCAGCTAGATGCGCTAGTCTAATCCTCGGCATGGGTTTCACCATTGAAAGCTGTGTACAAGGGCATCATTTCTCCAAAAAGATTTGTACATCGGCGGTGGGGGAAGAGTTTGCTTGTCTGTCAACATGAGGAAGGTGATCCAAACGATGTGTACACGGTCGCTGTAAAGACCGACGAGACAAAAACAGTCCAGAGTAAGCGTAACAACGATTTGTTAAGTTTTCAGTTGCATTTTGTCATCACTTTTGTCGTAACTAATCCAAAACTAGCTCACGGCCCGGTTAAATTCCCAGGGCGTTCGATTAGCCATTTTGTTATGAATATCATTATGGCTAAAACCGGCTCAACTGCCAAAGTAGATTCCACCAAATGACATATTTTCAGCAATCCGCCAAAATATCTTCCCGCCAAAATTTCTGGCCATACTGTATAATGTGTGATGGAAGTGCCCAGACTGCCTTAGACCAGTAGTCCAAAGCTGCACCACTTTCACAGCCTTGCCGCCAGAAGCGTCCCTGCATCTCCAGATTGCCGATGCTGTTGGACCTAGCTGCATCTTCACTTTCGTCAACCTTCCTCTTCACAGCAGCCTTGGCTTGTGACTTGGAGGGCATGGGGTGATGGGAAAATACGTCAGGACTGTCTCAGCAGGCCTATGGTGCTGGTGCTTAGCAATGTGCCTGGAAGCCAGCTCACGCACAATAGAATCACGTGATTGTGACAAAGCAGCAAGCTTGGTTGCTTGCAGAGACTTGTGCATGGCAGAGGTGGAAGGCAGTGCTAGGCCACCATGAAAGGGGGACAGATACAGAGAGCTGGGATTGGCATGAGGCATTTTCAGCCACTTCTTGAGGAACCTGGTACAGAAGGCTTCCAGGATTCTGGATACGAAAGATGGTGGTGCGTCAGTGATCTTCAAGATCCAACCAATCTTGGCTGGAAGGGCTCGTCGGTAAATCAATAGCTTCTACCTGGAAGACAAGGGGGCACAGTCAATCTTCTCCATCATCCCTTTAACCTTGGTGGAAATTATCTCCCGGCAATGGGTATTATTGAGTGTCGGGGACAGAGGCATACCAAGAAAGGTGGTGGTGGTATTTCCTAGAATAGGTATGACAGAAGAACCTAAACCAAGCTGAGGGTATACAGGGTATGTCAGCATTTGTGCAGCTCCTGAGTACAACAGCCTGGCATTGGATGGCTTGGCTCGCATACCAGATCAGGGCAGCGACTCTTCCATGACATTGAGCATCCTCTGGCAGCCGTGAAGGTCACGAGCTAAAATGCAGGTGTCATCGGATTACTGCAGGAGGTTGAGACACATGTCAGAGGAGGAAAAAACTGGTAACCAAGGTGAAGGCAAAGCTGAACTAAGGGATCAACGAGAGTGTTGATGACCACATTGAAAATACTCACAGACAGTGGGTCTCCTTGAAATACTCCAATCTCCATGTCAAAAGAGGCAGTGGACCACGAGGGTGTGATGACAGATACTGTGAGGTTGATGTACAGATTACGAACTAACTCCACAAGGTAAGGGATAACGTGATTAAGGGCAAAAGTGATCAGCTTATGAGGAACGGACCCATAAGCATTCTCTAGATCAATCCAGGCTATTGTCAGCATGTGTCAGTATAAATGCACCATACACTATTTGTTATCCAATGAGAGATAATATTAGGAGTTTGGCTGCTGATTGTACAGAGACGAAGGCCTGATTAAAAAAATTTGTTCAATTTAAAATCCATCAAATTCATCCCAATTTATGTCAATACTGAATATTTTATCCAGAAAAGCCTCCAGGACCCCTGTGAATTAATTATATTCTATCATTTATTTATTTTGATTATTGGGGTAAATTGCAACTTGCACTGTATATATACGAACATGAAGCCATACAAAAACCTAAATCTGAAAACAACATATTCTAGAAAATTAGTAAGAATGTAGGGATGGCACAAAAAGGACAGAAACAAGAGGGGATGTCGTGGTGAAGTACATGCTGTGTGTGGTTTCCACACACAAGGCTATTGCACCATATCCACACATCTGGCAGCATTCTGCATCATGTGCTACTCACTGTATGGCCACATAAGAACTACTGCCAGCTGTTGCTCTTGGTCTGTAGCTATAGGTACGCTACCAGCACTCATGATCAGTTGCAAATAGGGTTGATAAAGTGGCAGGAACTAAATTCCTTTTTAACTAGCACAATCTCTCTGGAAACAACTCCAGCCAATCGTCTTTTGGGGACAGATAGAGGTCCAAAAACAGACGTTTTGACCCCATACCAAGGGGTCTTCATCAGTGAGTGATGGTTACAAAACAAGGCAGGCCAATTTGTATGCACGGATAGGGCGGGAAAGGTGACCAGGTGGTACAAAAGGCGGGGCAGGATGAGGGGGGGGAAGTGAGATCTGGTGGGTTGTGGAATGAATAACAGTCCTAATAAAATAAACAGTCCTATATATAGTGAGATAAAATAGAAAAATGGAAAACTCTAAGTCAAGTAGCTATGTTAGTCGTTTAGTGGGATTCTGATGGCGGACAGAGGGTTGTACACCGGGGGCAAGGGGCCTGAATCTCTATTCATTAGGCTGTCCTGGGATCTGATGTGCCATGCTTCCAGTGCACACCTTTGGTGGAAATTTAGGGTGTCCGTCTATCACCGTGGCACTGCTCCAGTCAATGTCGTGTCCTTCATCAACCACATGCTGTGCTACTACTGACAGGCTCACGTCCCTTGACACAAGTGCCCTCCTGTGCTCCTTGAGGCGGTGCTCTAGGGTGCGACCTGTTTGGTCGATGTACACCTTGGTGCAGGATCTGCAGGGGATTTTGTAGACCACGCCTGCCTGGCGTTCGGGCTCAACACGATCCTTTAGGTGTACAAGCTTCCGTCTGAGGACCTCTCTATCTGTCCCCAAAAAACAATTGGCTGGAGTGTTTCCAGAGAGATTGTGCATGATGCTACCTAGTCACTCAGAAGTCTTCAAGTTCCTTTAACTATGTATATACTTGAGTCTAGATCTGTTCTTGCCAATTATTTTACATATTCCTTTCGATGTGCTCAATCCATTTCGACATAACTTACTGATTAGCTACATGCTGCTGCCAGATGTAGAGATATGATGCAATAGCCTTGTGTGTGGAAACCACACACAGCATGTACTTCACCATGACATCCCCTCTTGTTTCTGTCCTTTTTGTGTCATCCCTACATTCTTACTATTTTTCTAGAAAATGTTTATTCTTTCCTACTATATATATATATATGTATCCATCATACGTCTTACTGTAACTGTCTATATATTTCTCGTTACCAAAATGGTGACAACAGACAGCGCTTAACTTTTGAATGCATTCTACCCGGCACACGCACACAAACAATACACACTTCATATGTCACTAAATGCTCGTTCCTCTGCGCTGCTCACTTATCGTACAGTTATGGATCCACCAGAGGAATGACTGCGTGAGAGCACGAAAGGGACCGGCGTGCCTCAGAAATAGTGGAACAGAGAAAAAAGGCTTTTTGTGCGGAGAGAGCGTGACAGGACTAGGCGCGCTGCCTGGAGCAAAGAAGAACGAGAGACTGCACTACTTAGGATGAGTGCTTACGGCAGAAGCAGACTGGCCATTAAACTGCAGATGAGAGACGGCCCGCTTGCAGCGGTTACGTACAAAACAGTTGTAGAGACTAGCTGAAGAGCCTACAGATGACAGATAGTGGTTACGTACGTGTGTGCACAGAATGGCACTTCCTCAGGCTCGCCTCACAATGCTTTGAGTATTATAGATTCATAGCTCATTGGCTGGCCTTCCCCATTGAAGATGAGTACGTATATATGTGTAACTTTGTGTGCAGCTGACTTGAATACTATAAAGGAGCACAATCTCTAATATACATCAGGGAATTGGATGAACAGGTACAGAGGTGGTGGTGAATGTGAAATGTTATGAGGATATCCAACACTGCTTTAGTAGAAGAGACTGTGCCACTCCTTCACATTATGCACTATACAATATATGGACAAATGCTAAAGTAACCCATGTACCATCCCTCTGTTACCTTACATGTGCGTACATGTACATGGGCAGGGCACATGTGATTCTGGTTGGCTATGTACGCCATACCAGACTTCTAGCGTTGCATTCATTGAGTAAGAATACTGGCAGACTTGCACTAAATAGGTAATCTGCACCAAAATAATTGCAACTGAATGCAGACGTTTCTGTTCTCAACCAATCATTAAGCAGTTAATCAGACGTCACGGTAGTGACGTCTATTTAGGAATGTCCCTGGTTCAAAATGACGGCTCCTATCTAATGTATTAGCGTGCGTCGGTAAAACTGGCAAAACAGTGCCGAACTGGAACAATTCAAGGCCATGGATAGGCTTATTTCAAGGTGCGAAGTGCGACAATGTTCCCAAATTCAAACTGGAGTTCTCCTGAGGGAAAAGCGTTGTAGTCGCTGTTACCCCGTTTTCACCTTTTCATATTCTTATTCTTCTTATTATTCTTTCCACCGAATTTTTTGCGGGCTTCTAGCGCTTGACACAGGACACCTACGGGTCCCAGTCATAGACGAGGGCACATGGAGGTATCTGAACCTCTAGGAACTCAGCGCTGGTGGCATTCTGACTCGTACAGCGTTCGGGGGAACGCGAAGTTTGTTTCCCCAATGTATAAACATACCCCAATGCCGCCATTTGGTACGGCACTGTACATATACTTATCTCGCGAAGCCAGCCGCATTCTCCAGAACGGTGGAACGTTTTTCAACATCGTACATATGCAGCACCTCGTAGCTAAACCCAGCATAACTGGCTAAATAGTATAAATATTTCTCAGTATATTAGCTAGCTCTAGCTAATGGCTAAACATAGCTAAGTACAATTAATTGGCAAAAACAAAGATGGTCCCTACAGAATCATTGTGCATCAGTAGCTATAGCTATCTAAAAAGTAAACAAACTGGAATATTAAATTTCCATTAAAAAATTCAAGGGATTTAGGAATGTCCAAAAAAGCATAGAAACAAGTGGTGACATCTCACAGTACATTGAGCCATCACATTTCTTTGAGCATCAGAAGTCCTAAATTCCATTGAGTGAACTCAGGACCACTCTGTAAGGGATTTAAGGCCTATACCCTTACACCTACTAGGCAGTGTAGAATTCTGCATTCTACCATTAACCCAAACCCATAGCCGATGCAGAGTTTCAGCCATGCGAGCCACCGATCCAGCCATGATTCTTTGTCTCCAATTGCCGTAGATATGGCCATTGATGGACCACAATGCTACGACGACTTAAGACCTGCTCCTTGTGG
This sequence comes from Aplysina aerophoba, assembly GCA_949841015.1. Lineage (NCBI taxonomy): Eukaryota > Metazoa > Porifera > Demospongiae > Verongiida > Aplysinidae > Aplysina > Aplysina aerophoba. Next base: position 3,018,007 of record OX465052.1, on the reverse strand, counting down.
CTGATCTGTGCAGTGGTATGCTCGCATGTGCACAAGCCAGCAGGGCTGAGGTGGATGGTGGTAATGCCTAACTCTCTGTGTGCTGTCAGTAAGTGCTTGCAAGCTGGTGAGTACTTTTGCAAATGTTGCTAGTTTCACAGCTTAAAAGGGAATGGCGACTGGCGAAAAGAACCATGACCCGGCACCTGAACTTGTGGCCAACGCTTTAGCATAAAGTAACCTCAGGCTTGCGAGCTCATGCACGTGCTAGCTGCCCACTGAGCATACCACCTGGCAGATCAACCTGTCAAGACGCGTGCCGTAAGTGGTTACAGCATTGTGGCCCACCCATGGCCTAATCTATGATGATTGGAGATGAGGTTTTGTGGCCAGATCGGTGGCTTGCATGGCTGAAACTTCACGTTAGAGCGTAGGCCATAAGTTTGCGCACTGGGTTCTGGTTCTTTCTCCAGTTGCCATTTTCTTTCAAGCTGTGAATCTAGTAATGTTTACAACAAGTACTCAGTGACAGCACACTGAGAAATAGGCATTACCACTATCTACCTCAGGCTCGCTGCTCATGCACATGCTAGCTGCCTCCTGAGCATACAACCACACAGATCAAGCCTCAAGGCACAAACCGTAAGTGCATGGTCGCAGCATTATATCAACTGTGGCAATGATATGCTGCATGTACAGCATTACATATGCCAACCTTGCCTACACATGGATGGCATAAATTCTTAAGTCAGAAGTAGAATGGTAGTATTTATATTCTCCGTTCACTACAAAAACTCTTCGTTTTAGAGATTAATGACGAACAGCAAGCATGTTGCAGCTTAACTATTATTGGTGGGCAAGATGAGTTTCTCTTGACTGGTGCTTCACTGGTGAAAACAGCTAATAGCTATGGATGTAAGCATGCACACATATACCATACCTCTCAGTTTTATGATTCCGGGATCGTCTGGATCTGCAGCAAATCCAGATAATAATAAATCCCACTCCAAACATTAGCAGTACAGCCAGCAACGCTATAACACCAATGAGAATTGGTTCAGTTGTCGGCAAAAGATTTGGTTCTGCATAATGTCAAGTTAAAAATATACACTGCAATGGGGAATGCATGTACTGTGATCACTGGGGTGAGTGTACTGACAATCTCTACCCAACTGGCACATTCACCAAATTAATATGTTGGGTTTATCTGAGCAGGTGGTATACACATTTACATTATCAGATGGAACACTTCTCTAATTGGATTGCACATGTGTTTGGCAGCACTGACATGCATACACATTCAACATCAAAAATTATAGAGAGTATATATACAAATGAGGTAGGTCTAATGTGGTGTAGTGCAACTGTTCAAGTATACAATATCATTTTATGTTAAGTGCATACCCTGTGCCCAAATAAGTCTGCACAGCTGTGGCCTTCTATAGCTTAAGTTAAGGTATATGGTATTGCTGTCTGCTTCTATATACTGTATATAGCATAAGTTAGAAGCTGTTGCAGCTAAAAGATATTTGCTGGACTGAAGGCATGTCTGTACTTGTTCTCCAAAGTGATTTATAATATCAAACATTCAAGCTAAAGGATTCACTACTTGTACCAGAAGAGCGTGACAGCCAACAGGAAGTTGATGCCCTTTAATGAAGAATAGCTTTGCCGGAAATCAAAAGTAGACACCACTTTACACAAGATCTAAGTGGTATAGGTGTTCATGCCTACAAAGAAGTCACAATATGCATGTGTATGTCAAGTAGTTTTTTTTAACTTTGGCATTGTTGTGTGGAACTGTGAACTGTTGCAAAGTAGAACTAGCATGCACGGCATCTGAAGCTCAAGACAGCATTGGGAACTGAACTGCCAGACCTGGTTGACATCAGAAGTTCCATTTGAATAGGTGAGATTGAATTGCTGCACACATTTGTAGTTGTGAGAAGTTTGGTGGCCTCTGTGATCATGGTTGTGTACTTTTTGTATGAGAATAAATTGGTGCTTGACTTCACTTAAACACCAGTCCAAGTCCGCCAGGCCACAGTGGGGTCTTGTTCAATTACTACATTGCTGGACACCCCAGTTGATGCAGTGAAGTGTAGTGATGTACGTAGTGTGCAGTCCTTAATTTGTGGAAGACTTCCAGCGTGGAACTGCCAGAATGTGGTGGATCAGAATTCTCAGCCCTTCTGGAACAGTATAGGACTGTTCCAAACAAGGCCAGCTGCAATAGATGTCACCTGGCACTTTATTCCTAGCACAAGAAATGAAGTCAGGGTGCCACCTAGATGCATTATAGCCTGATTTTGACAGAAAGTGCAGAAGCAGCTGGAAGAGATGTTTGACCAAGACATCAATGAAGAGAGTAGCAGCCCTTGGATGGCACTAGCAGTATATGTACTTAAAAGTCGGGTGAGCTATGAATGTGTGTTGAGCTCAACAAGCAGACAGCAAAGGATGCATTTTCATTACCATTGCCAGATGACGTCCAGGAATAGCTAGCACAATCCACAATCTTCCCAACCTTGGATGTCAAGAGTGAGTACTGGCAACCTGGAGGCCATATGAAGGCAGCTTTTTGTCCTGGCCCAGGACTCAGATTGTATCAGTTCTGTTGGATGCCATTTGAGCTGTCGGAAGCAGCCAGTTCACTTCAATGCCTTGTGGACAAGGCATTGCGTGATCTGTCCTTTGCCACTGCCTGCGTCAATGACATCCTGGTGCACTCAGCAAGTAAACAGGAATATAATGGTCACCTCAGACAAGTGTTCCAATGCCTAAGGGAGGCAGGTCTGACATCGAAGGGAAAGAAGTGCCACATTAGCAAGACCCAGGTTTCCTACCTGGGATATGTGTTCTCTGGTGCAGTAATGGTTCTCTTTCTAGTGAGCCCTGCTAGTTTGTCGCCAGCCAGGTCTGGGATGTATGAGTAGATCAACATTCTAAACTGTTTCAATGACATGGTAGCAAATGCTTTCTGCAGTGTAAAGCATGGACTTAGAGAATCTGTGGTACGACGAAGAAAGGTGTCGGAAGCTTACCGCAGTTGTCTTCCCGTAGCAGGTGGCGTGTGGACACGGGTGCCTTGTGACTAGAGGTGCAGGGCACTTGTTTACCCCTTCACCATAGATAAGATAAGCCAGGGTAATTCCGGAAACTCTTGCGGAATATATATCTTGTGCTGTACGACAATAATTTTATCAAATGCTTCAAACTGGTACAACAGGTAGACCAACCTGTCCTCTCAAGACACTACCCACTGTCGCAACTTTGCTGATGTAAACATGCTTGGCATGTGTGTCAAAAGGCTAGGCATACTTCTACTTGCGATTGACACCTTCCAGCCTGTATCTTCTCTATGGGAGTTATGCATGTGTGTTACGTACAGGATCAGAAGTTAATAAATGTTTGGGCATCAAACCAGTGGGCGTACGCCCGTAAAACGTCAACCTTCTCCACAACATACCTTATTTTCTTTCATGAACATGTATGATAGGCACACGGTAAAAAGTTAATGTTCTACACCTGTTCGATGACTATGGGTACAGGCGTTCTGTGGCTTTGGGTATGGGCATGCTATAGGTATGGGTATGGCCGTACTTAGTCGCACAGCCATTTACTTGCAACCAAGTGCTGGAAAATGGGGTCTCTATGTTGTCTAATGTTGTCTAATGGCGAGAGGAGTGTACAGTCTCTGAGATAGACGCTAATGGCACTGAGAGAATGACATTGTCATTTGGAGTAGTAGTGGATAAATAGGGTACTGTGGTTCGGGCTATGAGTGTACCATGATCAAAGGTATGGGAGTACTACAGCTACTACTATAGGCGGGTGCACGGGTGTAGAACATTTATTTTATCACTTGTACCATACTTACTACTTAGTCTCTCACATGGTACCTGGGGATGGGATGTGAGTTTCTGGCTCAGTACCTGCAATCACCACAGTAATGAAATGCATGCATACGCACATACATACGTACCTGGCATCTTGGTAAACAAAATGGGCGTGCTAGGCTGACTTGCTCCTATTGCATTCACTGCTATCATTGTAACATTGTACTGCACATCATTGTCAATATTTAGTAGAGGAGATGTGTCCAAGCTGGTTTGGCTCCTTGGAAATGGGATAGTCACATTCTTAGGAGGTTCTCCATCAGTGCTAAAATTTGATGACAAAAAGGCCACTGCTTAATCACTTACCTGTAGCACACACAAACGTAGCAACTGTGTGATACAACAAGCAAGTACCGTTTAAATGAGATAATGAGCTGAATAATTTCCATTCCATTGCCATCAAGTGTTTCCCATCTCAATACATTGCCTTCTGGTGGCAGCAATACCGGCACAGAAGGAACTCCACCTGTGATTATATAGGGAAATGGGGAGAGAAAGGGCTATGGCCGGAAGAGGTGCAATGAGGTGCCTGGCTATGGAGGTGCAGAGTGAGCGTGGGAGAGGTCAGGGGCAAGACCTTTGTTACACTCATGGAGGCCTTAGAGGAGTCAGCATTAATGTATGCGGCAGAATTGTGGGGAAGTTGTTAGTGGCTTGATTGCATAGAACAAGTTCAGCTGTGAGCCTATAGAATGTTCCTGGGGGTTGGCAGGTTCGACATCTCTTCAAATTGAGATGGGTTTGCTCCCTTTGAAGTGGGAAGCTAAGACATATTGTATTGAATTTTTGCAGAAGGTTATGACGATGGGAGAAGAAGGTTGGTGAAAAGTGTAGCAATGGAAGCACTGTCCCTGAAAGGGAAAGTGAAGTGGTGGGAGAATTTGAAGCGATGTCTTGCAGACTTCGGATGGGATGATATGAGAATGGAAAGTGTGAAGGGCATGTCAATGCTTCAAAGTAAAGTACATGCTAAAGAATTGTGTATGGAGGAAAGTGACCAAGTTGTGGGCAGAGGAGTTGGAGGAGCGGCCAAAGCTCTGTGTATTAAATGAGCTGGTTAGAGGAGGATTTGAAGCTAGATGTGTGGGTGTGAGGAGAAAGAAGATTAGAAGAATACTGATGGAGCTAAGGGGGGTACAGCAGAGCTGCAGGTGGAGGTGGGGTGATGGAGAGGTTTGAAGAGGGAGGAGAGGAAGTGTACAGAATGTGACAGTGGAAAGGTGGAGGATGCGAAGCACTTTCTGATCGATGAGACGTAAGGCATGGAACGGGCGAGGAGTTGATTGAGAAAATGAAGAATGTAGTGACAGAATTCGATGAGGTAGAAGAAGAGAGGAATGTGGCATGGATTCTTGACTTGGCATGCAGAAATGAGCCCATCGCAAGAGGGGTGGAGAAATTGTGGACAGCGAGTTTTATGAAGAAGAAAGGGCCAATCTGGCATATGTATTTTTCTAAGTCACATCCATCACCTCATAATCACTTCAGACCCGCATGTTTTTGATCCCTGATGCGACCTTCTAATTTTTATCTCACTGATAGTGCTGCATGGGACTGTGTCCTAGTGTGCCCTGCTTATGATGCACTCAAAACCATTGATTGAAGATATGGTAACAACAGAGTCAATGCAGCTAGAACGTCACACTTAATTCTTGCCTTCAAATTTAGTCACAGAACAGTCCAAGAAAGAACTTCTGCTGAAAACACAACCACATAGACTACTTTGTCATATTCACAAATTATTAAGACTGCGAGTAAGTTTTACAAGTACAATTATTATTAATAATATATTATTTGTAACATATTATTATTTATAACATATTTCAACTCCAAACTAATGCATAATGCGCAATAGAAAGAGTATGGTGCTATGGCATTTAGTAATTTCACGGCACACGGAAATTGAAATTCTGCCAAATGAGAAATCCCCAAATGCCCAACAGTGCTCTTCCTTATCTGAATGTAACCACCAGAGTGCCAACAATATATTATAATAATAACTTCATTACCATAGTATTTAACAGTATGTACTGTATGAACATCAGTCACATGCTCTCTCTCAGTGCATTTCCCCATTGGGTAGGTGTACGTAACATTTAGACACTGCAGGATGTTACAGTGATTATATAACAGATGAGTAAATGTAGTTCACAAAAGCAAGGTCATGTAATGTATTGCAAAATAATGAAGTGAAATTTACGACCAAAGTGGGTGCTTTATCGAACAATTGTACTACTGTATTTGTTGGATTTACATTTTAAAATCATCACTGGCGGCTATTTCACACTCTACTTCAATAACCACAAATATTGTTGGCTAAAGATTGAACAAACATTCAAGAATCACTTCCTACCTCTATTTCATAGTCCCCATCATGAGCAGCAACCATGCATCATGTTATAAACACTGAAGACCACATCCTGCATTGTAATCCAATCGGAGGAAAAATGTGCAGCTTCACATACGATATGCATACATTATGTACTGTCACTCATTTTGCTTTAGTGAAGTATCCTCTGTTTCTTGTAATCGGAATGCACCTTAGTAGCTAACTCCACTGATGAAAGAAATGTAACTTTGCAGAAACAATACTTGCAACAGAACCTTGGAAAGCAAGCCCAACACTGTCGCACTTTCGCTGACGTAAACATGCTTGGCGTGCGTGTCAAAAGACTAGGCATACTAATACTTCTGATCGACACCTTCAAGCCTGTAGCTCCCCTATGCCTGTTAACATTCTCTGCACCGTACCAGACTTTCTTACATGCACATGTATGGTAGGCACACGTTGTAAAAAGTTAACGTTCTATGCCTGTTTGACGACTATGAGTACAGGCTGACTTGCTTCTATTACACATACATACGTACCTGGTGTCTTGGTAAACAAAATGGGGCTGCTAGGCTGACTGGCTCCTATTGCATTCACTGCTATCATTGTAACATTGTACTGCACATCACTGTCAATATCCTGTCGAGAAGATGTGTCCAAGGTGGTTTGGTCACTTAGGAATGGGATGGTCACATTCTCAGAAGTGTTTCCATTAGTGCTAGAAATTGATGATGAAAAAGCCACTGTTTAATCACTCACATGTAGCACACACAAAAGTAGGAACAGTGTGATGCAACATGCAAGTACCGTTTAAATGAAATAATGAGCTGAATAATTTCTGCTCCGTTGCCATCAAGTCTGTCCCATCTCAATACATTGCCTTCTGGTTGCAGTAATACTGGCACAGAAGGAACTCCACCTGTGAATATAGATAGTACAAACAGAGTCAAGCTGCTACAGAACATCACACTTGACTCTTGCCTTCACGTTAGTCACAAAACAGTCCAAGAAAGTACTCGTGCTGAAAAAACAACCACATAGACTACTTTGTCGTATGCACAAAGTTTCAAGACCATGGGCAAGTTTCACAAGTACAATTATTATTCATAACATATTATTATTTTTATGATATATTATTATTACAACTCCATACAAATGCACAATGTGCAATAGAATGAGTATGCTGCTATGGCACTGTATGTTAGCAGTTTCATGGTACACGAAAATTGAAAGGCCTGTAGTTGCAAATGGTGCCAAATTATATAGAAATCCCCAAATGCCCAACAGTGCCATACTGTATGAACGTCAGACACATGCTCTGGACATTCAAATATGCCATACTGTCGTGCTTCAATTATGCTGTACCAACATGCCTACTATGGACTGGCTGCAAACAAAAGCTTTTGAGAGCCCCAGCCATAATATTTATTGTACAGCAAACGACAAGGCTATGCAGATTTTGCCAGCAACACAAATGGCTTCAGCAATCTGTTTACTTACTTTGAGATCTAAAGTTCGTAGGTTCCCCGGCAGCAGAGTGAGTTCTGCCATCCTGTAGGGTCTCATACACACCATACAGTCTGTAAGAGTACATCTCAAATGGCTCCAGGTCCATTCTCATGAACGTTACAGTACTCTGGACATCCTCCACTCCTAACACATTCCGCCAGTCATCATTAATATTCTACACATTGAAATGCATAGTAAATATGATCTAGTATGAATGCAGCACAAGTTGCAAGACATTCCTGCCAAGTGCATAACATGTAACATTACAGTGCATATACACCTTTTCCCTCAGTGAAGAGAGAATCACAAGCCACGGCTTAATAACAGACACCCTGCATGCACATTTGATGACTACAAACTAATGCACACAGTACGGTGCATGGAGAAGGTAATACTAACCAAAGAATGGCAATAACTGTCACCTTTTAGGTCCTAACAAATGGTGAATGGTGAAATGTTACTTTTGGCATGTGGCGGTTAACTGTTAAAATGCAAGGAATAGTGCATATAAACATAAGTATGAAGGAACTCTTTTTGGTTATTCAGCGATAGTAATAGAAGAGAAGATGAAAGAGAAGTGTTATTATGCAGTACAAATTATTAAAAAGTTACTGTTTGATGCCTCTTTTACACTGACTATGGGCACAGGCACACTACTACAGTATCTGTACTACAGGTACGTACAGATACTGTCGTACTTAGTCGCATGGCTATTTCGTTCTGACTGGAGTCAGTTTTGAAAATGGTCATCTACGTCATCGACAATTGGGAGTAGGTTCTGAAATAGAAGCTAATTGCACTGTGAGAAGAAAAGTGGCATTTTGCTGGAGCATTATGGGATAAGTAGGGTACTGCAGTTCAGGTTATGGGCGTTCCACAGCCACTAGTACAGGACTGTTATTGCACTATCACAAAGGTAAACAACAGTATATTTTCAACCTAGTGTCTCCAATGAAAAGGGTTTGTTAACTACAAATACCTGTTCTGATTGGTCTGCTTACATTTGGCCAGAGGACACAAAACCTGTTGAGTCTGACCAGACCATACCTTTTGCCATTGCACAACAATAGTAAATACAGAGGTCTGGTGCTCGAGATTATCCCCTTCCCTCCCCACCTCCATGATCACATACAACACTACGCACACTCTTACCTGTTGTAGCACAACCTGCTGTATTGGTGTAGCTAAATCAGGAAAGGAAGCTGTTAGTAGGACAGAAGTGTTAGTTATGTTTGTGGCATCCAGAGTGGGGGGCAGAGCCCAGGTCGTTGCTGAGTCCTCAGCAGGTGAGCTTGAGTGCACACTGTTGAGAGTGACCACCTGCATGCATGGTGGAACAGGTAGCACGCATAATTCCCATCACATACGTATGTATTTAAAGTCCACACATACATTCAGTGTGGTTTCTGGATTGGAAACCAAGGTCTGTAGCATTAGGGGACAATTAATATGCTGCAATAGTGTTATTGCTACAGTACATGTATCATTCTTTCTATATTATCTGTAGCTACCGGGCAGTGTGCATGAGTGCCCTATATATATTGCTGTTATGAAGTCCTTGTTTTGCAGTGAGTGAATCAATATGCATCAAATAGCAGAGTATTTGCAAAGAAACAGCACACATGCACATTTGTCATGCCAAAATGTTTCCTTGTCAAATTATATACCCAGTGCCGGTCTTCCTCTTCTCTTGTACTAGTTTTGAAGTGGGGGCTTCTCAGCTGGTTCAGGCATGAGGAAGGGGTGGTTCTCCAGGTACCAGCTTTTGATTTTAGTAATCTTGCCAACGTTTCGGTCAGATGCACTGGCCTTCTTCAGGGCGAAGATGAAGATGGCCAGTGCATCTGACCGAATCGTCGACAAAGCTACTTTCAAATGAAGTGGGGGCTTCTCAGCTGGCTGAGACATGTAGGATATACTGTTTCTCATATACCACATGGATACGAAAAACTTGCCGATGTATTGACCGTGTTGCTCTGGTCTTCTTCAGGGCAAAGATAAAGCCCTGAAGAAGACCAGAACAACACGGTTGAACCGTCGGCAAGATTTCCGTATCCACGCTGGTATTGGAGAAACAGTATATCCTACAAGGCTACGTCAATGTAAAGCTGGCAACCTGGAAAACCACCCCTGTCACTTGCACTATTATATTACTCAAAATAGTTGAGTTGACGGACTATTTCAATAACCAAAATGGTTTCAGAAGACCTACATCAAGGGGGTGGACAGTTCATGCATTCTCACACATATATATGTATGCATGCACACACTTACACATATGCATGCATGCACGAATGCAAACACATATGTATGAACGTATGCAAACACTCTTGCAAGCACACATGCAAATACACATGCATGCACACACATACGCACACACATGCACACACGGTGGGGGGTAAGGTCTTGCTACCACAGCATACCTGGACTGTGTACATGGTTCCCGGCTCCAAACCGCTTATCACTTGTTCTCGAGGTGAAGCAGGAGTTTCCATAGTTTGAGAAGGAACATTATCAACACTGGCTGTGATACGGTATCTCACTGCCGCCACATCATCGAACACCTCACTGGGGGGTAACCAGGTGGCCTTGAGCACCCGTGTGCCGAAGTTGACAACAGAAAGACTAACTGGAGGGTCAGGAACTGCAGACAAACAAAGACAGAGCCATTCATCTGTACCTACGTGCTCTGAAACATATCCATGTATGCAGGTACGTGTGCACATACTGTACATCACATACACGTTAGTACCTACAACCATATACACTTTGCAGCTCAGTGCACATGCAGTTGCTGGGTTAATTAAAAGAGTTGTATATACGATAAGTGACAATATATTGTTCTGCTTCGTTCTATTTAATACAATTTGAAAGGTTGCATCATTCTATGGATTGTTTATACCATCCGCTCTGTTTTAAATCTTCTGGTAGAATACAGGATTAACAATGACTTCAAAAGAAAACGATTGTGCAGTGTACAATTACATAGGCACTGTTTTAAAGGTTGGCTTGGGGAGGATTCAATGTTTCTGCCCTTCACAAGCGACAAGACTGCATTCTTCGAATGGGCTGCAAATCACCAACTACATATCTGCCGTATGCTCCAAGAGGATGGCTTGAGAGCTAATTACGTTTTACGCTTCTACACCATGGCGGCAAATTAGTAGCATACCAGAAATCCACACCTTTTATGGCCATTCAAGTGTCCATTTGGCGCCAAATCCTCTTTAATCGTTATATTCTCTCCGCAAGCATCCTCAATCATTTATTCAGCACCAAATCATCCTTGATTGTTTTATTCAGCGATGAATCGCTTTGAAAAAACAAAATGATAGAAAAAGAAACAACCTTTCTCATTGTACATTCCTCATTCAGACAAAATAGAGGGACAGTTATATAACAATTCGTCACTGAATGAAACAAAACACAAAAAATGATACATACACATTTAATGATCAAGTACGTATGTTCAAACCCACAGTAAGCACACGTATGCACACACACCACACATGTGCATGTACACATCACACACACACACACACACCACACTACACTACACTACACACACACACACACACACACACACACACACACACACACACACACACACACACACACACACACACACACACACACACACACACACACACAAAACTCTATTCCAATGCATGGTGTATGGTGTGTCCACACAGCATACTCCCTGGGAGAGTTATGAAGGTGCTGCGTAATCCAAACAGGCTGTCGGCCACAGCTGCAGGTGTGAATATGTTCCTCCCAGAAACACGAACACTGTAGTCTGTGTATGCCAGCAACCCAGTCAGCGTAATACTGGTGTCAAAGTTAGACAGCACCTAAAGGCAGGTACAAAACACTGCAAATGTTAATCAGCTGTAGTACAAAATGCAGTGCAGAAATGCAGAAACAAATCAGTGACATTCACACTCCCAGACAACAACGTGTCAAACTGGCCATTTAATGTACACCAGTGACCTGTAGGAGTAACGACTTACTGTGCTGATTAAAAATACTTTACCATCTCAAACGCGTGCAGTTCGAGGGTACCCGCGAGTACCCGTGAGTACTCGCACAGAATTCCTTCCATTAGCATACAACACACACTCTCGAGGTGTAAAATGGCGGTCTCGCGGTCGACGTGTAATGCGAGATCGAAGTGTAAAATCGTCAGTTTTATCGAACGACAGTTACTTCAAATGTGAGTTAGTGATGGAAAATCAACTTTATAGCTGCCAGAAGGAGCGGATCGCGTCTTTGTTGGAGAAATGAATGAATATATATCATATCATCACAATTTTAGAGTCACAAGGGTCGAAGAACCTCGCGCACCACTATCAGAAAGTGGGAATATCGATGGGAAACCAACCGTGGACTGCATGATCAGCATCGCTCTGGACGACCCAGCAAGATTACTTTCTAAATGGCTGCCTTAATACGGAAGCGAAGATGGTGACGTTTACTATAATTAACAGTTCGATTTGCGTGTACTCGCACGAGTACTCGTGGACGTCCTATATAGACCAACCGCATGTGGTCCGCGTTTTAGTGGTAAAGTATTTTTAATCAGCACTGTAGCATAGATTAGTTGGAGATGCGTACGAGCAGAAAGTTGCGTGCACTGCCTTTACAGCATCTTGACTGTCAGCAACCCAGTCTCATGTTCACACCCACTGTTATTTGTACGTACTGTGAGTTGAGCGACTCACTGAGATAGTGTTCTGACCAGAAGGACTGTACTCCACAGTGTAGTCAAGTGGTGCTAGTGATGTCACTACCTGGGTGCAGTTGCTAGGCAACTGCGCAGGGGACCATTTAAGGAAGACAGTGGAATTTGTGACCGATGAAACCTGAACAATGGGTTGCTGATCAACCTGCGGATACAGACAGGAATCCTCTGCAAGGGGAAAGTGGGTATCAGGAAGAGTAAATAGATGATGCAGCTCGTGATACGTATCATGAGTAAAGTAGCACTGTGGCCATGGTCTACTGTAGCCTCTTGTATGGATGAAACACGACTAACACAGTACCACTGTGTGGTCAGTCACTGTGACAACAGCTTCTAAGATCTCTGGTGTGCCATGGGAAAAGAGTAATTGGGCAATGACTCTTTCTCGTGAACATGCACAGGATTGGCAGAGTGTTCATAGGCATGGCCATATGTACGTATGTATGTGGAGGGCGCACCCGCTAACACAGACGCACCTGGCAACTGCTGCAGTCCGGGGCTTGTGGCAAGGAGTTGGGTGGTCGCCATGGTGGACAGGGTAATAAACACAGTACGGTTAGAATCAAGTTCAACATAGAAAACACCATTTGTGTCAGTCCAGTACACCCTAGCCTCGTCCACTGCCAGGGCCTGCACCGAGGGGCTAGCACTGGAAACTTCACTCTTACAATCGCACAACTGAGTGCCTGAGACAGCACAAGACCAAATGTCCCCTGTGTCTGTAGAGGACATCCACACTCTCCCATCGGCATCGGTGGTAAACCCTTGACCCAGGTCGAATGATGGTGGATCTGGGCAAGCCTGCCTTTGCCTCCGACCATTAGGCAATCCGGGGAAGATGCGAGATGGCACTCTGTTACCTTGTTCATGCACATCCAAGGCAAACAGGGTGGTACCCCCCGATGCAGTTAGGGCGTACTAAAGTGTTCTATAACAGGGCAAGATGGGAATATTAAACAAGTACGAACGTATGTAGCAGCTGAATTGGATGACATCACACTTATACAGTTGCACTGCATACCCAATGAACACAGACACATACACTCGCACACACACACACACACACACACACACACACACACACACACACACACACACACACACACACACACACACACACACACACACACACACACACACACACACAAACAGCTACACACAAACAGCTACACACAAACACACAAACAGCTACACACAAACAGCTACACACAAACACACACAAATACACACACACACACACACACACACACACACACACACACACACACACACACACACACACACACACGCACACGCACACACACACCAGGCACTATGGTAAAATATACCGGGTCACACTGTATAAAAGCATAATGGCAGTACACCATCCCCTCACCCAGAAAAGGGAGAGATTCGCCCAGTCACTTCAGTAAGACTTGTGTCACCAGAGTACACTGTCTGCAATGATTGCCCTCCCTGTGTGCTCCACGAGTAAACAACCAACTGTCCTCCTTGTGTAGACAGCATGTACAGGTCCTTTGAGATCCAGTCAAACACTAGAGACATCACTTGTGTCCCACTGGGAATGGCTGTCAGCTCCTGCAAATGGCAGACAGGAAGTACGGACGGACGTATGTACCCTAAACCACACATGCAGCAGCATACATGATACCAGCCATGCTCAGCACCAAACCCCCACCTGCGTTCCTCCACCAGCACCGATGGCAAGACTAGAGAGAAAGGAGGTACCATCTCTCTCAACAAAGCCATAGTAAGTTCGGAGCAAAGCATCAAATTCAAGTGGTCCCCCGAGGTCGAGCTGTGTTTGCTCATCACCAAGCAAGCTGCCATCATTCAACAAAACTTTCAAAGGAGGTGTAATAGCTAAAATCAGATGGAATGAGCACCATAAATCAAAGGTTCTCTGCAAACCAGGCACAACTCCATTAACATTACACTAAATTCCATTCTCATCAAAAATGGACAGAAAATTGCAATTTCCACTGTACGTTTACTGTATGTACATGTACGTATGTACATACATAATAATAAACTACACTGTGTTGTTACGTAAGTCCTCTATGTGTGCTCATACCTGAAGAGTTGAACTGTACAGGGTCACTTGGTGGGGAGAGCCCAATCTCCATGCCAGACACAGTAGGAAACTCAGTCACTGCGTACACCTGTGTATCATGCAGGGAACAGTGAGGGAACAGTCACTTTAGACACAAAGTGCATGCAATAGTTCTCCATACGTACGTACATACGTACATATAAAATACATGTACATACGTACGTATGTATGTACACACAGTACCTGTACCTGTACCACTCATCATCTTAAACTTCACCAAATATGCACACATGTACATGAATACATACACAGAGGAGACACTATGCACCTGTAATTCATACAGAGCATCGCTCATTGGCTGAAAGGAATTAGACGACAAGAATCCAAAGCCCCTGTCTGGTGGAAATGATACATTCTGCAGAGAGATTGAGGTAAGGCAGGTGAGGTACGGTATCTACGCAAATGTAGAGCGAGTGTAACAGACCATAGTTACATTAACCCAACTGTTCCATGGTATGAAAAGAAACGTAACATTCATGTACTGTACATACAGTAAAATGGCTAAATATACAGCCTTACTGCCACATGCTCAAACCAAATGTGCAGCCAAGTGCACTGCATCACTAGCAAGGTCTGTTGATTGCACTGAACATGATGTGACAGGCATAAAATATGTAATGTATTTACAGTACACCTGTCACATCACAAGTCCTGTTACACAGCACCACACATCAGAGTAAATATTGCACCACAATACGCTGCAAAAAGGTCTATGTATATGCACTCACCACCACAGACTGTCCTTGCTGCAGCACCTCCACTCTGTATTCCCTTCCCTTGCCACGCAGCTGCTCTGCCGTCAGCAGGCCCCACTGCACCAGGACAGACACTGCATCTGATTCACGGCGTGCTCGGTACACAGACACAGTCACATTCTTGACAGCATCAGTGGGAGCTGGGAGGAGGAAACATACCACACAGGAAAGCAACTTCTCCAGCAACGGCACTTGAACAAGCTGTGCACACATCTATCACATCATTGGCTAAATTGCCAAAGGTCTCAGCAGCAGGTATGGCATGTCTACTATACATCAATAATCCTCAGAGTTTTCTTGTGTGCATGTTTACAGGTACATACACAGCTTTTTGTGCAAGGAAGAGACTAAGACTATGAAACTGTATATAAACATATGTACACATGTACGTATGTAGTTTAGACAACAGGAAAGACAAACTAACCTGCAGACGTTGAGCGAAAGCTGTATGTGACATTGTCTGATGAGCCCCAATAGGAGACAGCATTAACAGTGACTT
This sequence comes from Aplysina aerophoba, assembly GCA_949841015.1. Lineage (NCBI taxonomy): Eukaryota > Metazoa > Porifera > Demospongiae > Verongiida > Aplysinidae > Aplysina > Aplysina aerophoba. The sequence goes on along the minus strand of OX465052.1, from coordinate 3,002,183 downwards.
TAACATTGGTGTGCGGGGTCTGGTTGTCAAGGACAATTGACGTCATTGCAGTCTGGAGGAGGAGGATTATGACAAGAGAAAGTATGTATGCATGTGCATACTGCACATGCCTGCACATGTGGCCCACTGCCTCACCAATTCGCTCCCAGATTCAACTGAGCCATTGGTTCTAGTCAAGGTGTAAGCTACGTTGTAGAGCAGAGGGGACGCTGTGAATGGCACTGAAGACCACCGAATAGTGATGGCATCCAGCGCTGCATTCACATCACTTGGAATAGGGTTGGGAGCTCCAGGAATGGCAGACACATCTGCACACAGAGGAGGCAGGAGCTCGAGTCACAGGTGGACTGCAAGCAGCACACGCGCATGAAGGTCTTGCTGTACAGTATAGGCTGCATAAGATATGTACTGTACATACGTATGTACGTAAATATGTATGTACAAACTGTACGTACGTACATACGTACACCATGTTCTGCCTTGAAGGCACCAGTACAGTCAGTGCGTGTAACACAGGCTGTGGCACTGTTATGCACGTACATTACAGCAATGGCATACAATGCACGCTGCATTTAGACACACAAGCATCTTGGGGGCACATTGACAGGCACTTTATGGAAAGGTGCACTTTTAAAAAGAAGGCATGAAACGTCATATTGAGAAGGCTGTTATCCATCAAAATGACTTCATACCATGAGTCTAAGGTTAGAGGTGGACAGACACCAAGACATGCACAAGGGGAACACACTGCACTTGCATGTCCTGTGATGTGTTGGGAGCCGCCTACCTGGAGTGAGGCCAGCGGTGTCGGACTGCTCAAACACAAAGTCATATATCTCCTCGGCACTGCCCACTCCTGTAGGCAAACTGAAGGGTTGCAGCCATGGTGAGCTGCTCACTTGAAGGGAATCAAACAGAGCCACTGGAACAGTCCAAATCTCGTTCACATTCTCCACCTTCAGTGCCAGAAGGCCCTTACTGACTGCAAGAACGCATCGAGGCATGGACATGCTGCAGGAGATGAGGTACAGTATGAATGTACACCACATCACAATCAACACACAGGATTCTCTTACATACACACACACATACAAACCCATACATACAAATGTATCTGAAGCATCCCCCCTTTCTTCCAAAAGCATACAGCCACACAGGGGATGGACCAAAAGACAGTAATGGGGAAGGGACTTACTTTAGCTCTAGTTCAGGGATCACTGCTTGACCACTGATAAAGGAAGCACACAGGAACAAAGTTAAATACATGTACGTATACATGTACATACATACGTAGCTACTACACATGTACATACGTATATAATTATGTACATATTTATGTATGCATAGACTCAAAATGTATGTGTGTGGGCATCAAACAGTACATGTACGTATACATGTACATACATACGTAGCTACTACACATGTACATACGTATATAATTATGTACATATTTATGTATGTACAGACTCAAAATGTATGTGTGTGGGCATCAAACAGTACATGTATGTACACACCTGTTGTTGCATGTCTCCCTAGTGTAGCTGGCCCAGTTCAGGATGAGGCGACCGTACCTCAACGACACCCAAAAAAGCCTCTGGCTGTCTGGGTCAGCCGTCATGGCAAGGATTTGGTCCAGCTTACAGGAGCACAAATTGTTGTCCTGTGGTTGATGATTATTCACTTTCTGGGAGGTCACTGCTGCACCATTTGAGGTAAAAAGCAGGCTACACAGGGAGAGAGGAAGGGGTGCTGCACACATGCACAACAATGAGCTGCTGAAATTGCCATGCGCGTGTGTCTGCATGTGTAAATGTGTACGTCCGTGTGTGCATGTGCAAATGTGTATGTGGTGTGTACTTACCCATGCAGTGGGTCAATAGCCAGGTGGGTGAAGGAGCCGGTATAAATCAGTGTGCTCCTCTCCCACCTTTTAGGGTCAATGCTTCCTGCCATTATCTGCACAAGTTGGACACAACACACACACACACACACACACACACACACATGTAGGCACTAAGTATTATGTCCAATACACATGTGCAAGAGCATGAACACATATGTACATACACATACATATTAGCATAAGTACGTATGTACGTACGTATTTGTATGCATGTATTATTGTTATAATTTATTATTATTAGTATTATTATTTTAAGTGCACCATGTGCAACAGCACACTAGGGTGTACGCACCCCATGCAGCACTGAAAACAGAAAAAAATGCATTAGTCTGTTGTCACGGATAAATCAGATGTTTAATCCAGGCAATAACTTATACATTAGGGATCAAGGGGGGGGGGGGGACAGGTACAGTCAAGCTTCGGTAAAAAGTGCTTCCACCACATCTTCTCCACATCTCTCCCTACTCCATCATCTCTATATGCATAACTTAACACTTCTGCAACTCTTTCATCATCCTCCATACTCTGCCACTCCACCTTCTCCCTCATTGTCATTATCAACTTCTCCCTCTCCTCTGCCATGCCAGTGTGCATCTTAACAACCAGTGTTCCACATTCTCCACCTCCTCACTTCTACAATTCCTACACACCCTTCCTTCTCTGCTAACACCTCACCATCTGCCTGTCTCAACCTCCAACGCCGCAGTACTACCCCTCAATTGTACCAGAACCCTCCTCCTCCACTTACATTTCACTTCTACACACACCGTGCCTCATATCCCTTCTCAATCAATTTCTGTACTTCTGCCAACTTCGAGTGACTTCTTGCCTCTTCCCTCCAACTATCCACAGCTCCTGTCCATGCAATATCCCTTAGCATCTGCCTCACCTTACTCATAGACAAACTGTTCAGCCCTTCAGTTCACAATCCTTCCCACCCAAACATCCTTAAAACAATTTTTCAAATCTTGCCTCCACCGAACCCCATCTCCTAACTCCATCACCTATATCATCACTTGCTTCAGTAGCCTATCCTCTTCCATTCTCATCACTTTCACCCAGAACTCAATACATCTCTTCATTCCTTCCCACTTCAGCGGTAAGGTGTTCAGCTCAAACAGAAGGGACAGTTTGGGGTGCAGCCTTCCCACTCCCAAGAATATCCTTGCCGCTCTCAGCTGAATCTTCTCTATGGGAGCCAGCTGCTGCAACTACGCCACACTTCTGCCCCCTATAACAGCACCAAATCTACCAACATTTCCAATAGTTTCACAAACGTTTCGCCTTTCAGCTCACCCACTGCTACTCTACACCTCCTTATCCAGTCACTCAGGGCTTTGGCTCCTGCCTTCGCTGTTTCCTCCACCATCCTTGCACAATTAAGCTGGTCATTCACCATAAACCCCAAATAATTATACAACTCCAATCCTCTCATCATTAACAAAAATGATCTGCATAAAGCAGCGCTGTGACCATCTGCCCCTGCACTCAACCCCAACCCCCACACCCCTTAGCTTCTCTACTAATGAATTAACATATAAGGAAAAATAACGGTACATATTGACAGATTGAATCTACTACTAACCACAGTGCCACTTTCTATCCAGTACAGCACGTTTGCAACCCAGTCCACAGTCAGACTCTCCACGTTGCTTCTCTCAAACAGGACAGAATAACTGCCATCTCGAACAACGCCAATTTGCAAGTAGACACCAATGTCACGCAAAACATAGGTCACATTGCGCAACACATCCTGTGCCACACCTGTAGATAGACACACACATTTACACCACAATTCTCACCTCACAGCTGTGCATTATGTTAGTGTTCACTATTCCACACATTGCTACAGTTCATAGTTCCAGTTGCATTCACACATAGCACACTTCAATCACTCACTGATTTTGGCATTGGAACAGTGGAGCCTTGCACATTGAAGATCTAGTGAGGCTCAGCTGTTTCAGTACCTTTAGTCACACACAGCATTGCAGTGGGCAATGCGTCAACAGATCAGAAAACTTGTAGCGCCTGAGTGGCTAGTGTGTGCAAAACCTTCTCCATGGGGCAAGAAACCTTGAAGCCACTGTACAGCTAACATGGGAGCATGCATAGACTAAACCTTGCTTATGAGGTGTCACAGGATATCACCACATGCAGAGGCCAGTTACAACTCCCAGGACCACACCAAGGTGAAGTCCTACACACAGACTAGGCTCACCAGTCCTTTGAATGACAAGGACATTCAAATTCACTTAAACATTGTGCTAATCAATATGGATATATAATTAAAATAGTATTAAACTGTCTGTAAATAAAATAATGTGTAAATAACTACAATTAATGCGCTGCACACTGTGTGTGTTCAAATTCACTTAGCTATATCCTGTTCAAAATGTAACAACTAGGGCAGGGTGCCTGCAAGATGCCTCTAGCCATACAAGACCTATCACCTACTCACTTCCCTGATCATTGGCCCACCTAAGCTACTTGTGCATACTATTGTGGTGAAGTCCTTGTTCACTGCAACCAATGCAGTGGAACAACCATATGCAATGTAGACACAATACATACATGTCCATGTGCACTGTACATAAACAAAAAAGTGTCCTACGAGCATTTGAAAACATAAGGCTACTGGAGAAGAAGACTGATGGAAGGGCAGGCTTAAGTGAAGACCTACGTGCTTGGTTCATGCAGTACATATCATACGTACATGGCTAAGCAATCCTGAGTAACGTGTGTGTATATACACACACACAGAAGTGCTCTACACCAGATATTAGACTGAGCCAACTTAAGGTACTCGCTGATCACAACAAGCATGGCAAAACTACAAGACCTGATGGTTATGAATCTCATGTCACACTCACTGACAACTCGTGTTTGAGAACCAGCAACCACTGCATGTTTCCTGAAGTCATACTGATACAGGCCACTCCTGGTTCCCAGCAGCAGAGGTAGTGGCATCTGGTCAGCTGTGGGCAAAATGGAGCATGAGATGACACTTGTCATGGAAGGAACACACACTCTCTCACAGGCTCAGATGTAGCCACGTTACAGGGGAATGGATCTCAGCACATGAACACTGACATACTGTACAAATAAATACAACAACATGTCGATATGCACAAACATACATAGGTACATATTCTAAGCTGGTATTAGAGAACCATTCAACCTACTTACAAACATGTAGCATGATCAAGCACGTGTGTCACTGTCCCATACGTACTTACCTTCACTCTGCGGCACCACAGTGAACCTTGGTGACGTCTCACTGTAGCCAGGCTGTCCCTCAGCAATGACACGAACCGTGAAGGGATCACCAGTGGTGAGCTGCGAATGGCTAAAGTAAGTGTCAGTTACAACTTCACTCTGTTGCTTGCCATTGCCAATGTCGTACTCCACTCTGTATCTCCACTTGGAGAATGAAGGAACACCTCAGATAGAGGTCCATACATTGGGACAATGTGAGGTGGGAGGATAATTGAGATGGAGGCAGAGAGACAGGATGATGACCTTGTAACGTATATACATATACAGTACAATACACACACTAACAATACAAGTCATGCCACACTCAACAAATGAGGAAGCTTAGTGTGTGTACCTATCATACCTATAGTATACACATACATGCATATGTACGTATGTATGTACCTTCGCTTGGTGAGAGCCAGCTGACATTCACACTAGTGGCTGTAATAGTGAAAGTAAAGCCACTGGGTGGGTTCGGAGGGCCTGTATATGGCAAAGAAGAGTGAAGAATCCCCACATCTACACTGCACGAGCTGGTGCAGTCAAAGCAGAGCAGCTTACTGAATGGCAGCTGAGCCTGTGAGTTCAGCACTGACACATCGACATCCCCTCCCTCTGTAGTGCTGCTGGCACAGATCACCTCCAGGTTCTCATTCCTGACTTCAAAGGGCTTATCCTCTTCTAGTATTATTAGGTTTACACTTGACACCAGGACTGTCTGGGCACGGCTCAAATTCAGGGGCAGGAGCTGTTGGAGAAGGAGAAAGGCACGCAGCAACACTCTCTACAACATTAGGCACAATAGCCGTATCCAATTAACCTAGCACTCTACACCACAATCATCCTTCCTTTAGGAATCTATTCACACACCAATACATACATACACCAAATGCAAACCTAAACTGCCTGGCAGTCCATTAAGGAAGCAAAGGGGGCTACAAATCAGTTACGTACACATTACAAACTATGTATGAATACTTTCGTTCCACTTGTGCACAAGTCCTCAAATGCATCACATCTCCCACGTACAATAAAGTACGTAAGTACATACGTATACACATACACACTAAGCACATAACTAAGCACATAACATGCACTATACACTGCAGCTGTACATACATATGTACATACGTACACATACAAGCACGAACAGCCTACTTACCGCTTCCATGTCGCCAGGGTCAGGGCCACTAACTGACAAATGGCTACCATTCACTCGATACAGGACTGTCTCCAGGGATGATGTGTTCAGAGCAAAGTCATTGACTGCACTAAGATTTGTTGGGATCAGTTCCTCCTTCCCACTGCAGTTGACCTCAAGGTTCAGTGGACACCTCCTCACTTGCCCACTGGACAGCCAGTATAGGTACCTGAGTGTAAGGGAGACAGGAAGGTGAGGGGAGCATTGGCAGGAACAGCAACTGTACCACACATTGAGATCCCAGCCTCACAAAACAAGGTGGATTGATCTATTAGCTGATTGAGGCTCTTGTGCCTGGGCTGTTCCAATTAACTTTCTCAACTGTCTCAAGTCATTTCCCAGTTGCTATGTTACCCTACTTGCAAGTTGGCACATTCTCCTCTTGGTACTTATGCATACCACACAACACACACTTAGCAGTGAGCCTCCGAATACGTACATACATATGAAAGCAGATTGGTGCCCGGATGAACAAGAAAGGTTTAATTGTACATATGTAATGGCAAAATTACGTACATACGATTACATGAATTTCCTACACGTCCAAGTAAATCTACTACCTGTACCAAAATAAACCATTTGGCTTGCAATTGTTGACAAAAATGACCTTTTCTAATACGTACGTACGGATGTAGACCATATGATTGCTTCTAACAGGCTGTCATCATTACTTACAGACATCAGATATAGACATCACATTTAACTTCTTTCCTGAAATATGTAGGCATCCGAGCAGCATTGATTGCTGCTATATACCACACACCATTTGCAAAGCTAACTCTGAGGCAGGCGTTTCAAACTACTTTGGGAATAGGCAAATGGGATTTGTACACATTGCCCAGTGTGAGGGATTTGTAACAAATACTTTGGTAATATCACTATTATGTAGTTAGCAAATAAATTTCTGCCTTCTACTCCAATGGTTATGGGAGAAAATTCACAGCTTCAACAACCTTGCTCAATATGCCTTTAATTGCGACAAATGAGAGAAACATTTGCTGCCCAAGGTACTCACTTATGTATATATGTATGTATGCACAGTAGCACATACAATGTACATGTGCTGTATGTATGAGTAGTATCAAAATCTCTCTCCCTCAATACAGCTAATAAATGTCTGTCTCCTACTTGAATGGTTATGAGAGAATATTAAAAAATTCACAGCTTCAACAACCTTGTTCAATATGCCTCTATTTGCCACAATTGAGAAACATTTGCTGCCCAAGGTACTTATGTACTTATGTATGCATGGACAGTAGCACATACAGTGTGCATGTACTGTATGTGTGAGAAGATGTATATAGAAATCTGAAAAATAAGGATGATCAGTGTATCAAAATCTCCCTCCTTCAAGCCCTCTCCACTTCATTCAACGCACGTACATAGTCACGTGCTCCCCACCCCACTCACCCGTGAGTTGGATCCAGTTCTAAGTCATGAATAGTAACACCTACATCAAACACAGTCCGGACGTCAGAGCCATTTGCATGACTGGTTACAACCTAAAGCGTGAAACAGGACAGGAGCTAATCACACACACACACACACACACACACACACACACACACACACACACACACACACACACACACACACACACACACACACACACACACACACACACACACACACACACACACACACACACACACACACACACACACACACACACACACACACACACACACACACACACACACACACACACACACACACACACACACACACACACACACACACACACACACACACACACACACACACACACACACACACACACACACACACACACACACACACACACACACACACACACACACACACACACACACACACACACACACACACACACACACACACACACACACACACACACACACACACACACACACACACACACACACACACACACACACACACACACACACACACACACACACACACACACACACACACACACACACACACACACACACACACACACACACACACACATACACACACATACATAGACACAGACACACACACGCCTGCATGCACGCACACACACGGCGAGAGCCAAATAAAGAAAGAGACAGGGAGAGAGAGAGAGAACTGGGGGACTACTCATTGTGTTAGTGGTCCTACCGTTGTGTTATCCTCAATCCAGTACAGCCGACCACTGCTCCAGTCAAAGTGCAGGGAGCGTAGTGCTTTACCACGATCGAGGATGAGCTGTTCTCCTTTGCCTGAAAATTGATCACCTTGTCCTTTATACGACATTGAGACAATGCTGTGTTCCGTGGTGGTGTAATATATTCTCCTCTGTTGCAAGTCATAGCCAAAACCTGCACACACAGACGAGAGCAACTGTCAATGCTAGTGCAACACATTGACATCATTACTACAACTTGCGTTTGGCAACATACGTACTTGTCAGGGTGTGGTTCACATTGTCAATTCCATAGAAGTCTTGATTTTCAGTGTTTCTCAATATTGCAAGAATGTCAACCCTGCACTGAGCCCCAATTATTTCAGTGATAAAGATGGTGGAGGTGAAATACAGTTGGTTCTGAAAGATTTGCACTGCCAGGGGATCATCTAGGGGCAAGAGACACAAATAATAAGTGTACTGGAGTGAAATTGCTAGTGATAGTGTTGTATTGTCACTAGTCATCTCTCCGCCCTCCCAGGAATCAAAACAGCAAACAAATTGATTTGCAATTTGCTTGCTGACCTGGCCCTCCAGGACTGTTTTGGTTTCCCATCTCAAAGTGCACATTTTAGCCTAACAGCAGCAATGTACGTACATTTGTACATAGTAAAAACTGTAAAATCAACATGTGATGTGGCACACACTGTGTGTCACACTTATTGTATTCATCTTACTTCTTGCTTGTAACATTTTAAACTTCTACGTATGTACTAATGTATGCCCTCTGTTCAAGACATTTTGCTAACCTTATACAGATACGTACATTCGTACACTTTATGTGTACCTCCTACACTACACTATACTACATTTTTACATCATGAATTGACATGACACTATTATACCTTAAAATAAGACTTATACGTACTATAATAATACTAAATACAATAATTATGAGCATATGTACATATGTACTGTTACAGTACGAATATACAGGCGTGCCATTTGTTGAAATGAGCAGAGGACAAAGGCATACCTGCTTCTGTTGTCACAATGAACTCGCCAGTGGTGCCCGACTGCCCTCCAGGAAATTCTGCTCGTACTTGTACTGAGTAAGTTGTTGTTGGAAGTAGGTTGCCAATCACTTCATCGGGTATAGTAGGACCAGGATAGCTTATTGTAGTAGTTTCCTGTGATCCCAGGGCACGGTACATTAACACATATCCGGAGGGTAGGGTAGAGGAGTAAGGAGTAATCCAAGTCGTTTTGAATTCATTGCTCATGACACCCAACACTTCCAAGTCTCCTGGTGTGAATTCATCCACTGAAATGAGTGAGTGGGTGGAGCACCATCAGACAAACATGAACATGCAACAGCACACTCAAACACAGCCTGTAACATACGTACATGTACTTAACTGTGTGATTAATGCCAGTACAAACCTGTACTAATGTGCACAGAAGAGCACCCACACAGGGTGGAATTTGACCAACCGCAGAACACGAGCTACAGGAAACATTTGGAAACTTAAAAACATTCCACTCACTGTCCCATCCATTGCAGCACTAACCCTGTACTCAGTATTGCCTTCCCTATCATTGTCTGCTAGCACATGCTTCCCCGGACTCTGTAGGCAGAAAACAATGAATGGCGATGATTATGAAACGTTACAATCTACATGTATAATCTACATATATACATAACAGTGTTTGTACCATGGGCGTTTCCTTTGATGTGGTGAGGTGTGTATATCACTAAGACACCTCATTAAATATTCATGCAGCTGCAAAACCATTGTTTCCAGGTGTCTAACTAGTGACTTTATAAGGTCACTAGTTAGACACCTGCACTAGCCCGAAGCGAACTGTAGTATTTGCTACTCGCTTGCCGCTCGCAGCTGTCGTCCCCGCCGTCGCTGCTGCTGTGTTCGCTGTCGATGTTTCCTAGTCTCTCGCTGCTGTCGTCTTCTCCGTCCTCCTCGTCGCTAAGGGAATGAAGCTGTTGTTAAGCATAACAGCTATTGTTGATCTCGATTTAGCGTAGATGGTCATTGCGCATTTAAAATCTACAGACGGTACGGCGGCGTTCTCGTGACCGCCATTTTTGCGGAGTGATTACATTGGACAGCTCGGGATGAACCAATAGGAAACGGAAACGCCTCCGCATTCTGGTACAAGCCGGTTATACAATTCGGATTCGGGGTCATCGAATACACGACCTCGGGCTTCGCCCTCAGTCGTGTATATTCGATAACCCCTCATCCTCATTGTATAACCTATACATACACATGTATGTACATACATACATGTGTATGTACATACATACTTACATGTGTACGTATAGCCAGCACTATGCTACATTGCACACACACATACATACGCATGTACGTATGAACAGACTCACTTGCTGCACGGAATCACGAATGACTGCAATACCATCAGCGACACGAATAAGAGTGTAGGACACTCCGTCCAGTGGCACTTGCATCAAATAAATATTGAAGGATCGCCGTGATGGAACAATTTGCATTTCAAACTCTCTTTCATTTGATGACTGTGGCTCTCCTGGGCAAGGACACGGGTATACCTGGAAGTGGGGGGGAAGGAGAAAAGCACACAGCAATGGAGAAGTTTAGCACTGTATGATCTCTAAGGGTGGGGTTAGATGGGATGAGTGGGTGAGGTTTGGGATAGTGGGGGTGGGGGGTGGGATAGTGGGGGTGAGGTGTGGGACGGTAGGCGTGAGTGTGGGATAGTGGGGGTGGTGTGGGATAGTGGGTAAGGTGTGGAATAGTGGGGGTGAGGTGTGGGATAGTGGGGGTGAGGTGTGGGATAGTGGGGTGAGCTGTGGGAGAGTGGGGGTGAGGTGTGGGATGAGGGATGGGGTGAGGTTGGTAGAGCGGTTAAGTGTTCAGTTGGGTAAGGGTCGGGTTAGATGTCCACTAGGTTGGGGTGGGATAGTGGAGGTGAGAGTGAACAGGTGGTTCTGTGGGAGGGTGAGGGGGATGATGAGAGGAGTTGCAGTGAGAGAGATGGAGGACTCACAAGGTAGCCGGAGCAGTTGCTGAACACACTGGGAGGTGTGTACACGCCTGAACAGGAACAGACCTGCAGAGCAGAGCAGGAGGGAGGATCAGGGAGAGGTAGGTACGTATCTCAACAACGACAAGAGCACCACTGGCAGGAATATACATACATAATGTGCTTACATACTACACAAATGTACATGTGCTACAACGACATACATGTGCTAAAATGCACAGTAAGACACAACTGGTTAGCGCATGTACATACCATGAGTAACACTGACACAAGAGACCATAAAGGGCACTCACTGGGCTACTACTACACACATACACTGTACGTACGCACATACATACGTACAAACTTGCCCACACTATGTACAGTACATACATGCAAGACTACAGCGGCAGGACACTCATGTCATGTACGTATGTACACTCACCGGGAAAGGACATTTGAGGGACATCCGGCAGCATACAGACACATACGTATGTAACCTAGCACACTATCTACACACCTAAGCCCATGTACCATACGCATGTGTGTACAGACATCAGACCTGCACACAGACTATGTACTATGAGGCATGCAGTGCAAAGGTGCACGAACTGTGCTCTGTGTGTGCACCAGGACAGTCCATGACAGTACTCCCCCTTTTCCCTGCCAGGGTGTGCATCACACTGTAGTAGCCTTAATGGGTGGACTTCCGCAAGCTAGCTCTTTAGATGGGCTTAGCTGTTGTGTTGGAGCTTATAGATAGGCAGTGTTGAGTCAGCTTTGAGTACCTACACCTCCAACCATGCCTGACTATATTTGAAGAAACTGACATATTGAAGATTTTGTTCATGTCCATCTCTGTCTGTCTATACATATATGTACATTGTGTGGAGATAAGCTGACTACAATAAACATACAATGACCAAAGCTGGTCACTATCCTCATTACATAATAAATGATATTATGGGATATCCATAAACAAGACCAGTTGGCCAGCTTTACTATTTCAGCGCCAGAGCGTACATACCTACATATATAGGTATGTACGTATGTACATACATACAGCAGTCACACGCACACCCCCACACGCGTGTGTGTGTGTGTGTGTGTGTGTGTGTATGTGTGTGTGTGTATGTACATGTGTGTGTGTGTGTGTATGTGTGTGTGTGTGTGTGTGTGTGTGTGTGCGCACGTAAGGCGAGGGAGAAGATGACTCACTAAAATCATACTGTATGTCTCCAAATACTATGTATCTTATCACTTACACTTGTAAGCCGCCCTCAATTGTATACTAAACATTGGCTAATGAGCTCAGATAAATATAATTATTATACACACATGTAGTGGGTCCTTCGGAGCCTACATACATGTATACACATAGCCATCAATAACACCACACACATGGCACACAAAACACTTCTGTCCCAGTGTGGGGGCCGGCTAATGAGACCAGTCAAGCAGCAACACATGGGCACATGAGTACAATGCACTGTGTGTAGAAGCCAGGCAATCATGCAACACAATTAGGCAAGTTAGAAGCAGGCCAGGGATGCAGGGTCAGCTTTTGGATAGGGTGTGCACCAAACTAGAAGCATGACATGATGTGATGGTATTTCCTGCCACGTTCATGTACGTAAATACGCTATGCTCCATCTCCTACGGCCACTTACTGTGAGCTACCAACTGCTAAATACAGGCCCCAAGAGCCGGAAAGACGGCAGTACAAATACGAATGGATGTACAAAGTACATACGCACGCACATACGTAAGTACAAACTCAACAGTGAACTACAGGCCATGCTGGCTGCTGCTCGATATATAGGACCCTCGCATATATACAAACCCGCAATGGGATCAGCTGACCAACACAATTAAACGCACTGTGAACGCAGCTAGGGAATGGGGCGCACACTTAGCATCGGCATGCCCGACGCGTACACATTCATTGGGAAGTGATTCACTTCATATTTTCGACCAGACCTAATCAGCACCTCTAGGTACTCCTAGGTACTCCTCTGCTGGTTGAAAACTTCGTTAACGGTTCTACGACTGAGCGCCTAGGTGGTAGCCACTTGATAGAGACATACGACAAGCGATTCAGCGCGGGCGACACGTTCTCAGCGGGCATATGGCCCCGCTACTCCATATGCCAACGGTCCACTCACACCAAGTTCCTTACAGCACCGCTAGAGTGTGTCTCACCTTGATAAACAAGCCGTCTACTGCTCTCAGTGTGCTGCTTGAACTCCAGAGAAGGAGCAACAAGAGGATGGGGCTCAACACCGCGGTGTTCCGATTCTTTGGCGTCATTCTCCTGAGGAGACGCGAAGCGCAACAACAACTTTGGTAACCTGTTAACCAAAGGTATGAGGTGTTAAATAAACAATGAAATTGTTAAGGCTAGTATAGGCACATCATGAATATCAGTGATGATGTCATCATCAGCTTATCTGTAATATATATTCATATTATTGTCATACTGAATTAATAATAATAACAGTTACAGTGTTTGTATATGATGCACTTAAATGATGATATATGATATGATATATAAAGAGAAAAAGGTGCCATACATGGTTTAGTTTCATATAATTATGTCTTTTAAGGTGGAGCTACGGCCCATTCAGGGGCACCAACTGGGGGGGCACTCTGGCTGGGACTTGCAGGCACTCTTGGTCTTGCTGGTGGGTGGTGCTGCTGACAAATGTGCAGAGTATCTGCTATCCAAAGTATTGGTGAGCTCGTTATGTTCTGTAAGAAGACAAAAGGTTCAGTGTCACACAAGCAACCATAGATTGGGGTAGATTTTACATACAGACATAATTAAGCGAAGGCCATTGCAACTTACCAACAGACCGCCATGTTGGATGGTGTAGTGACAAGCTGCTGTCCTCATCAGATGAGTACTCATCTGTCATGTAGCGGCTGTCTATCTGCTGCCATTTTCCCCGCTCTGCGGTGCTTACGACATACTTGCTACGACGTATGTACAGCTGCAATAAAAGAACCGTGTCATTTGTAGCACTGTACAATTGGCACGTGTCATGCAAATACACATGCATGGCATACCCTTCGCCTCCGTGCTGCTCTTCTTCCTTTTCTCCCATCACTCATTACTTTCTCAAGCATTCCCTCCTGGCCCTCCTTCCAGCTCCTTCTAAGCTTTTTCAAAAAGTCGACTTACAGCTCCTAGAACATAAAAGGTATACAGTAGAGTTGCATTCTTGGTATCACTTGTTACATCACATGCAGATCTGTACATCCTTAGCATCAGAAATTCTGCCAAATCCTCATCTACACACACCTGATGCTATTGCAGTAGTTCAGAATCTCAAACAGTAGGACTCCCTCATGCATAGCATCTCACTAAGAGCCTAAGCTAAAAATAGCATACTTTCAATCATCTGTTTTCCACACTCTTCCTGGCTCCGTGACTCCCGAAGTAGCTCACACCTGACACGTCTGTTGTGTTCAGAATCAAACCTGCATATGTACATAGCACTTGTGAATTCTTTAACATCAAGTAAATCTCTTACAACTAGGATAATTATCACACACCTCTCATCTACATGGTATGAAATGTTCAGTGACGTGTATAGGGTTTGCACTAAGTTCTGAAATAGAATAATCGCATATAACGAATGAACGAAAGAATCCATGGTAAATGCAACCTTGTGTCCTTTTTATACAGGACTTACTGACAACCTCCGTGGCAATCGCTCTTTGTTTGGGAAAATGAGCTGGCCATTGCTTTGAAGCTAACATTGGATACAGATAAAAGGTGATGATACATGATCGAAATTTGTTCCATTAATCAATGAGTAAGCATGTACCAACCTGTTCCCTCATCTCATCAAGCTGCCCCTGTTGCTCCTCAGCAATTGCTTTAAGGGCACTGGCTTCCCTCTGCAGAGAACTAGTCAGCTGCTGCAGGTCATTTACAGCTGTAGCCTGCATAGCTACAATGTCTTGCAAGTCCAGGGTAGCCTGATCCCTCACAAATCCATCACCAAAGGAATACATTGGGTTCTAAGGACACAAAGCGAAGTGACAAAAGAGCAATGGTTTAATACTACAGTGTATATGGTATTTGTTTGTACTATAACTGCAATTGCAAAACCTTGATTTTTTTATAGAAACTCACTGTTGTTAAGGTGGAACAGTCATTGCGGGATGATGGGACTTCGCCTGCAACTTATATACAGTGAAAGATAAAATCACACTATTTAAGTGACATTCCACTTACAGTAAAACCTACTTGGAGTAGATCTGTGCCTGCTCATTACTGGGCTCATGAATGGTAGTGATAATTAGCTAGAGGTAGAAGCAGTAGTTCCTGCAGTATGCAACATAGTAATGTAGGTATGATAATGTTAGTACATGCATGGCAGTCCACCCAAAGTTCATGTGCTACAGTGAACCTACTTGGAGTAGAACTTGTGAAGCGTGATCTAGGGGTACTGGTAAGAGGTGGTGCTCCCGTCTGTCTAGCAGTACCAGCTGTAGGTGCAGGCAATAGCTGCACAGCATTATCAAAGTAGCTAGCTACCTTTCAGCAGAGCACTAGTAGTCTCGCGTGGCCTCCCCTCCATTTTTATATAATGACGTCATCGGTCGGGGAGGAACGGTCTGGAGACCCTTGCCGCTTATGGAGTGCCAAATGCAGCAAAATTCGACCATCGATCGTCGATGTTCGACCATCGATGGTCGATGATCGACCATCGATCGTCGATGTTCGTCGATCATCGACGATCGATGGTCGAACATCGACGATCGATGGTCGAACATCGACGATCGATGGTCGATCATCGATGGTCGATCATCGATGGTCGATCATCGATGGTCGATCATCGATGGTCGATCATCGATGGTCGATCATCGATGGTCGAATTTTGCTGCATTTGGCGCTCCATACCGTTTGTGTAGTGATTTTTATATCAATCAATCAATCATTAAAGTGCACCACACCAAGGCGCTAGACGTACAAGTCCAATGTGTAGCACTAACACTAGTCTGGCTAGCTAGACCGTCCCACTTAAACGCCCAAGGCGTGAAAGGGAAGGACGGTCTAGCGGCAGTAACGATTAGTTCACAACTTCACATATCAAACTCACACCTCGTGCGTGTGAATATTTATGGTCCGGCAACTACGCAGGAGTACTGTAGCGTCGATCGCTACAGTACTCCTGCGTAGTTGGGGCGGACCATGGACGTATGGACGAGGTAGTGAAATATAAGCGCTTTCGCATTTGCTGCTGCAAACCGTTCAAAGATAAGAATCGACTGATGAAGACTGGGAGGCTGACAGTAGTGGGAGAAGTAGCATCGCTGGAGAAAGAAGCCTGTGTCGCATGTGCTACCTTACTGTGTTGATAGTTCAGAAGCGACTTAGGATGTCGACGCCTGGACACGCACTTTGCGAGATAAGGTTTCTTGTGCTCACGCGTTCTTTCAAGCTTGAAACGAGCAAGTGGTCTCTCGAGCCCACCGAAACCCTCTCCGCGTCCGATGGCTCACTCTCCAGCCAGAAAGAAATCCATTACCATTGAAAGGCATACCGTGACTGAGCTCCCAGGCTATGAATACTATTAGCAGGAATTCCTGCCAGTAGCTTCTGATTGGTCGAATAGGTGTGAACTAATCGTTACTGCCGCTAGACCGTCCCTTCCAGCCCTAAGCGCCCCGGCGATTAGATGGGACGGTCTAGCTAGCCAGACTACACTAACACATGTCATGCAAGTAACTAAGAATCATGCACTAAATCTTGCATACCACATTGAGCAAAGATAATTGAGAAGAGTATAATTAGTGCATGCTGTGGCCAGAACAAAGGCCTCCTGCTTGGTGAGACTCTGCCCTTGAAAGCCATCACACTGGCTGACGTCCTCCACCAAAGGTCGCCTGAGATGGTCCCAGGCCGGGCACTGTAACAGCCAGTGGCAGACATCTTCAGTTTCTTCACTCTGGCATTCCTTGCACGTTCTCTCCTTCCTCTCGACTCCTTGCCATCTTCCCACCTGTATCTGGAATGCTGCCGTGCCCCCTCTTAGCTTGATCATCATTCTCCTGTCTCTCTTTCTCTTCAAAACCACACAACGTGACTCCAATTCAAGGGCCGCAATTTCCTTCATCATCCCCAGCTTTGGTCTCTCCTCCAATTCCTTCATCAAAATGCTCCTCACCTTCCTCCAGGCAACACTTGACAGCATATCCCCATTCTCTGCATCAGTCAGGCTCTTAATAGCATCTCCCCCTATACCTTGCCACTCGAACTCACCAATACACTTCGCCATGTTCTTCACCCAGATTCCTTTGCCTCACTCTATTGCTCGTCTCGCTATCTTTCTCAGCAACCTCCCTTCATACATCTCATTATTCAAAACCTTCTACCTGAACTTCACACAGCGCATCTTTGCCTCCCACACAGCAGGCAGAGCCTACACTTCTCGTAGCAATGAAGCCCTGGGATGAAGTTTGCCAACTCCAAAGAACTTTCGTAGAGCCCGGAGCTGGACTTGCTCAATCGGTTCTAAGTGCCTACTGCATCCCCATATTTCCACACCATACATCATGCTCGATTCCACTAGTGACCCCCACAACTTCCTAAAAATTCCAATTCCTACATCACCAATCTCTGCTTGACACCTCTGAAAACAAGCTCCTAGGGATCTTCTCCCAGCCTCAGCCCTCTCCTCCACCATCTCTGTCAGTACCAGATGTATGATGTATGATGTATGATGTATTTATATATATATCAACTGAGATATAATAATTATCACCTGATATAATTCATAATTCGTGCACATCATGTTCATACATCAGGGTTTTCACCCCATATAGCACTATGATCAAAACAAAAAAGTCATTAAGGTCTTGCTTCCAATTCATTCAATCCAATCACTTTCTATACAACCTCTCCACTTCCTTTCATACCCTTCTACTCTCACATGCATTATCTACCACACATACCACCTTGTCTTTGCCTTCCACCTTTTTCCACCCCTCCATGATCTCATTCATCGACCTCACCATCTTCTTTCTCTCCTCTGCCATACCATTACAGTGCCGTAAAAATGCTCCACATCTTCCACTTCTCCTCGTCACACATCTTATAGATTTGTTCATCTCTCCTTAATCCACACCACCTACCAGTATCAATTCTCAACTCTGCAGTCCCACCTCTCAGCTTCATTAACATCCTCCTCTGTCTTTTACAACCAATATCCACACAACTTGCCTTACACCTACAATTTATCAATCACCCCATCACTTCTAACTTTGGACGTGCTAGCTTCTTCCCTCCACCCCTCTCTAGCGCTCCTCCATGCCATATATATACTTCAATTTGTGCTTCACTTCACTCAGTGAGAGTCCACTCAATGCCTGCATGCCCGATCCTTGCCAACCAAATGCGTCCAGACCCATCCTCAGATCTTTCACCCATTTCACTCTGCTTCCCGACTTCATAGCTTCCCTCATGACCTCCTTCAACAACCTGCCTTCACCCAGTCTCATTACATGTACCCAAAATTCAATATTACTTTTCATTGCCTCCCACTTCACTGGCATCATATTCATGTCAAACTGCAGAGAACTCATCTGCACCTTCTCTTTTGGCCTAAGCTGCCTCCCACACCCCCATACCTCAACTTCATACAGAAGCACCGAGCCAACAAACATTTCCAGCAACCGCCCTAATGTCCCCCCTCTGACTTCCCCCACTGAGGCTGTACACTCCTGAGCCAGTTGCTCGGGGCTCCTTCTCCTCCTTCGCCCTCTCTTCCACCATTCTTCAGCATCATCCCTGTTCATCCAGTACACAACCAAGGTACTTATATTCTTCTATGGCAATCTCCTGCTCACCCACATAGAACTTTTCTTCCATCCTCTTAACACCCTTCCTCCTGATATGCATAACTCCGCATTTCTTACTATTCACTACAATTGACCATTTCCTGCACCACCCCATTAACACATCCAACCTCAACCATCGACTTTTCATCTTTTGGTATGTCAGTATTGTCCTATGTATAAAGTGTCATTGATTAATCATGGGGCTCTAAGCAATTGGCAGAAGCTACCCCATATGATGTATACTGTGACCCTGTGACCCCAGGGAGTGTACACGAAGTTGTCCCAAAAGTGCTGCAGCATATGGGGGATTAGGCAAGCCTAAGCAAGTAAGATATTGTAATCCAACTTCCTAACACCTTTCTCTTTGAAGTCACTACTTCTAGCCCTATTTCAAACACCTTCTCTTTTGCAGTTTTTATATATAATCAGACAAAGGCCTATGAAACCAACTGCATCTCCTGCATCACTAAACTTCTGCCAGCTGCATGAAACAGCTGGAGTGTAGCCATTGTTCCAATACTGTATGTAACAATGAATCTCTGTGCTATAATGTATTCAACAGGAAACAGGAACATTCAACCAGTCAGCTGATATCCACTGTAGAAAGTTGTCATAGCTTACATTTAACTTAATTATAGGTAGAAATATGCAATGTTCATATTTTGTACGTAACAGGTGAAGGTCACAATGTATCTTCTATCCGTGTAGTTGTGGACGCTATGTAAGTATTCTTTCATGTATGTACCTCTTCATCAAGCATCCTCACCAACCTCAACTCTGGAATTCTCTTTTGTTGGATATTACTACTTGGACATTCTTACTTTATTGAATCCCCCACTCTGTTTTTCCTCTCAGCCACATTTAGCACAGCTTCAACCCCCAGCCTTCTTCTAATGCCTTCAGTTTGCTCACTGTCCATTTCGACTACACCTACCATCCTGAGGTAGCTGATCTCCATTGCCTAAATCCTACTTAGCTGTCTTCCTTGCAGTACCAAATTTGGTGAGTGGTCATGCTGCTGTGTCACCATATATAGATAGACCCTTAGACCTATGGTGTCACGGTAGACTCTTGTAAAAACACCCCTGTACTCACAGGTTTGCAACAGACGGCGTGCACAGCATCCCAGTGACCACATTGATGTATAGGACCTGCATTTGTGTCGGAGTCATTGTACTTATGCGGATGAGGTGCATACGTCATAGGGTTGTTGTAAATAGCACTAAATATACTGTTATGGTTACTTGTTGAAACAATGCTGAGAATGATACTGGACTGTAATGTGTACATGTATTCTCAATTTCTGCTCAGCTGATGTACTCAGTGTACTCATGATGCTCTGATGCTGCATCTACATAGTTATTGTAGCAGTGTCAGAAGTCTTACCAGCACTTACTCTTGATACTGCTTAGTGCTTTCTGGCATACTTTGCTATGTGCATAGTACATCTGCTGCTCCATACTCCCGTCGTGGTAACTACACACTAATTCCATCCTCATTTTGTTCCAGTTGTAAGGGAGTGGCTGTAGTAACTAAGTCGTGCACTCAACTTCGATGAACTCGCTCTGGATCAACTTCAACTCAAGCAATGCAATGACAAGACTGGACTACTGAAGTTCATACACAGCATATATAGGCAAACAGAATGTTCTAGATGTTCATGAGGTACAATCACTTAAGATAAACACATACACAGACACAATGAGTGAGGTAATACTTCATACAAGTGCAAGGTAAGCCTAACAGTTACCATAGGTCAGTAGAATAGATGCTACATTCCTCCCCCCCTAATAGGGGACTAGTCCAAGTTCAGTATAACGGTCAGGTGGCCTCCGGGTACGGGATGATCTGCGGAGATTGGTAGCGGAATACTCAGCAATAGTGCTGTTAGGAACAGGTACCTCTGAAATAGACCCTGGTAGAGGCAAAGGTAGCGGTGATTCCTCAGGGATGGATGTAATTGCTGGTACAGTTCGAGTCTGAATGTGGTCTGAATGTGGTCAATGTGGCGATGAGCAATCCTTCCATCTGCCAACTCAACATCATAGGAAACAGGTCCTCTAGAGCGCGTCACCACCGCAGCAACCCACTGGTCCAGCTGTCTGAAAGCTGCGGACAAACACTTGGTCACCAATGGTGAAATGACGTTCATGACTTGAACGGTCATGATTTTGCTTTTGTCAATATTGTGACTTCTCCACTCGGGCAGCTAGATTGGGACGCAGGAAATCCGGACGAGTCTTCAATCGTCTTCCCATCAACAGCTGTGCTGGAGAGGATCCTGTGGTGGTATGTGGAGTACTCCGGTAATGGAAGAGAAAACGAGAGAGCTCCTGTTGCAGATCAGGTGTGCCACTCTTCCTAATGGCATTCTTGAAAGTCTGCACATACCTCTCTGCTAAGCCATTGGATGCAGGGTGATAGGGAGCAGAGGTAACCTGGCGAATGCCATTGGCACTCAGGAAACTTCTGAATTCGGCACTGGTGAAGGCGGTCCCATTGTCCGAAACTACGAGATCAGGAAGTCCATGTGCGGCAAACATGGTCCTCAACTTGGCAATAGTGTTGGATGACGATGCTGAGGGGACCATTTCCACCTCCAACCACTTGGAGTGGGCGTCTACCACTACAAGGAACATCTTCCCCTTGAATGGTCCTGCATAATCAATGTGGAGGCGCGTCCACGGCTGAGTAGGCCATTCCCATGGATGAAGTGGGGCTGATGCAGGTGCTTTCTGGTTTGTTTGACACTTCTGATAGCTCTTCACCTGATTCTCAATGTCCGCGTCCAAACCAGGCCACCATACAACTCCTCGGGCAATCCCTTTCATTCTCGAGATTCCAGGGTGTACCTCGTGCAGCTCCTCTAGAATACGCTGGCGAGCCACTTCTGGCACCACCACTCGATTGCCTCTCAAGATACATCCATCTTGCAATGATAGTTCCTCTCTCCTCCTCAGGTAGGGTTGAAACTCATCACCAGCCTCCTTCACAGTACCACCGGATAATAGTACCTCTATGATCTTTGACAGGATGGGGTCTCTAGCTGTCCACTTCCTGATCTGAGCTGCTGATATTGGTGAGATCTCAAGACTGTCCAACAGTTGGATGGTATCACCTGGAAGTGGCACTTCTTTGGGTGCCCCGGGCAAAGGCAATCTGCTGAGAAGGTCAGCATTGCCATGTTGTGATCCTGGCTTGTAAGTGATGGTGTAATTGTAAGCACTCAAGGTCAGTGCCCATCTTTGAATGCGAGCAGATGTCATTGCTGGAATGGGACGATCTTCGGCGAAGATGTGCTGGAGTGGCTTGTGATCTGAGTAGATCGAAAAGGTACGTCCTGCCAAATACTGGTGGAATTTCTTGACACCAAAGACTATGGCAAGACCCTCTTTGTCTAGCTGGGAGTACTTTTTCTCTGCAGGGCTGAGGGACCTACTAGCAAAAGCGATAGGTTTAATCACTCCTTCCTCAAGTTGATGTGACAATACTGCTCCCACTCCATAGGGGGAGGCATCGCAGTCCAGAATTACTGGTAAGTCTGGGTTGTAATGAGCCAACACTCTCGATGATGTGAGTGCTTCTTTGGCCTGCTGGAATGCCTTGGCTTGAGCTGTTCCCCATGTCCACTTCTGTGTTTTCTGCAACAATTTGTACAAGGGGGCAAGAACATGTGACAACCTCGGCAGAAACTTACTATAATAGTTGATGAGGCCCAAGAAGGACTTCAGCTGGGACACATCCTTTGGAGTTGGCGCCGCTGCGATTGCTCTGATCTTCTCCGATGTTGGCTGCAAGCCCTCTGCTGAAATGAATACTCAACTGATGGCATCATGAAGGCACATTTGTCCTTCTTCAATCGAATCCCTGCCTTCTCTAGGCGGGTTAGCACTTCTGTCAGATGTTGTAAGTGCTCGGTCTCAGTCCGACCCGTGACAAGGATGTCATCAATGTAAACCGTGACATGTTTAATGCCCTGGAGAATGCTCTCCATTGCCTTCTGGAAAATTGCTGGAGCAGATGCAACTCCGAATGGCAACCGGTTGTACTGGAACAGCCCCTTGTGGGTGTTGATGACTACAAATTGCTTGGAGGCCTCATCCAAGGGGATTTGCTGGTAGGCATGGGCCAGATCCAACTTGGTGAACAGCTTCCCTCCTGCCAAGGATGCGAACAGATCCTCAATTCTGGGGATGGGGTAAGGATCAAGCTTGGCCACTCTGTTCACCGTGGTCTTGTAGTCCCCGCAGATCCTTACAGATCCATCTGGTTTGCTGACAGGGACGATTGGGGCAGCCCACTCGGCAAACTCAACCCGCTCTATTATTCCTGCTGTCTCCAAGCGGTGTAGCTCTTGCTCGATGCGGCTGCGAAGGGCATAAGGCACATTGCGAGCTCTGCAAAAACGTGGCGATGCTTGGGGGTCCACATGTAACTTGGCTGTGATGCCCCAGACACATCCCAGTTCTGGGCCAAACACTGCCTTGTGCCTTGCTAGGACATCTTGTAGTGTGTCCTGTACCTGGGTACTGAAGATGGTTTTCCAGTCTAGCTTCAACTTGGATAACCAATCCCGACCAAGCAAGCTTGGTCTCTCGCCAGCGACCACTACTAGGGATAGCTTCTCCTCTTGTTCCCGGTGTTGCACCTTGACAGTCACCCTGCCTACTACAGGAATCTCCTCCCCAGTATAGGTGCGTAGCTTCACGTTTGTGGGCTGAACCTGTAGTGTCGGTGTGGTCTCTTGGAGTTTGTCCAGTGTTGACTTACTAATGACCGTCACAGAGGCTCCAGTGTCCAGCTCCATGGGGATGTCCACTTGCTCCAGTTTCAAGTTTACACGCAGAGGTGCGACTCGGGGTTGGGTACACTGGAAGATGTCGTAACAGCCATCTTCATCTGACTCGTGGTCAGTCACTTGGTGAGTTTTCAGAGGATGGGGATTCTTCTTCCCTTTCTGCCCCTGCCCCTGAGCCTTGGCCTTACTGCGACATGCCTTTTGGATATGGCCCACTTTTCCACAGTGGTGACACTTGGCTGTCTTGAATTTGCAGTCCTTGGCCAGGTGACGGGTGCTATTACAGCGATAACAGGCAGGAGGTGCCCCTTCGCGAACAACCATGACGCTGGCACCTGCAAGTTTGGAGCCCTGCTTCTGTCCTGCCTGCAGCTCCTTGACATTTCTGTCGGCAACCTCGGAGGCTTGGCACAGGTCGAAAGCCTTCTGGAATGTCAACTCCGGTTCTGCTAGGAGGTGCTTCTGCAGGCGGCTGTCATGGACGCCGCACACCAGTCGGTCACGCAACATGTCGTCAAGTGACGCCGCGAAGTCGCAGTGTTCCGACAGGCGGCGAAGCTCAGCCACAAATTCGGCTAAGGTCTCTCCCTCTCGTTGCGTTCGGCTGTTAAAGGTGAAACGCTGAGCCGTCACGGATGGCGGAGGGCAGTAGTGAGCCTTGACAACATCGACCAGTTGCTTGAAGGTACGTTCTACCGGCTTGCGTGGCGTCACCAAATTGCGGATGAGCCGATACGTTGAGGCTCCGCATGTGCTGAGAAGGACTGCACGTTGCTTGTTTGCGTCCTGAACATCGTTAGCCACAAACCACTGTTGCAAGCGTTCGGTGTACGAAACCCAGTCTTCGCACTGAGAATCA
This sequence comes from Aplysina aerophoba, assembly GCA_949841015.1. NCBI lineage: Eukaryota > Metazoa > Porifera > Demospongiae > Verongiida > Aplysinidae > Aplysina > Aplysina aerophoba. The sequence continues at coordinate 2,977,158 of OX465052.1, read as the reverse complement.
AAATTTAATGGTCCAACTGCTCCTTGCGTCGCCATTTTCCGTAGTACCTTCGTCGCCAATAATGTAGTAACTAAGTCGTGCACTCAACTTCGATGAACTCGCTCTGGATCAACTTCAACTCAAGCAATGCAATGACAAGACTGGACTACTAAAGTTCATACACAGCATATATAGGCAAACAGAATGTTCTAGATGTTCATGAGGTACAATCACTTAAGATAAACACATACACAGACACAATGAGTGAGGTAATACTTCATACAAGTGCAAGGTAAGCCTAACAGTTACCATAGGTCAGTAGAATAGATGCTACAGTGGCTAATTGCGGCAGGCAGCTGTATAAGTGGGAAGCCTGCAGTGATGCATGAGTGTGGGGGTCATGTGGCATACACAAACATCAGTTAGGATGACCACACAATGCTCATGCAGCAGATTTGAAGCACTGAAAGGGCAGTCAGGCATTGAGGCAGTTGGTGTTGGATAGTCGCAGATTGCATATGGTCACATGCCAGACATCTATTGCATGAGACTGTACTTGCAGATGTGTTGACATATGTAGGTGTACTTTTATTGCCCAGCTCTTTGTCCTACACATACAGAATTACAGACCTTACCAGCTAGTTTAATGTAGTGCTGACATACGTATACTCATGGTGGCTTGACACAGTTCTATTCCCCACAGTTGTAACATCACCACTATATAACACATATGCACTTGCATACACTTAAAAATCTACAAAGTAGCGATCAATGTGAAATATGATGTTAGAGTTTCAATCAGAATGCAACAAACTTAATATAAGACATGCACTGCTGATAACAATTAACACAATCCTGATTTAGCTAAAAGAGTGATTACAGAACTGTTATACCAAGGAGTGTAATGTAAACTGCTGTGAGTTAGAGCTCAAGCACTCTTGGCCAAAGTGGCACTTGCATCATAGATTGATCTGTTACACACCCAACACACTTTGTGACAGTCAATTGTCATTGCAGGTGGAGCAATACCCGTGTCACTGTCAAATGCACACCGAATCTGATTTTGTACATACCTACACCCCATTTGCTCACCATATTCTCTGCCACGCTTGTGACATACGCACCCTACAACTGCAAGGGTCATTGCAGCCACCATTGCTCACAGAAACACACTAGGAGATCTAGACTGCACCATCTTCCTGTGTGCCCAGCTATGCAGATGCCTTTAGCTATATATATTACTTCTGTCCTGCCTTGTAACGTGCGCCTTCACACCTAATCAATGGCACTGGCTTTTATGGAAACGCAGTTATATGGTAGTTTCCACGCTTCATTGGTGTCATATGAAGCCAGTAGTCAATGACATATATAAAAGAGCTGTATATTAATATAATTATATGACTAAGGCATGTGAAACCACCCACACACCTAAGTAATCAATGAACATCTCTGTGTGCAGCAAACACACAACCTGTCTAAGTTTACACATGCATACTAACAGATGGGAGCAATATGTACATATGTATATACAATGTATACCTGTGCAGCTCTTCCAACTCAGAATGCATGAGTTAGTGAACACCAGGATTTAACACAAGGTATCTTGCCAATAGAGCAAGTTGATTGTGCATTCTTTAGTTGTAATACAACAACAACAAGCCTGCAGGACAATGTGTATTACACTGCAGCCAGGTCATACTTATCAAGTGTTATTAATTATTAATGAAGATCGCCTGATGACCAAAAGTTGACCTCACTTTGTACACTTTGTGATTTTCATTCAAGGATCATTCGACCTATACATTTCACAGTTTGTTTATAATCAGTATACCACCAAAATGTTAACCAAACATTGAAAAGCACACACCTTACCTGTGATCAGGCACAGGAGGGTTACTCACAATATGCTAGCAATACACAGCTATATAATTCACTTGTTTTTCCCATTATTGAATATTGCTGCTTTTTATAGAGATTTAGGTCATATATGCAAATCACTAAAATCCAGAATAATTCAATGAGAAGTTTATGGGAGTGGGTAAAAATGCTTCAATTTTAGCACTACTGGGTGGTATGGGGGCTCTACCAATATCAGTGCTAACAAAGATCACCTGCATAAGATTCTTTTTCAAGATTAAGTCACATTTTCCTGCACAGAAGAAATTAATGTTGTGCATAGGCATTAATGTTTTGCATAGGCATGTAATAATGGAACAAAGAAGAGGTTCCACTACACTCGAGATACATTATTACCAGAATATAGTAAATTGATGTTTACTAATCAGTGAAGAAAAGAATTAAATCAAATCAATCCTGGACTCAATGTCGAGAGAAAGACTGAATATATAATAGGTATGTGAAGAATAGTTTAGCTACCGAGAGTTATGTACTAAATGTGAAGTCAGTTGGGGGAGGAGAGTGTCTACCATTAGCTATGCTGTTATTGATATTGTTGACTTTTGCTGTACTTTCCTGCCTCACAGGGCAAGCAGATCCAGTCATTCCCATGTCAATCAATGTCCACAGCAGGCCTCCACTGGAACACTTGTTGTTATAATTATAATTATAATTATAAAGCTGAGCTTCTGTAACTTTGCCTGAATTTCAAACCATGCTGTTTAATACATATTACTGTAGCAAACGGACTTGTACTTGTGACTGCACATAACTATACATATATATCACGCAAGACATACACTATATACGTATCTCTGTATATAACAACGTACCTATGACATAAAGTGTACCCGTGCTTTTGTTAGTGGAAGATGTAGTTTAATGTGTTAAATGTAGTTAATATGTGTCATACAACCATGTGTCATAGAACTCATGCATATATTAGGATGTTGGTGACAGTGAATTATGTGATAATAATGAAGTTAATTTACTTCAATATGTTTAATACATGTGGATTAGGTAAGAAGTGGGATATTTTGCTAGTTTATACATATCTTCATGCTAGTTCAGTAGAGCCATGTACTCTCATGGGAATTAAGGGTCCCCCTCTTCCAGTTCAAAGTGTAAGAAATGTTCGACAATGCAGGATGTTGCAGTGATTATATCACAGATGAGTAAATGTAGTTCACACAAACAAGGTCATGTAATGTATTGCAGAATAATGATTCAGAAGGAGTATAGGACCAAAATGGGTGTTTTATCGAACAATTGTACTACTGTGTGTATTGGATTTACATGGTAAGTCATCCTCAGCAGCTATTTCACATTCCACTTCTTTAACCCCATAACCACAAATGCTATTGGCCAAAAATTGAACAAACATTTAAGAATCATTCCCCACCTCTATTTCATAGTCCCCATTTATGACCAGTAACAGTTACTGTGTATCAAATGTTACAGATAACACCAAAGAGCACACCCTGTATTGTAATCAGTCACTGACAGTTTGTGCTACACGGAAGTCCCCAAAAGTCTTTTTCAGATGTACCTGAAGAATCTTCCATTTGCCATAAATGTCATGAATTGGAATTGGGACTGAGTGCTTCAGAGCAGTATGGAATTCTTGATAGCATTCATCTTCTGCTGCAGCTGTTTCCGTGAAAAAGGCATTAAGAGCAGGCAGAACATAGCGTGGGTACATAACAGATTGTGGCAAATCCCTACCAAAGGCAAACTTTGTACGGAAAGACAAAGAGGTATAGAATTCCACAAACTTAATAATACTCTTAGCTCTCTGTGGATCAGCAAACTTGGATTTGTTCACAACCACTGCATCGGTATATATTAGGCTACTGTTACGATCATCTAGGGGAGGAAAGATGATACGAAGTGTATGCTTGTGTCTCTTCACTTCAGCTGCTTTTTGGAGAGCTTCACCAATGCTCTCTGAGTATGCATACATTAAAACATGCTGGGATTCACTGACCTCCCTCATAAGCAGATCTTTTTGATCACGAAACTGTTCAACTGTATCTGCTGAATTATGCCTGCAATTCACTGGGCCACAGATATCATCACATACCGACCCCTTCCCATGCTTGTCAACATACAAATCCAAGTAGAACTTGAGGTCTTCCTCTCCCTGAAAGTCACCGGCCAATATGATTCTGCAGCTTTTTTCATCTGCCCGCTCCAAAGCATCTTTCAATTGGTCAAAGGATTTAATGTCGTGCAGCAGTACAGATTTAGGAGTATAATCGACATCTGCTAGCTCCATCAGAAAGCTGGCACACTGAAGTGTTGGCACGGCGTACAGATGATCCTTCAGGTGCGGGGAATAACTCACAGAGAGAACAGCTGAGGAGGCGTAAATGTCTTCCGCCACGGCGAAATAATCCTCTAGAGGTTGCAAATGCCCACTTCTCACCAATTCCCCAAGCAAAACTGTCTCCACTTCCATCACATCGTAGGAGTATTCACCATCAGCTAAGTAAACGCTTCTCAGCTTATTCAGATTGTACGGGTCGGCTGTGGCCTCTACCTCTACCGACACACCGTGTTCTTTCTTGAATTCATCGGCAATGAACCTAGTGAGCCCTGCTAGTTTGTCGCCAGCCAGGTCTGGGATGTATGGGTAAATCGAAACTTTAAGTTGTTCCGATGACATGGTAATAAATCCTTTCTGCAGTGTAAAACATTTGACTTGGAGAATCTGTGGTACGACAAAGGAAGGTGTCGGAAGCTTACCGCAGCCGTCTTCCCGCAGCAGGTGGCGTGATGGCGTGGGTGCGCCTCGTGACTAGCGGTGCAGGCGCTTGTTCCCCCTTCACAATATAATTATACTTAAGATAAGCCAGGGTAATTCCGGAAACTCTTCACGAATATTGTGTGCTGTACGACAATAAGTTTATTAAACTTCAAACTAGTACGATAGGTCGACCAACCTGTCCTCTCAAGACACGCAACAGAAATTCTTAAGCCTGCTGCACGTTCGCCTACGAAGTGCGCTCCATTATTCCAACTACCCCCGAATGCCTCGCTTCCGGATAATCTCGGAAACCAATCACAAATATATAATATAGAGATTGATCTACACGCGAAACAATCACACAAATAAATAAAGAGTGCCACGTCTAGAACAGTGCTAGATCACTCTCTGGAAAACGGCAAATGAACAATGACTGAATTCAACAACTTAGCACACACTGTGGTTTTGGCAACTCTTACAAATGGAAAATGATGTATAATATATCTATGCCCATGCAATTGTACATAACACCTCTGCGAAAATGTATTCTTACACAGAAAGAAACCATACACAACAATGTCCATGTGTGCATGCGTCTGCATTGTGCATGTACATACCTGGCCTTTTGCTTCAGTGAGATAGGGCTTGTTGACGTCAGGCAGTGCATAATGGGAAATGGGCTCGGTTAACTGGTTGATTGCATCTGAAATAAAAAGTCCCTTTGTCCCTAAGTTTAATATAATCATGGAGTTCTTAATACATAAGGTGCACAGCCATACTGGTCATCATGCATGTCTGCCACAACTCCCAATCTGAATCTTATTGAAAATGTAATCTCTTATAATAATATATATCACTATGTGCATAAATTGTAGTGGGGTGATGAGGTGTGTGATGCACTCTAGCTCTAACTGTGCATGCACTGGGCATCATGATGCAGTCCATGAGGAAGAAAAGGTGTGACTCTACATTTTGATCTGTTCAATATGTGCTGCGGCATGTTGACTACCATCTCCTGCTGATGTAATGTCACCTCCTGACCTCCACTCCATCTCCTCCACTCTTCTCACCTCTCCTTCCCTTCCCTCCCCCACAGCAGCTCCAATTGAGTACACTAACATTATCCTATATCAGATAGTTGCTGAAATTGTTGATATCTGGCTATAAGGTTGCCTTGGAAACAGTTGCTGGGCAAAAGGGTGTATAGTCACCAAGAGGCATGGGAAATTGACAAAGGACAGCAAAAAGACATTGACATGTTCACTTCACACCTGACATGTACAGGTGAAAGTGAAGGTGTGTACGTGTCCGTGGTTGTGTAGGCAGTACATGGTGTATGTGCATGAATGAGATATAAGGTGACATGATCATAAACCAATCCCACCTCCCCCTCCCTCTCCCCCTCCCATGTCAGGTGACTTCAGTGTAGTGTAGAAAGAGGAAAGAACAGGAGTTTACCGTTGACCCCAGCTGGACATGAAAGTGAGGCAGGCATCCACTGAGTGTGTGAGTTGGAGGCATAGGCGGTGGAATCTCTATGGCTGAGGGGCTGAAGCCCCCCATGTTTTAGAACCTGGGATGATGTACGCATGCAATCTAATTTGGTTTACGCAATCATCAACATTGGATTTAAGTACAGCCCCTCTGCTAGGAGAGTAGCACAGTCATGCTCAGCCATGCTGAGTGGTGTGAGCTGTGTGGACTGCACACCTCAGCTCCTTGTGGTGCTGGTTGTGTGGTCTGATTAAAGAATGCAGTGTCACGTTACCTTACTTAACTTACCTGCCAACCAGGTCTTGAGAGGGTGTCAGTCGCAACACTGAATTCTATTAAATGAACTCCTGCTATCTCTGAGCTCCAAAGAAATAGATATTTGTCATATTGCATCAGTGGTGTGCTTATGCTGTCACACTGCCTGTTTTGTACAAAATTTTTTGTTTGTCTGTTATGAGGCACATGTCTCAGTAATGGGCACGTGCAATAGGTAGCTGTGTGGCATGTGATGAGCAGTAGACACTAAGTGCACAAACTGCAGGTAGGTACACAACATGCATTCAATGCACATATAATCCGAACCTTCCACATAATTGTACTATAGGATAGAGTGTGTGTAGACACTTATAATAATAATAATATACAAAAGGGGCATGCATGTAAAGCACGTGGATACATACGTATAGTATAATATGTAGCTGTAGACACATATACACATAGCTATTGCATTACATTACATTACATTGCATCGCCCTAAAGTGGACTGTTGCACAATCTCTATATAAATTATGTGGAAGTGTTCACTACATAATTTACTGCAAATGTCATGTAAATTCTCACACATCGTACAAAATTATATATATATATATATAAATTAAAGGTGCAAGATAAACAGTGTACAATACGACACTGCAGTAGTAACTACTAACAAAATGTCCATCATGTAGGTAGGTAGGTACGTAAATGAAGAAAATATAACAGTTGGGACATTGCTATATAAAGCGGGAAATGAAATCGCTTCATCAGCATCCCACGAAGAGTGTTAGCTGCTGTCAAATATCATTGGGAAATTGCTGAGGCTGGTTAAGCCCAGTGGATGACCCGAGCTCATTAGGTCCGGTGGTCGACTGAGGTTGATTAGGCTCAGCAGGTGACTGGGGCAGGTTATGCCTGGTGGATGACTGGGGCTCATTAGGTCCAGTGGATGACTGGGACAGGCTATGTCCGGTAACCAACGGAGGTTGGTTAGGTCCAGTGTGCAACTGAGGCCAGTTAGGTCCAGTGTGCAACTGAGGCCAGTTAGGTCCAGTGGGTGACTGGGGCTCATTAGGTCCAGTGGGTGACTGGGACAGGCTATGTCCGGTAACCAACGGAGGCTGGTTAGGTCCAGTGTGCAACTGAGGCCAGTTAGGTCCAGTGTGCAACTGAGGCCAGTTAGGTCCAGTGGGTGACTGGGGCTCATTAGGTCCTGTGGGTGACTGGGGCTCATTAGGTCCGATGGGCGACTGCAGCTGTTTAGGTTCAGCAGGTGACTGGGGTAGGTTATGCCTGGTGGCTGACTGTGGCTGGTTAGGTCCAGTAGGCAAATGAAGGAAGTTAGGTCCAGTGGGTGACTGCGACAGGCTATGTCCAGTAACCAACGGAGGCTGGTTAGGTCCAGTGTGCAACTGAGGCCAGTTAGGTCCAGTGGGTGACTGGGGCTCATTAGGTCCTGTGGGTGACTGGGACAGGCTATGTCCGGTAACCAACGGAGGCTGGTTAGGTCCAGTGTACAACTGAGGCCAGTTAGGTCCAGTAGGTAACTGCGGCTCATTAGGTCTAGTGGGTGACTGGGACAGGCTATGTCCGGTAACCAATGGAGGCTGGTTAGGTCCAGTGTGCAACTGAGGCCAGTTAGGTCCAGTGGGTGACTGGGGCTCATTAGGTCCAGTGGGTGACTGGGGCTCATTAGGTCCAGTGGGTGACTGGGGCTCATTAGGTCCAATGGGCGACTGAAGCTGTTTAGGTTCAGCAGGTGACTGGGGTAGGTATTGCCTAGTGGCTGACTGTGGCTGGTTAGGTCCAGTAGGCAAATGAAGGAGGTTAGGTCCAGTGGGTGACTGGGGCACATTAGATCCAGTGGGTGAATGGGACTCATTAGGTCCAGTGGGGATGTCAATCTCACTCTGTTCAGCTGATGGCTGAGGCTGTCTTGGTGTGGTAGGTGCTTCTACAGAAAGAAAAATACATGAGCTCATATTGACATCACTTACGTGTGTATAATAATGAATTTTGTTCATCATAGTAGCCTGCATGCATAATATTTATTTTATTATTGATGATTAGACCTATTAATTTTAATAGCACAACTACCAATGACACTATATGTACAACTGCCGTGTAGAAAGTGGTTATAAATCAACCATTGCTTTTCTCTCCATCACATCCAAACACATGCAGGTCGACACACACATGCACACACACATGAACACATACATTCACACATGCACATGCATACACACAGAGACACAGACACCCACCGATCAGCTTTTGGTAAAGCTCATCTCTGAGTCCCTGGCAGTGTTGTTGCGCAACACCAGCATATTCCATGGCACCAAGTAGGGTTGTCCATGTAGGACTGTAACTACGGTGACCCTCTGCCCATTTGATGAGACCATCTTGCACAGACTCTTCTTCCTCCAAGGGATGTCTGCCATAACATGCTCTGATTGTCTCTGGAGCTAGTCCAATTCCTTCAAGCACTGCCCTCCCCTTTCCAGCTGAGGGCCTGCTCACATACGTTCGGAAGAGAATGAGGTATCCTTCACAAGCTACAGAGGGCAAAGATACACCATACACATGTTGAGAGAGTGAAAAGCAATATATATATATATGCTTGAAGGTACATTAATAATATTGAACACAAGAGTATATAAATACAATATTATACATATACAGGCGAGGAATAGTGAAGAGTAGCATGGTACTGGTTCATTTGACCTGCAGTATGAACTCACAATAGACTGTCTGTGACAAGACATCAGGTTGGAGCTGGTTTGGTTCAGGGTGGCTTGGGTCAGGTTGCGGCCATACAATCCTCTCAATGTCCTGCAAAGAGGGTGTGCACCCTCCAAAAAGATCGGTGATAGGCACCATATTGCAGTGATCCTCTGTGTCCTTCATTGAGAGTGCGAATTCTTTGTGGCCTATGATAGAGCTTTGGATTCCTTTCACAGCAAACAGTTCATTTGTAGGTGGAGATGCGTTGCCCTCAGGTAAAGTGGTAACATTTGATGGGTGGACAATGTATGCTGCAGCTGCCAATTTGGAGGAGATTTGACGGACTGCTGAGAGAATGTCACTGATGACATCAGTCAGGTACTGAAATGACTTGTCAGCTGACACAACGCTTGCACCTATCACTTGAATGATTCGATTGTTGATGATGCGGACAGTTATGCCTACTCCAACAGTGGACTTCCATTCAATCCCATTCCACCAAATGCTGCAGCAGTGTTGCTGGGCCCCTTCCTCATCGTGTTGCTTCACCACAAAGTGGGCTGCCAGTCGAAGAAGGATGGTCTGGAGGAGACGTGCAGAAATGGAGTGCTTCTTGGAGGTCCTCAGCTGCCAACAGAGGTAGCAGACACACTGCTGAGGGAGGCGTTCCAGGGTGGACTGAGGTGGCTTTGCGGAAATGAGGGCAGGAAAGAACAGCCATCCAGCGGTTTCTTCGCTCTGGGTCAGTTTGCTCAACTCCACCTTCAGGACTAAGGGGTCCACAGGAAGGCAGAACTCCAAACTGATGAGCAGCTTCTGGACCATTTCCAGATCTAGGTCAGGGAAGAGCTTGGCTAACTGACGACATTGAATGAGGCCAAATTCATTGACAATCTCTCTGTACTGAGAGAAGAGGGTTCCATATACTTTGTGGAGAATGCTGGGAAGGTCCAACACAAGCCAACTCTTGCTGGGATTTTCCCTATTTGGTAGATAGAGGGCATGACCAGCAGCTGACAAATCCCGACACACATTTTCTGTTGGTGGCATGTTCCGAGGAAGATTATCCTTGTTAATTTGGACCCACTTGGAGAATTCCTTCAGCTGCACTGCTTGGGCTGTGATGGATGACTTCATTTGGAACAAGACCCAGGCAAGGCTGTAACGTGTGTGGGTGGCTCCAAACACCGGAACTGGAATATTCTGAAGGAAAGTGTACAGCTGATCGATTCCTTGGGATTGAGGCTGACGGCAGTTAAGAAAACTGGAGCCCACAAATTCCAGTGACAACTCTTTCAGATCTCTTCTGGTTGCTTCTATGCATCTGGTCAGCTTGGTAGTTGCTTCTTCCTTGGACTTCACCTTGTCCAAGAAGCTACCAATGATGATTACTTGAGGTGGACTGTCAGGAGGGGCCATCAAAGCCACTGGGGACAACCAGCGATGGAGCTGGTGAACAATGGACTCTTCCTCTTCTGTCATCTTCACTACCAGCAGGAGGGTCATTGAGACTCCTGGCTTGCTGATGAGTGACTCCAGGAACATCTGATGGGGGCCATGGTAGTCATCTTGGCCAGCAAAGTCAAAGAAGAGCACTTCTCCATACCTCTGGCTGGAGTGGGGAACAGTTTCAATGCCCGCTGTTCGCTGGCGATGGTCATCCACTCTCCTAAAGCGATTGAAAATTTTGCCAAAAAATGAGTTGCTCTCAGCTTGGAGTGCTGCAATGAGCGTGCTTTTCCCACTTTCTGCATTGCCAATAATACAGAGGGTCTTTCGAGTGGTAAAGGAGAGAGCCTCCTTGACGGCTTCTTCAAACTCTGCACTGGCTAGGTCAAAGGGAGTCTGGGATAAGTTGTTCTTGGTCCTCACACTGGCTCCTCCCTCAGCCAAGAGAATGCCACACTGAATGGTGTTATGGGTAGCAGCAAGGTGAAGGGCAGTTTCACCATTTAGATTTTGCAGCCCAAGATTGGCCCCTGCCAAGATGAGCTTCTTCAGTACCTCATCATGATCTTTCTCTGAGGCAATCATTAGGGGGGTAAGCCCAGTGGAATAGATGCGGTTTATGTCACAGACGCCAGCCAGGAGAGCTTCTACAACAAACACATCACCTTCACAGCAGGCATGGTAGAGAAGCTTTTCTTGCTCTTCTATGGATAGAACGCTGACCCTGCAACCACCTTTGAGAAGAGTATGAGCAACCAGCACATCCGCCCCACGGCATGCATGATGGATAAGAGCTTCCTGTTCCGTTCTGGATAAAATGCTGACATTGCAACCAGCCCTAAGAAGAGTAAGAACAACAAACACATCACCCTCATGGCATGCACGATTGACAAGCCTTTCTTGCTCCTCTCTGGATAGAATTCTGACACTGCAACCACCTTTGAGGAGAGCATGAACAACCAACACATCATCCTCATGACATGCATGATGGAGAAGCTTTTCTTGCTCCTCTCGGGATAAAAGGTGAATGCTGCAACCATTCTTGAGGAGAGTACAAACAATAAACAAACCATCCTGATGGGAAGCATCATGGATAAGTTTTTCCTGCTCCTCTATGGATAGCATACGGACGTTGCAACTATCCTCGAGAAGAATGCAAACAACAAACACATCGCTATCACAGCAGGCATGATGGAGGAGCTCTTCCTGCTCCTTTGCAGATAGAATGCTGACACTGCAACCATTCTTGAGGAGAGTGCGGACAACAAACACATCACCCTCGTCACAGGCATGATGGAGAAGTTCCTCTTGCTCCTCTGTGGATAGATTGCTGACACTCTGACCATCTTTGAGTAGAGTGTGAGCAACAAAGACATCATCCTCATAGCATGCATGATGGAGAAGCTGTTCTTGTTCGTCTCCAGATAGAAGGCTGACACTGCAACCATCCTTGAGAAGTGTGCCAACAGCAAACACATCACTCACACTGCATGCACAATGGAGAAGCTCTTCAATTTCTTGCTTAGACAAAACATGCACCAAGTAGAGGAGGTCTTCTTGTGTTAGCTTCTTTACACTGCAACCGTGCTTGAGGAGAGTGCGAGCAACAAACGCATTACCCTCTCGGCAGGCATGATGAAAAAGCTCTTCTTGCTCTTCTATGGATAGAATGCTGACTCTGGACTCATCCTTTTTGAGAAGAGTGCAAGCAACAAATACATCACGCCTATGACATGCATGATGGAGAAGCTCTTCTTGTTCCTTTCTGGATAGTATGCTCACACTACAGCCATTCTTGAAAAGAGTGCCAACAGCAAAAACATTACCATCACGGCATGCGCAATGGAGAATTTCTTCAATTTCCTTCATTTGCATAGTGTGCACCAAGAAGCGGAGGTCTAGTTGAGTTAGTTTATTTACACCGCAATCATTCTTGAGGAGAGTGTGAACAACAACTACATTATTCTCACGGCAGGCATGATGAAGAAGCTCTTCTTGCTCCTCTCTGGATAGAATGCTGACACTACAACCATCCTTGAGAAGAGCATGGGTAACAAACGCATCCTTTGAGCAGGCTTGATGGAGGAGCTCTTCTTGCTCCTCTGTGGTCAAATTGCTGACACTGCAGCCACTCTTGAGGAGAGTGCGAACAACAACTACATTACCCTTACGGCAGGCTTGATGAAAGAGCTCTTCTTGCTCCTCTGTGGTCAACTTGCTGACACCGCAGCCATTCTTGAGGAGAGTCTCAAGAGCCAACAAGTCACGATTGCGGCAGGCACGATCGAACAAGTCGTCCACCCTACTCCGCTGCAACCCTTCGCAGCTTGCTCCAGCACGCAATAAACACATCGATATTTCATTGTCCCTCACTTTTGCTTCCAAGGGAGTCTCACCGTGCCTGTCCCGTTCATCCACTCGACTCCCTCTGTCGATGAGCGCTTGTACCACTTCCTCCAACTCCATGTAACACGCCCAGCGAAGAGCTGTCCACCCACTTTCATCTTTCGCGTGTACATCCGCTCCCGCCGCAAGTAGAGCCAATGCGATATCCTTGTACCCTAGCTCAATCGCTAGATGTAACAGCGAACCTTCTCTACAATTGCAACGCGTAGTATATTTATATGGTACATTCACATTCGCCTCACACCCAATCAGCTCTCGAACTTGGGCCAGGTCTCCATGAAGTACTGCCTGGTCCATGGCTAGCACTGTTGCACTGACAAATAGGCCGATGTTGTCGGAAGTGGATCCTCCTAAATGTTTGGACCCCCGGTCCAATGTCCGAGCGGAATTGACACCCCCCGGGGGCCGAATGGACCCCCCGGGGCTGAATGGACCCCCCGGGGCTGAATGGACTCCCCCCTCCCCCTTATTTACTGCGAATCTACTGGGCTGTTTGGTGATATAATCTTATATACAATATGACACCCGGTCCAACTACCCTAGGATATATGTATACGGGCGCCTGGGGGTTCAAATATCCTGCGACCACCATTCCCTCGTGAGTTGTACAGGCGGAAGGTCACCATTGAATGACATGATATATATACCTGATCACCTGTTCAAGTGAAAATAGGAACTGGCTATGGGAGACCTCGCATAGCCAGGCCCTATTTTCACTTCCGTTCTGAGCTTTACCTAATGGAAGTGAACACTATTCTACACCGAGCAATACATCTTACATGACATGCAGCTGCAAGTATCCATGTTAATATAATATATAGCTATAAGATGATATAGATAGCTAGATAAACTGTCAGTGGATAGATCATTGATCAGTGGTTGACCTTCGCTGAAGGTCGATGGACTCTGTGACTGAGAAGGATCTCTTGAAAATTTGACAAGAGTACAAGTGCTGCATCTGTGGGCACATCAATTAGAAATGGCTTATAGCTACACTCAGTATAATTAAACAGTGTTGGGTTTTCAAGATGCACATGCACATATACATGGATGCTGCAGATGTGTCCTAAGTTTGCATTTTGGTTTTGCGAGTCTGTTGTAGGGGAACTGTGATTTGGCCGCTAGTAGCAATTACATTGGCTTCAGGTGTTTGAACCCAAACAGAATAAACTCATCTGTTATTGCTTAATAAACCAGTTACTATATATGGCAACATCCAATTTGGACTGTCATAGAGACAACTAAATGTTCTGCCCAATGTTCACTATATAAGCACACACCACAAAGGATCTGACTCACTGACAGCACACATGCAGAGAATAGCTAGAGGAGCGCCACCAGCCATCTCTGGCTTGTGGATTTGACTCTCTGATGTTGCAAAGACAGTGTTCACAACATCAATAGACATGTTGGAGAGTTGCCAGAAGACCGGCTGCTGTACATATGAATTCATGCCTGTGATGGTACTGGAGTATGACTAAGATTATCCCTGAAAAGGGTACAGTCTGCACATTTTCAATAGCAGCTTCATACACTGTGTGTATTAATCGCACGTATAGCCGTCTAGCACGTGAAACTACACTGTACATATATGTTTATTATAATATGGTTTATGTAACTACTTTTCCATCGTTATGGCATGATCGATGTTATACAAACAGCACCATGTTTATATAATTATATGGACAGCATAGTGCCTTCAAATCAGTTACAATTGAATCAAAAACCCATATCCAACAACTAAAGTACAAATCTAGTAAGACATGTACAAACGTGCACAGTTCAGGTTAATCACTCTTCTCCAGAAACAGTTCTCCTGGAGCAGCTTTCCTTCCAAACTTTCTTTCAGACTCACCACCAGACTGCTATACTGTATATATAGATGCAGCAGCCATACAAACCATTTTGAGAAGTACTAGTACTACATACATATGTATGTGTAGCACTTTCTATCTACAACCCATGTGCATGGTACATACGTACGTACGTACGTAGGTACGTAAAGATATAATCATGAACTTCAACTAAACGTGCAAAGCGAGAAGTATATAGTGCTATTTAGATCAGGCATGCAGGGAGGTCCAGGGCAGGTATAGTCTTGCACCCAGCAATCTGTGTGCATTTACATCACTACTGCATACACACAATTCGAGATTGCACTACAAAATGATGTGCATGTGCAGAAGGTAGGGCACAAATATGAACAAATCAGCAGCAAAGTGCAAAAGGTTAATGAATGTGCACCAGTGGCTTGGCAAACTTCTACAAATACGTAATTCAATTCCAATTCTATATATATATATAATGTATATCATCGTGCATTGGTGATGGAGGCCTATGGAAAATGACAGACTCACTCTGAGATATCGAGTCAAGCCTTAGAAATGTCACTGACACAGAAATGAGGCTTTTCTGTACATTTCTGGCCATAATTCACAAAAACAAACAAACATCCTTCACCTACATAACAGTCCTAAACCAATTGGTCACTAGGCCACAATGTCTCAAAGACGTAATACTCATGTAAAACATGACAAGTAGCGTGCACACACCTGTACGGCAGCTCGTTTGAATGGCATTCTTTCAACTGCTGTTCCCAAACCTGGACATAACACGCTGCCAATTGGCTCCTTGCTGGGGTCCTTATTATGGGCAACCACTGCACACACACACATACACACACAAAGAGAGAATAGCCAGAAAACCATTGTGGTACAAGCAACAGTAAATGTCACTATTGTTTCTCTGACCCTTTCCTTATGCATCTCTGTTATCGCATGCAGTTTCTCTTAAACACCAGTACTAACTCAGTAATTGTCTGTACTGCACCTAGTTCAGCATCATTCAGCATAAAGGGCAAACAGAGTAGCCATGACCAGGGAGGAGAAGTCAACACGAGTAAGTGGCAGCTCTAGGACAACTTCCGGACAGTTTGGCACAATCAAAAGCAACAGATAATGAAAGAAAGTAGCAGATGTTGCGAGTCAGGAGGATTCAGCTGATTACAAGAAATCACTTGCAATGCTCTGTTGGTGGTTTAAAGGCAGCATAACAGATGTCCAGGCATCCCCACCCCATTGCTGTAGGCAAGGCCTCACAAGACTAAACTCTGTGGAGACATCAATCTACTATTCAGTAGTGCCATCGTTCACGATCAAACCAAAATGGATATCTGTAGCGAACCGTCTCGCCTGACTCACTGATGATGCACAAAACACTGTCACCACTGAGGTACAATTATTCAGCATAGGACTGACGATCATATCATATAATATCGTACATACATAGCCAGAATCACAAAATGTTCTCGAGCTAGCAATCACATATAAACAGCAGCATAACCACTGGGCTATACACACACAACAACAGTCCACCAGTTCTACTTCTACACTCAGGGCTGCTTCACCACAATTTCTCTCCTGTCATCACAATCCATCCCCAACACCTTAGTGTGCCATCCATCCATCCATACATACATCCATGATGAACACACTGACATTGCCATTAAGCATCACGTGTCTTGTTAGTAATACAGATAAATCATGCATCCACTGTACGTACATGGAGACCCATAAGTTGGATCAGTTTAAAGAAGTCATTCAAAATTGTGCAGCAAGAGAAGGGATGTCCTTTGTGTGTGGTCACTTTGGAACACAACAACAGGACAGCAACATAAGAATTGATTATAGGAACAAAGAACATCTGTCAGACTACTGTTTATGACGGCTTGACCAAAATGAATATGTGCTACAGCTGAAGGTTCAACATTTTGGTGAATGATGTCACTATTAAGGCAATAAACTACTTACCATTTATCAGTTGTGAACATCAGATCTGCAAAATGCCAAACGTCTACATATATGCTAATAACAGGAAGTAGTAATATTAGCCTTAGTTTAGGCTGCTCCAATGTATGCACTGTTGAAACATTCGTATGTACTTGCCTGTCTACCAATATGGAACATTGATACATTATATACATACTATGAGAGCAAAAAAACATGAACAAAACCTCACCCTCTAAAGTTGTACACAGTCCATCCAGCAATGCTCGATGGACCTCAGACCCACAAGTGCACAAACAATTCCACAGGAAGTGCTACCCAGTACACTAGCATGTAGATGTACACTGCAACGACAAGTGTCCCCCAATCTCGTCCACGAAGAGTCTTGTATCACGCGATTTATAGGCACGTGAACAGTGGTCTTCCCAGTTCCGCACATGGTAGACGCTCTTGAGGGAGCTAATCCGAGACTCCTCTCTGCCCAACTGCTCATCTTCCGCTGTAAAAATGGCGGTCGGGTGTAAATGTCCTACATGCTGCCCCAACCCTCGCTCCGTGGCATCCACACTCCTGTCCGTAGCCTTCCACTACGACACTCCCAAGTTCATCCACGTCCGCAACATGAAGATTGGCCTGATGTACAGACTCCTTACAGAATTATGGCTACTTTCAAGCTGTCCACTATCAGTGGATTCCTTCCATACTACCTCTTTTGGGCCATTTACTGGGCCACTGATATCACATACCGACCCCTTCTCATGCTTGCCAACATGCAAATCCAAGTAGAACTCAAGGTCTTCACCTTCCTGAAAGCCACCGGTCAAGATGATTCTGCAGCTCTTTTCATCTGCCCGGTCCAAAACATCTTTCAATTATTGGTCAAAGGATTTAACGTCGTGCAGCAGTACAGATTTAGGAGTATAATCGACATCTGCTAGCTCCATCAGAAAGCTGGCACACTGAAGTGTTGGCACGGCGTACAGATGATCCTTCAGGTGTTGGGAATAACTCACAGAGAGAGCAGCTGAGGAGGCAAAAATGTCTACCGTCACCGCAAAATAATCCTCTAGAGGGTGCAAATGGCCACTTTTGCCTACGGGCTGGCTGTGGCCTCTACCTCTACCGACACACCATGTTCTTTCTCGAATTCATCAGCAATGAACCTAGTCAGCCCTGCTAGTTTGTCGCCAGCCAGGCCTGGGATGTACAGGTAGATTGACACTCTAAGTTTTTCTGATGACATGGTATATAGAAATCTTTTCTGCAGTGTAAAACATGGACTTGGAGAATCTGTGGTACAACGAGGAAGGTGTCGGAAGCTTACCACAGCAGGTGGCGTGAGAGCCCTAGGGCAGGGCACTTGTTTTCCCCTTCACAATAAGTAAGCCAGGGTAATTCCAAAAAACTCTTCATATTGTGTGCTGTACGACAATAAGTTTATCAAATACTTCAAACTAGTACAATAGGTAGAACAACCTGTCCTCTCAAGACACGCAATTTAATTCTCAAGCCCACCACACGTTCGCCGACGAAGTGCTCTCCATTATCCCCCGAATGCCTCGCTTCCGGCTAATTTTAGAAACCAACCACAAAAAAGAAATTGTTTGTCTACACGCATAAGAGGTAAAAACTCGAACTACTTGCTCTAGCTCTCAATTGCTGGTTAGGGTAGTTGTGCACCAGGACCACGTCATGTCCGTTTATTAGTGCATGCAATCAAACATATAATATTATACAAGCACACAGTACCAGCATTCACACATGTAGGTTTGCACAGGATTTGCACACTGTGCACAATTAAAACATATTTGTTTGAACGTGCTACGTTGCCTGCTCTATATATAAGTGACCCCATTTGACATACTGACAAAGCATGCAGAGAACACTGGTACCATTTAAGCCACGAGTGAGGATTGGAGGATTGGGAAGGTTACATTGTAAGCTTGTTTTCTGCATTAACAGTTTGATTGTATGATTACTTAGGCTATTTTGGCATTTTTTGGACGCTGATACTCACTGTACATAATTATTGTATATGTAACATTTATACCAAATTTTGCACACTTTGCCACAGTTCCCGCTATGTATGCATTGAGATGCAGTTTCCACAGCACAGCACATGAAAGCTTGTAGAGTACCACAGGTCCTTTGAAGTGAATGTTGCTGTCACATGAATTATACAGGTGCGGGCGGCTTGACACCAAAGGTGTCATTCGAACCTTATGAGAATAAAATGTTGTGTCACCAAAATGTGCCATTGAGCACAATAAATTGTTAATTGTTGCAGCTGATAGATCCCGACACATGTCATCTCGTGGTGGTAAGGTCCGAGGAAGATGATATATCCTTGTTAATTATGGACCCACCTAGAGAACTACTTCAGCTGCAGTGGGCCGTGATGGACGACTTCATTTGGAAAAGACCCAGGCAAGGTTGTAACGTGTCACAGTGTGTGGGCGACTCCAAACACCAGAATTAGGATATCCTGGAGGAAGGTGTAAAGCTGTTTGATTACTTGGAATTGAGGCCGACTTGAGGAGGAGCAGTCTCAGGAGTGGCCATTAGCATTAGCTATAAAGTACACACATTTAAATGTGTGTACTTTATATATTGCTAATGCTTATGTGATGTATACATTATAATTACATGTGCACATACGTACATGTACCATCACATACCTCCACACATGTAGTGACACCACCACACAATTATATTATATATTATATATAAAATTATAAATACCAAATTAATCTTCAGAATATACGTAGCAAGAGGAGTCAATGACAACTGGTTGCAGGACATTTCAGCCACGTAGGCCTTCGTCAACTGCATACAAAATGAAGAAAATAGGTTGATGAAAGCCTACATGGCCGAGTGTTCTGCAGTCATCAAGCAGCAAGTAAACGAGCAATACTGCAGCTTTGGAAAAGATGGAGGGTTTGCAGGACATTTTGGCTCGAGAGCCTTTGTCAACTGCTTACAGGGTGATGACTGTAATGATTGACTGGCTTATATACACAAACAGAGGATGATTGGTGACAGATGTTGAGGTAAATAAAATAAAATAAGATGTATAGAAATATTAAAATAATGATAAGCATGATGTACTTCACTGAATAAACACAGTGTTTGAAACCCTATAGCCTGTCTTACTGAACACACCCTTATTGCCACTACCATCCTTATGACAATGTCACTGATTGAATTTCTCTGTGTTTATTCTCTAAAGTATACATCATGTTCATCATTATTTCTATATTCATTTTTATCTTATTAATTTTTATTTTATTCACTTCAACACCTATCACCAGTCATCCTCTGTTCGTGTATGTAAGCCAGTCAATCATTACAGTCATCACCCTGTAAGCAGTTGACAAATGCTCTCGAGCTGAAATGTCCTACAAACCCTCCATCCTTTCCAAAGCTTCAGTATCACTCATCTACTTTCTGCTTGATTCAACCAACGCAGCTATATATTAGCCTCTACATAATCATCAATTTGCTAGTTATCAACAACGTAGCAATGAGCCTCTATGATATCATTATATAATTATATACTATAATAATTAATCCTGTTATTGCTGTTTACAAGTACGTATAAATTGCATGCTTGTATATTAAGTATAGGCATAAGATATAATATAAAACTAGACATACTGTACAAACTATACACTCATGTTACATATTCATGTGATATAAAACTATAATACGTACGTATGCAGTCTCCAGCTAAGGCTGGTAATCTTTGCATTGTCTTGTTAAATGGCCAGAGTCGCAACATATGAGGCACCAGGCATCTTCTTCTCCATGGGCAAACTCACAGTCTTGAGCTGCCGAATGTTTGCACTGTGCTTCGCTAAAGTGCTTGCACAGAAATGTCTTGCGCTGAGGGTTCCCCTTTCCACCATTCTTCTTGAAGTATTCAGACTCTTCTCGTGTGTGAGTATACCGACAGCTAGTTCCATTTCTGCAGTTGAACTTGAACGCGCAGTGCTGTGAATACATACGTTTGTTCTTCATCGGTTTTCGGCCCTGGGTCTGCCACCCTCCCTCTGAATCTTCTTCTGCAGTGTCTACTGGCAGAATTGCATCCGCATCAGAGTACAGGTTTTGCAGACAGAAGCCACTTTTGAAAAGGGAGTAATTTTTGGCTTCATA
This sequence comes from Aplysina aerophoba, assembly GCA_949841015.1. NCBI lineage: Eukaryota > Metazoa > Porifera > Demospongiae > Verongiida > Aplysinidae > Aplysina > Aplysina aerophoba. The sequence continues at coordinate 2,956,263 of OX465052.1, read as the reverse complement.
ATACTTCGGTTCCTCCAACATCTGTTTGAAAGTCCTGACACTTTCAGCATGTAGAACTGCCATTCTAGCTTTATCTTCTTGTAGAATTCTGATAAGCGAGGCCAAGTCAAAACTCTCACCTTTGAAAGGTCTAAAAACGATCACCAGCTTGTTTGTTTTTTCTCCTGCTTCATCTAGCATACGATAATGCTGGAATGGCCACTGAGTTAAATTTGTCAGTATAGAGTTAAAGTGTCGAGTAGGATAGCCGCGGGTTCCATGAAATGCATCAGGTTTCAATGTGAGTACAACACCCCATTCCATCATTTCCTTATGCTTATGAGGGTCTGGTTGAAACTGGAAATTTGTGTACATCAGTGAATCAAGATGCTCATCAAGGAATTTCACTTGGAATCGCTTATCAAGGTCTGGATACTTCCTGTGGTTGTTTTTGACATAATGCTTCAGGTCTGAAGATATAGCAGACTCCCACATAAGGACCTCCACCTTCCAAGGTTGGTACTTCAACACCTTCTCTATGGCTGGTGTAGCATCAGCATCACCACTAATGATAATGATCGTCCCTGGTTTAGTTTCTGGATTGCCTCTGCATGCCAGCTCTGTAACATCCGCCACAAGCTGAGCATCAACTTTCTTTTCCTTGCCTGTAACTATGCTTCTACGTTTTGGATCAGGTACTGTCCATCCCTTTTTTCTGATTTTATCCCATACTGTGTCAATTGCTGGTGGCTCTGATCCATACAATGTGCCCTTCACAACCTTTCTAGTTTTCATAGCAACGAAATCAGTAAGATAACCAATGTCGATTCGCGCTCGGGGATCTTCTACACATTTCAGTTTTCCCATTTTCGCTCGTAGCTTTTTCCCCTCTATCCATATGTTCGAGTCATCCACGAAGATCCAGACATTTTCCTTCTCCTCGGCATCCATAGTAGAACTGTCCCGAGATTGTATCCCAGTGCCAGGACAAATTGTGCACCGGAAAATGTCGCTACTTACTCTGTCGGCTCTGATTTGAATACAATCCCGACATACCCAGTGCTTATCACAGTCCAGGGGCATTCCTTTGCGTGGCTGCGATCCTCGACATTCAGCACAAGGTGCTACTGCAGCTGGAGAGTCTGGGAGTTCTGCCATAGTGCAGCTAGCCTGCTGTTGTGCCACACCGCAGGTAAAATAGATGTACGGATAAGACATTCAGCACATGACATCAACGTTGCTAGGGCTACCGGCATCAAGATGTTAACGTTGCTACCTCTACGCCCACCCTCCGTAGTCTAGCAACATGCTTGCAGGTGGGGCTGTTTGTTTTATCTATATTAATAAACGGAGGAGTTGAAAACGGTTGGCCGCGATAACCTCGCGTGCGCGCAACCAAATCGCCACGAAACCTTCACAGCGCTTTGAAACCCCTACCGTAGAGTGTCCTCGAGGGGGCGACGTGCGCAAATACGCTTCGGCCGAGGAGCGCGCGGCGAAAAACCAGAAAACGACCGTCCGCGATTTTGGTTTTACGGAGAAAGTATACGGACTTCCGTTTTCAACAATAATACCTCACAACACAACACCTCCGTGCACGGTTTGCGACGACTTATGCGCAATTGCATTGAGGTGACAATAGCCACAGGCCATTGCAAAGGATCTGATGTTTTTCTGCCACGGGTTCCCTTAATACCTTCTGATGCAAACATACCTTTTGAATTCAAGAGGCTCCAGTTTCCAGTATAAGAGTTTGTTTTGCCATGTAGATCAGTAAGGCCCAGGGCCAAAGTTTGACAGTGGCTGTTCTCTATTTACAAGCACCCTGTTTTTCACATGGGCAGTACTATGTTGGGTGCTCATGGGTTGGCATGCCAAGGAATCTGTTCATTTGTGCACCTGGTAGCAAGACTGGGAATGCTGTTTACAAAGAAGCTCTTTAGAATATGTCATTACATACCAGCTCAGAATAAGCAAGTGAACCATTTATATATAGCCATTCTTCACAGTATTTTTTGGGGAAATATTACCTCCTATATAACCCCATTGCGCATGCATGCCTGTAGCTGTCAGATGATATGCTGCTTTAGTATTGGGATGATCGCCGTGGGAGTAATATAACCTAGCCAGAGAAGCCTAGATTCTGCCTAGATACATGGAAGAGAGTGACAACTTTAGGTGTCAGTCTGCTGAACTATTCCTCAATTTCAAAAGCACGTGTTAGACATGCAAATGCACGATGCCCACCTGCTGTGACAGTATAAGCAATGAAATATGACAGATCGACCAGCAATAGCAATGGAACTATAGCCTTAGGCTACTATGGGTTCGCATATATAGCTTGGCTTTATCCTGCAGAGGAGCATTGACATGGAATGGCCGTCATTGCACTACTGTCATGATCCATGGCTTTCTTGAGCACCATCATTTAGCTACAGAGTCGGCCATTGGAGAAAATAAACTAATGGCTACTGCATTTGAGGAAGCACTGTCGCCGAAGCGCTGTTGCCCCAGCGCCGGAGCAGAGAAGCCCGCCGAAGGCGGGCTTCTATGCTAGTATATAAAATTATACGAAAACCAAAAATGTAGTGCGGGTGGTGGTTGTTGTTTGTATACCGTAATACAATGGAAAACCACCGCTAGCGTTCTACAGATTGGAAACTGGGCGAATACAACTGTCGAGGTGAAAGTGTGCCCTATACAAAAGACAGTGATACCCCTTCTTTCACGCGAAAACGCGCCAGGGCGTAAGAAGCGTCCATGACATTTTTCCGCATTTTGTCTTCTTCTCCTGTCGCTCTAGCGCACGAACGCTGGGGATTATGGAAATGATTTAATCACAGAACTTCGCGGTGTTCGACCCACTGTTAGCCTTTTGTACCCTAGAGGTCAGCACGATGCAGTATGTATTTTCCAGCTTCTTCGTACACCGCTTAGCAAGCTTTGCAATGACGGCACCATGTTTATATAATTATATGGACAGCATAGTGTCTTCAAATCAGTTACAATTGAATCAAAAACCCATTTCCAACAACTAAAGTACAAATCTAGTAAGACATGTACAAACGTGCACAGTTCAGGTTAATCACTCTTCTCCAAAAACAGTTCTCCTGGAGCAGCTTTCCTTCCAAACTTTCTTTCAGACTCACCACCAGACTGCAGAGCAGAATGTCATACTAAATACCTCACTTGTAACAGACTACTTTCAGGGTACTTTTAGGCAGAGGGTAGCTATAGCAAGCAACGTCACCACTCCTGTTTGTCACCACACTCGCAGACATACGTATAACAGCACTATTGACAACACTCGCATTTTGTACAATAGTATGCAATTTATATACAATACAGGACAGCAGCAGACTTAATATCGATCTCCCCTATTGTTTCATCACGAATTAGTGTGCAGAATACACTCACCATAAGCATGTCACGTTGATGCCTCATCGCTATGTACAATCCTTCTGGATTTAACACACTCTTTTCAGTTCCAAGAATGATGGCATCATATGCACTTCTCATCTGCAGTCAGCACATGGTATAAAACATTGTGCTCAAATTTAGTATTCATGACTTGCTCCTCTAAAAACACCCCCAAACATATCACCTTCAGTGGTATGCTGCCCTTTCGTTCCCTTACATAACAGGACTAGTTGTATCAGAGGACACTGTCTCTTGGACAGGTCCTGCTGGGTGACCACCTACTGCTAGGCAGAGAAGCTTGTACACTATGGGCACTACAGGTAAATACATAATTATACTGTATATATAGATGCAGCAGCCATACAAACTATTTTGAGAACTACTAGCACTACATACATATGCATGTGTAGCACTTTCTACCTACAACCCTGTGCATGGTACATACGTAGGTATGTAAAGATATAATCATGAACTTCAACCAAATCTGCAGAGTGAGAAGTAGTGCTATTTACATCAGGCGCAGGGAGGTCCAGGGCAGGTATAGTCTCGCACCTAGTCCCTATCTGTGAGCATTTACATCACTACTGCATATATATACAATTCGAGATTGCACTACAAAATGATGTGCATGTGCAGAAGGTGAAGCACAAATATGAACAAATCAGCAGCAAAGTGCAAAAGGTTAATGAATATGCACCGGTGGCTTGGCAAAATTCTACAAATAATTCAATTCCTCTCTCTATATATATAATGTATATCATCGTGCAATGGTATGGAGGCCTATGGAAAATTACAGACTTACTGTAAGATATCGAGTCAAGCCTTAGAAATGTCACTGACACAAAAATTAGGCTCTTCTGTACATTTCTGGCCATAATTCACAAAAACAAAACAAACATCCCTTCACCTACGTAACATTCCTAAACCAATTGGTCACTGGGCCACAATGTCTCAAAGACGTAATACTCATGTAAAACATGACAAGTAGCGTGCACACACCTGCACGGCAGCTCGTTTGAATGGCATTCTTCCAACTGCTGTTCCCAAACCTGGACACAACACGCTGCTAATTGGCTCCTTGCTGGGGTCCTTATTATGGGCAACCACTGCACACACGCACATACACACACACACACACACACACACACACACACACACACACACACACACACACACACACACACACACACACACACACACACACACACACACACACACACACACACACACACACACACACACACACACACACACACACACACACACACACAAAGAGAGAATAGCCAGAAAACCATTGTGGTACAAGCAACAGTAAATGTCACTATTGTTTCTCTGACCCTTTCCTTATGCATCTCTGTTATCGCATGCAGTTTCTTAAACACCAGTACTAACTCAGTAATTGTCTGTACTGCACCTAGTTCAGCATCATTCAGCATAAACGGCAAACAGAGTAGCCATGACCAGGGAGGAGAAGTCAACACAAGTAAGTGGCAACTCTAGGACAACTTCTGGATAGTTTGACACAATCAAAAGCAACAGATAATGAAAGAAAACAGTAGATGTTGCGAGTTCAGAGGATTCAGCTGATTACAAGAAATCACTTGCAATGCTCTGTTGGTGGTTTAAAGGCAGCATAACAGATGTCCAGGCATCCCCACCCCATTGCTGTAGGCAAGGCCTCACAAGACTAAACTCTGTCGAGACATCAATCTACTATTCAGTAGTGCCATCGTTCATGAGAGAAAAACATGAACAAAACTTCACCCTCTAAAGTTGTACACAGTCCATCCAGCAATGCTCAATGTACCTCAGACCCACAAGTGCAAAAACAATTCCACAGGAAGTGCTCCCCAGTACACTAGCATGTAGTTTAGATCATGGGCCAGGCCAGGGGGAAAATGACGACTACAGTACAGTTTTCCTACCTACCACATCGTAGTACAGCCCGGAATGCCAGATAGGCATTGACAGTGTCACTGACATCCTCGGGCACTCTCATTGTGGGGGCACTGATGAGGTATCGGATGGGAAGACCACCATTGTGTGTTGGTTCCACCTGAACCTCGCTCACGTCTTTGTCATAGCTAGGAATGATGACAGCAGAGCCCTATACAAAGTATACAATTGCCAGTGTGCATGCAGACACTAAAGTGGCAAAAGCAGATGATATCGATGAAGTCAAAATTTGAAACTTGAAAGCAGCTGTTGCATACATTACGAAGCTAGAGGGATAGATGCGTGCAATGACAATGGTGGATTAACATGAAATTATAACTGGTTTAATATTCAGAAAATGCAGGCAAGTTGCAAGACATACTGCTACGTATAGAGAGCCATGCACCAGTCAGCAGGAACTAGCTCACCACAGGCAGTTCTCCATCAAAGTGCTGTTTCAGGTGAAGCTGCAGACGTTCTTGCCTGCATAGAATACAGTGCAATGACCTGTCTATAGCGGGCATATGCTGCTTCATGTATGCAAAGTAAGGTAGGGAGGGTAATTCCATAACTGTGATAATTATGTAATGTAATTTAAGACTGCAAATCGTTTTGCTGTAGGGAAGGTGCAGAGAGAGGGGGCGGAGTCCAGGAAAATCCTTTGACTGATGCATTGTCAGTTGTACCGGTCTTATCTGCGAACATTGGTGCTACCACTGAGTCCGTCCTTACACATGTAGCTATGTTTAGTACAACCGCTTGCAATTAATAGTTATTATATGGTCAACTACGCATTGGCGCATTTATTTCTCGAGTGCCGACGGTGCGAAGTTGACCATATAACAACTTACTTGTTGTATGCGCCCTTGTGCGCTTAGTTCCAGAAGATATTTTTAGCTTTTGGCGGGACGTTGCTTGTTGTTTGTCCGTCAGGAGTTGCCGTGGTCTGCTTGTCCTCCTGAGGAATGCCATGGCTACTAAACGACCAGCTCCCACCACAGAAAACTGTCCACCATCAAGGCATTTCGACTTCAACCTTGACAATGACGACTTTGAGACGATGGCCAAGCCCTTCCAGCCCAAGAATACGCAGCAGTCCCCTTCTTGGGTCAAGGAAAGGAACAAGCACAAGTGTCAGGACAAATGTCCCCATGATGTGCTTCTGACTGTCGATAAACCTATGCTTGCTTACTGGCTTGGATGCTTTGTGCCAGAGGCACGGAGACAAGACGGACAGCCGTATCCACCGAAGACAAGTGAGCTAGAGAAACCATCTGCATCTGTTCAACCATCCACACATCTGTTCAACCATCCTTGTCTGTTGCCCTAGATGATCCAGCAGCCGTTCAGCCTCATCTTCCTATTCAACATCCGCTGCCTGCATGGTGGCAACTTCAGTCACCGTTAAGACCTTGCTACCCTCAGCAACAGACACCATGTTACAACGGATGTACCTTTAACCTTATCTTCACCTTCAATATCGTCCAGAAAACAGACTCCTACCTTCGAAGAGTTAATGTTAAAGAACTTTTTAGTGACTTCTAACTTTCACTATTGAGTTTCAGTAGTTGGCTTTGTAGGACTATATAGTTCAACTTTCTTTCTTTGAGTTGAGTTGTTGCATGAAGTGTAATTGTTTTGACTTGAGTTACAGTAAGTGTGACTGTTTGAATAACATGGGCTCTTATGGTTGACTACTGAAGCACACTCAGCACAAGAAACCACACACACACCTTTTGCCTTTGATGGTGACCACAACCATACAACAACGTATAGCTTCTACTGCATAGCTATACCTCTGTGCTACTGTCCTTCAGTTTACAGATGAAGGTACGCACAATGTCACTACTGGTGTGGAGAGCTTGCAGGAATGTGTTATTGCACACTAGGAAGACAGCACATGCACCATCATGCTAGCCTTTTACTTTGAGCTGTATATCTCACCTTTTTCAGCTGCATTGTATGTTCTAACCTGTAAACGTTGCACACAAAGTTTTATTTTCAGAAATTTTGGAATTGTTCCCACTCATGTTGGCACACTAGTTTACAATCTTACTCAAGAGCAGTGAAGTGTTAGATCTTTAAACTCAGGTACAGACATTGTACAAAGGTGCGTAGATGAGCTACTATTTCAATTTTGGAGCCTGTAGTTTTTGTGTTGGCAGCTTACACGCGAAGTTGAACTCAATGCATCATGGAAATTCCCCCAGTTTTCCTTACATAACCACTACAGCTGCAGCGGGGGGCACTAGCAAACAGTGTCAAGTCACTTCAATACAGCATCTGAAGTACGAGCCCACGATGCAATGTTTGCTCTTCACAAACACTTCACTTGTGTGTTGGAAGTGGCAATGGCATTACATTGCACTACTCTCAGTACAGAGGGGCAAACAAAGCTATCATGTATACAGTATTAACCAAAGAAATAAACTCTTCCCTCTACAAATATTTAGAGCGAGTCATTAATGGCACTGTTCTTCTCTTCCAATACACACACTTACATCACTAACACTACATATGTTGACGGGACATATGCAAAACTGGACTGAAGTGTGCATTTGGGGTACTTAACTAAGTCAGCCATATTTACCTTACCTGATCCAACAGAAACACAATGAATGGTTAGTGTGGATGGTTCAGTTATATCCACACAGGAGTAGGGAATAGCTGATGCAAGCCCATGGTAGTGTGTGAATAGACCCTTCACACAATGAATGAATGAATGAATGAGTGCATGTGGAACACGTATGTAAGAAGGTAAGAAGTGGTCGTCCTGCTATGCACACACTTCTACACACACTCTGGGTACAGTACTCTCACATTTGCCATCCAAAGTGCTCAGAGTAGCAGTAATCAATCCCTCCATCCATAAACCCAAAGCTGTTGGCTGGAGACACAATGGCATCAGCGCTTGGTGCTCCATTAAATATGTCGCCCTGTGACACCTAAGTAAGTATGGACAGAGCCATCCAAGTACAGGCAAAACGTTATCATTAACCCAAAAAGAGTAGAACTAGAATGATGTTCAGCTTGCACGTAGCAACAATTTTAGTAAGATGTTTCGACTGCAGAGGTCCTTGTCAATTTTGTAACTGACAAAGACCATTGCGGTCGAAACGTCTTACTCATACTAAAATTGTTACTACATGTAAACTCATCAACATCACTCTAGTTCTATGTATACCATAGCATGAGTCTCTACAACATCACAAAAAGAGTAGTAATAGAATAGAAGTACATAGGCCTTCATAAATGCTGTCTGTAATGAGAACAGTCGTCACCTAGAGGCAACACTCTCCAGTAGCTGTAGGGGTTTGCAGGCCAGCAGATGACTAGGGATAGCAAGGTTTGTCAGGAATTGGAGCCCATACTGACTTAACGACCGCCTGTTTATACTGTAAGACGTATGTTCACCCGTGTTGTAGCTATAACCCCTTTTTCTCAGATGAATGGTGGGAAAGGATTGGGTGGACAGAACACTCTACATTAAAAAAGTCAGAAAGTGACAGAAACCGCAACCCTCGACCTAACAACAACTCGTACATCGAGCTATGTAGCTACGTATAATTATACCATAGATAATAGAGAACTGTTCTCTACTATCTATGATTATACATCATTGCAATGACAGCAGAGCTCTGGCTCACCTCAATCCGCTTCTCGTAACGAGGATCGCTAAACACCTCCTCCCATGCCTGAACCATCCCATGTGAAATATCTCTCAGGTAAACTGCAAATGCTTTGTACTCTTCTGCCATTTCGCGTACTGCAACGACAAGTGTCCCCTAGTCTCGGCACGAAGTCTCTTGTATCACGTGATTTATAGGCACGTGATCAGTGCCCTTTCCAGTTCAGTATACGGCAGGCACCCCTGAGGGACCTGAGGCTCCTTTGTGCCCACTTATATAGTCGTTTTCCGCTGTAAAAATGGCGGTCGGTTGTAAATGCCCTGCATGCTGCCCCAGCCCTCGCTCCGCGGCGTCCACACTCCTGTCCGTAGCCTTCCACTACGACACGCCCAAGTTCGTCCACGTCCGCAACATGAAGGTTGGCGTGCTGTACCGACTCCTTCAGCTGTGCGTCCTCGCCTTCATTGGAGTGTGAGTGGAAAGAGCAGTAGCTATAACGTGGCTGACCCGATCTGTAGCCCCAACAGTCATCAGTTCGCGGTAGCGTGAGCCTCGGGTGTGTAGCCTTTTGGAGCTGGTACATGCAGTACCACTACTGGTGTCGGATCAGGGAGTCGCGCTATGGGAGCCCAGTGTTCCTGCCCTAGATCTGACCCATCTCCCCCTCGATCTCCCTTCTACAGCTACATTCTCTGGTACGCGGAGGGTTGTTACGAGATTGAGGCAGTGGAAGGTACCGTGACGACAAAGTTGAAGGGTGTGGACAGGACCAACGGGACGGGCATATTTGAAAATGCAGGGGATCTGACTTGGGACGAGGCAGAATATGTGATTCCGCCACAGGTGGGTGGAGTTTGTGTATCGCAGTGTGAACAATGCTCTAGTGCAAATGCACTATATAGGTCTGATGTGACTTGAAGCCATAAGTTGTCTTTGCCATAAAATGCACAACCAGATCTGGTATTGCCTTGTCACCGTCATGGTGCATGCTGCTCTCCCTACCAGCCCCAGATAGCCATCGTCACCCTCACCCCTTGTGTCCCCTCATCACTGTGTAGGTACCAAATTCCTTCTTTGTGATGACTAACATGTGGATTACTCGAAGGCAGACAAATGGAGAGTGTCCTGAGGTGACTCCAATCACATGAATGGTCACATGACCCTCACATGATTGTCATGTACGTAACACCCCACCCCACCATTGCACTCAATGAACTACATGGGTATGTTGTGTGTGCGGTTGGTGTCAGTCTCTGGTGGTGTGGCAGGCTCTGCATGGCTGGCCACTGGTGTCTCCAACTGGTCCTCTTACCCACAACATCTACAGTGTGTGTGCGTGTGTGCGTGCTTGTAAGTGTGTGGAGTTCTTGTTTTTCAGGTACTGCCAAGGATTGCCGTACTGCCAGCTTTCAAACTGAGTACATGTGTGTACATAGCAGAAGGGTTGCTACTACAACAGGCATTTTGGCTGTGTAGGCCTTTATCAGCTGAATTAGTTGTTATGGATCTCTTTCATCTCACTTTCACTCGTTATGTGTTTGTGTTTGCATATACATGTGTGTGTGTTGTGTGTGTGTGTTTGTGTGTTTATCTCAGAATAAAAGTGTGTTTGGAGCGAATTGCACCAATGATGCTGACTGTTCATATGGAAAGGTCTTCAGGAATGGACATGGTAAGAGAAGGTCACTTAATTTGGGCCAAAGAACACACAACACCTGTTGGTGGTTATGTACATTTGCAGCTATGGCAGCTCACTCGCTCTGTTGCAGGCGTGGCCACTGGAAAGTGCAACACAACCACAAGTACCTGCATGGTGTATGCGTGGTGTCCAGTGGAAGAGGAGGACGACAAGATATCGTACGTATGTTGTGACAAGTGTACACAAGTTGTGGTATATGCGCTGGGCATGTGGAATTGCATGCAAGGTATGTACACCACTGCAGAATGGCTGGGCCCAAGTTGGAAGGTGCAGAGAACTTTACAGTGTTGGTCAAGAATACCGTCCAGTTTCCCAGACTGGCTCCAGGTTTTGTAGAGTGAGTTTGAGAATGGGAATGTTCACCAGCATGCAACGGACAACTGCTCTCTTTGCCCCATTCTACAGGAGGAATATTCCAAACAGTGACTCCTTCTTGAAGACATGTCTCTTTGATCCCAACAGTGAAGTCAACAAGAGCTGTCCCATATTCACTTTGAAAAGCATCGTGGATATGATTGAGGGAAGCAGCACTTTTGAAGACTTGGCCACTAAGGTAGGCATCATGTTGGACTGTGGCAGTCCTGTAGAGAGCTGGGGTGCATTGGGGGGGGGGGGGGGGGGGGGGGGGGACAGGGGGTATTCCCCCCATATTCTCAATCCCCTTGAAAATGTATCAAGCCTTATGTCATTTGTATCCAGCTAGGCTTGCTACCCCCCCCCATATTTCTAGAAACCTTAACCTTGCCCCCCTTGAAGAAATGTATATAAAACAGCACTGGAGAGGGTGGTGGGTAAGGGATTAATATGATTTGAGTGACTGGTGTGTGTGTGTCTGTAGGGTGCAGTGGTGGGCCTTAAGATCAAGTGGTACTGTAAGCTGAGCTTCAAGACATGCTCATTTCAGTACAAAGCAGCCCGGTTGGACTACCCTGAAAGGACAGTGTCACCTGGCTTCAACTTCAGGTACCATGCAAACAGTCACTGTAATAAATGCATGCACATAATGCTGCTTGTGTGTACATACGTACGTACATACTTGTGTATGCGTTAGCAAGTATGGTGTTGCATCCACCTGCTATATATGTGTAGGTTTGCTCGTTACTGGTATGAGAACGGTGTCCAATATCGCGACCTGTTCAAGGCATATGGTATACTCTTCAGAGTGGAGACACTTGGCGCAGTAAGCCCCTCACTCCCCCTCTGCAATGCATCACCTCAGTTCGATTGCCTCGCGCCCCCACCCCCACCCTGTAGGGCTACAAGGTGTCACCAAAATCCATCTTCATCAGCATCGGCTCTGGCATAGCCTACATGGCTTTAGTGAGGGAAACTGCAGTCTGCACTGGACATCAGCTCTGTAAAGTGCTTCCTCCCCTTCCTGTGCAGGCGTCCTATGTGACGGACTTCTTTGTCTTGTATATGCTGCGAAAGAGAGGAGTGTACCACTCACACAAGTACCAGAAGGTGAAGGAGGACAGAGATGATGGGTTCATCATGGTTAATGAAGATGCCTCAGTCACCCCAATGAGTTATGAAACAGTTGGTGTGACCAGGTGAGGGGTGGAGGGGTGGGTGTGAGAGGTGGGGAGTGGAGAGTGGATGGAGAGGTGGGGTGCGGAGAGGTGGGTATGAGAGGTGGGGAGTGGATGGTGGATGAAGAGGTGAGGTGTGGAGGGGTGGGTGTGAGAGGTGGGGAGTGGAGGGTGGGTGTGAGAGGTGGGGTGTGGAGGGGTGTGTGAGAAGTGGGGAGTGGAGGGTGGATGAAGAGGTGAGGTGTGGAGGGTGGATGAAGAGGTGAGGTGTGGAGGGGTGTGTGTTAGAGGTGGGGAGTGGAGGGTGGGTGTGAGAGGTGGGGTGCGGAGGAGTGGGTGATAGGTGGGGAGTGGAGGGTGGATGAAGAGGTGGGGTGCAGAGGGGTGGGTGAGAGGTGGGGAGTGGAGGGTGGATGAAGAGGTGGGGTGTGGAGGGGTGGTGTGAGAGGTGGGGAGTGGAGGGGTGTGTGAGAGGTGGGGAGTGGAGGGTGGGTGTGAGAGGTGGGGAGTGGAGGGTGGATGAAGAGGTGAAGTGTGGAGGGGTGGGTGTGAGAGGTGGGGTGCAGAGGGGTGGGTGAGAGGTGGGGTGCGGGGGGTGGGTGGGTGTGGTGGTAACACAGAGATACTTCTATGTAAATGGTGACATTTCTCCATCTCTGTATATGCAGAAGGCAGCTGTCTGATGGTGACAGAATGCAGGAAGAAATCAATAACTTGAATCAATAGCCAAATAACTTGAGAATTGAAAAATTAATTGTTGAAGCAAAATAACATGGGCCAATTACATATCTTCATCTCTCTTGGCAGCTTATGTTTCCTGTTATTGTGTGCACCACACACACAGCTGCAATTATATGAATGGCAGCATGCCATGCGTGCGTCAAACTGGTCCTGGGCCTCCACATGTATGTACAGCTGTGTGCCATGTCCGTCCCAGAGCACTATTACTGCCCACACACTGCAGGAGCCTGTCAGAGCAGCTGGTTTTTGCTTGGCTAATTGCAAGTATATATTATAATTATACATGTACTGTATACGTAGTACATGTATGTGTACGTATAATAATAATGACTATGTACGGCCAGCATCGATAACATTTGCTAACTATATATATACATCTGCGTACAAATACAATACTTGTACTTCTACATACTGTATAATATATGTTTATACATATATATATATAGACAGAGAAGCTCCAATCATTTCCCATCCCTTCCTGCATAATGCACATGTACACATGTACAGCATGACGTTCCAGGATATACCCACTGACTGCATGCCAGTCATGCTACATATGCACTTGAATAGAAGTGTCATACACACATACGTACTGTAGAAGCAATATACAGAAATGAGATTCATTGTATAATCACAGAAACAAGAAACGAACTGATATGCACACGCATGCTATTATACGTACACTTTGTTTGACGAATGTATACACACATGTACAGAAAACAGGAATACATGTTGTTAACAACAATATGTATAATGATGCTTGTTCTTGCTGGGATGGGGAATGTGTGTGTGTGTGTGTGTGTGTGTGCATCATGTGTCTGTTGCTACCGTTTTGCTGCAGCTGCTCTGGCTCTTGCTCGTAGCCTGTTCCTCTCCTCTACAAGCTACAAACACAGAAAGGAACAAATCGATCACATGCCATTGCTGCCGAGGGTTAACAACACACCTAAGCACAGGCTGCACACTATATACCAAGGTGCACGTACATGCTGATTGTGCCTGGAGACCAGTCTTGTTTGTGCACATGTTGGATGACCTACGCACACATGGACTGCCCAGTGGACAAAGTAACCATACGGCCAAAGATAGCAGCCATAAATGATACAAAACTTGATTGCAACAACTCTTTGACTGGTGATGCCTGCAAATCACTCTGAAATTTCACACTGGACACTATTCACAAGAAGGACATGCGAGATCACAAGAGCTATTGAAGGCCATGGTCTATGCCGCACATTGACATGGCATGCCTCCTACTGCAAGTAGCAGGAACGGAGTATCGGGAACCAAGCAAGGAAAAGATTCTGTTGATATACATCAATTCGTCTGTCATCTTACTATACACTATACAATATACAAATGTGCAATGCATATGACGATGTAAATGGGTCACAATAAAAATATTTGTTCATTCACAAAATTTGATAGGGTGAACTTTCCAAACAATGGTACCCATAAGTATCTCTATTCCTTGTCACCTTCTTCAGAAGCGAGATAAGGATAAGTCACATATACAGAAGCTAACAGAGGTTGAGTGGGATTAATGTCAGAGATACCCGTGCTCTCCTAACCAAGGTCACATTCGGTTAAAACTTAAAGGTAAACACTAACATCATAACCGATCCCCAAACACACACAACACATTGCCGCGATGCACAGGGCAAGCCACGCCACCTGTGCATGCGCACTGTGAGCCTCGTGGCTCAAGACGTAAGGAATCAGCCAATATTTTTGCTTTGGTGTTGACTGCCCAGAGGTCACCTTCCACTCTCCCTGTACGAATACCCTGCTATTACGGATTAAGCACGCCTGCAGGCCTAAAAGGGAAGGGCAGATTCTTTATCATGGGGTTTCTCCTGTACGTCATTAAAAGCTCACTGGCACAGCAACTGGACTCACTGGACTCAGCAGACTTCAGCAGCATAATGGTTTGGGCAGCTTGCTGTGTGTCTTTTTTGGGTTGTTATAGTGTGGGGAATTCGTAGTACCTGATGATACCCCATTTGGTCCGAAGACCCTCTTAGTCATAAAAGACATCACATTCACCCAGCTTGCCCGAGAAGTGATCTTTTGTTAACCTAGCAGGTCACAGAATGAGTAATTCATTGCAGGAAAGGCTCAATACTGCTTTCTTGATAGTAGACAAGTCTGTGGAGTTAGAGGCAAGAGGTTGCAGGGAGTACGTGATTCGCCTGCTTGGTGGACATGGATGGATGACAAACGTTCAGAGGATGCTGAACCGTCTGATACTTCACGCCTGCAAACGATAAGCTACTGATAGTCTTGTAAACTGTTAAAGTTAAATTAGCTGTTGTCAGTCTGTTTGCTTTAGTGCGGCAGCCATTTTCCAATGGTATCTTTATGCATTACACGTTATGCATACGTAAATCTCAAGGGCATGTGAGATGAATTTGTGTGAACGTGTAACTTGTGGCTGTGAATAACAGGCTAGGAGTTACGTGTTCCTAAAATATTAAGGTGTCTATTAAGTAGTTTGCAACTTGGGATTGGAACCAAAACAAATCTTGAAGTGGGTGATGGAGTGATGGCATAACGTTAGAGTGACAAACAAAAAAAGCAAATGGCGGCTTGAGCATGATCAAAAGAGAACAAGATGACCTGTTAAATGTGCTGCAGGCCGACATCAACCCCATTTCAACATGCTCACCATAGTATATACTGTAATCCCACTGCACTGGGAAATCAGTAGTCCACACAAAAAGGAGGTTCAGTGGATGATAGTGGACTATGTACGTATGTACTGCATGTACGTACGTATGTAACATGTATTGGATACAGAGGCATACAGCCTACTTAGTGTCCAAGGGTTTAGGCTTCAATGCACAACAGCAGAGGCGCTCACCAAGCAAAGCTGGTTCTGCAGCTCCATGTTTGTGGACTTGAGTGCTCCCACCTCTTCTTGCAGTATCTTGATGGCCCCCTGTACCACAGCTTTGTCTCTGAGCACTGACCTGGGCACACACGCAAGAGAGGAAGCACACTGCATGCTGACCTTACCAAGAGCAGGATGAACCGAGCAGTGCACAGCATTACAAGTACAATAACTGTTGACTGCACTCTGCATGGGCTAAGCACACCGGACACTGGACTACAGTGTGGAATCAATTAAGCCTGACAGAAAGAAGTGCCATACGTACATACAGTATTCGGTAAACTTCCCTTACTACTCCCCATTTGGAGCTCACCCTCAGGTATTATGGTTTGGCTGCACATAATGCATAAAATACCTCGTACCATTAAATACTAAAAAACGCAAAAAACGGATCACCAGCACGTACGTACGTACGTGTGTGGATACGTGGCCTAACCGCCATCTCAAGGAAAGTGTTTAGTGTCATTGTAAATGTTCTAGTAATGTACACTCATTAAGCATGTCAGCATGAAAGGCTTTGGTTGTCGGACACCTGAGCCACATTTGGAGGCCTACCACGATAGACAGCTGTAAACCTATCTTGCGGCTGCCGGTGCGGCTGTTGGGCGCAGTGGCAATGCATTGAGATTGCTCATGGGCACTTAAGATAACCAGACATGCCAGACAACAAATGGCAAGGCTTGTTTGTAGTACAAATAATGGGATAGCGCATTTGTAAGTATGTATATCTGCAGGTACATACAAACGTATGTACATCTGTATGTACGTACATACGTACGTACCTAGGTGTCTCAGTCATGCACATTGGCAACCTGGAAGAGAGCCTCATGAATAAATTTCTCTTGGTAGGCTTGATGCATAATGGATGATACCATTTGACCAACTAGGCCATTGGTTAATCACACTTTGAGCATACGTATGTATGTATGTAGCTGTCTATCTCTGTTTGAAGGTACCTGTAGCTACTAGGGGCTTCTCGCATGCCAGCCACTACGTACCTTCTGTGTTTACAATTATTGCGCAAATGTGCAATAATAGTAAATATGGAGGTATGGATTTGTGTGCAGGACAACCCAGGGGTGCAGTGCTCATGAGAATAGGCTTAATACAATGTATGGTACACATTTAAAGACACTACTGAAGGCCATTGCACCACATTGCACACACAGTCACATACGCAGGTAGCCTACACACATTCAAGTGCAGGCAGTCTTGATGCCCCCATAGCCAATGCCATTGTGGCTGTGTTGATCACAGTACGTACGTATGCAGGTCTGTGTAGCATCTACCCACAGTGGCTTACACAACACATGTGCAGTACGTACATTCAGTGACACACACTGCCAAGTGTCACGATACAGCATGGATAACACTGTGACGTGTGTAGTGTGAATTATGTGATTTCCACACTACGTACATCAGCGGAGGCAAGTGGCAGAGGGCAGTGACCAAAGACAGAGTGGAGTGAATAGCAATTCCACAATACACACATACATTTATAATAGCATGGAAAATAATTATATACTCTCTGTTACCAAGGAAACCTCATATACACATTTGATAATGTCACATACGTACTACTCCCTATTTGTAGCTCACCCTTAGGTACGTATTATGTTTTGGCTTCACAAATTACGTAAAATACCTCTGAAAATGTAAGAAAATGGATCTCCATATGTACATGTGTACCATATGTAGACACATCACCATCTCAACAAAAGTGTTTAGAGTGACTGTAAATTTCCTAGTAATGCCATTCAGCGCGACAACATGAAAGGGTTCGGTTGTTACAGGTGAGTCTCATTGGGAGGTCTAACACAACAGAGAGCTGTAAACAGACGTTGTGGCTGCCGGTGCGGCTGTTGGGTGCAGTGACAATGCAATGTGATTGATCATGGACAATTAAGATATGGCAGTTGTCATTGAATTAGACATTTCCCTTTCCCACCTAAACCGAGTGTAGATAAACATGCCAGTTTTGCAACTTTTCATTACTGATGATGACCCCAGTCTGGGTCAGAACGTCTAATTCAATACAACTGCCATTTGTCAAACTCCAGGCCAGTGATGTCCAAGATAGGAGTAACAATGGATGATACCATATGTGTGTACTTTGTGAGCTGGTATTAACTTGTTCAAACTTTGAGGAAACAACACAGCTCAGGGAGAAAGGCGACATGGGAAAACGGACCGACAACCGAGCCCCGAACCTGTGACCTACACTCTATCGTGGCATTTCAGCCATGCGAGCTACGATATCGGCCACGCTCCCTCGTTCAACATCGCCGCCTATGTGCCAGTCACGGGTGTGCTGAATCCATGACCGCTTAAGCTGTGTTGTATCCTCAGAGTTTGAACATGTTAATAGCAGCTCACAAACTATACGCTTACACTAGAGACAGAAGAGGCAGTTACACCATCCACCTCAGGCTTGCGGGCCGACGACCATCCAGCGCAAGTGCCAGCCTCAAGGTCACGGGTATTAAACGGTCGTGGATTCGGCATACCCCTAGTCTGGCTAGCTAGACCGTCCCACTTAACCGCCCAAGGCACAAAAGGGAAGGGATGGTCTAGTGGCAATAACGATTAGTTCACACCTTCACACTATCAAGCTCACACCTACGTAGTGCGTGTTGATAATATGACATATGGTCCGCCCCAACTACAGTATGTACACAGGAGTAATGTAGCGTATCGATCGCTACAGCACTCCTGTGTAGTTAAGGCAGACCATACGTCGGATGCACGAGTTCCAGGATTCCAAGGCATGACTGAGCTCCCGCAGACTATGAATACTATTAGCATGAATTCCTGTCAGTAGCATCTGATTGGTGTAAACTAATTGTTAATACCGCTAGAAAGTCCCTCCCAGCCCTAAGCGCCCCGGCGATTAAATGGGACGGTCTAGCTAGCCAGACTAGCACACCCGTGACTGGCACATAAGCGGCGATGTGGGATGAGGGAGCATGGCCGATTCCGTAGCTCGTGACTGAAACTCCGCGTTACAGCATAGGTCATGGGTTTGGGGCTCGGTTGTTGCACAACGAAAAAGGTTGTTCTGTTTACGTTTTGTTTCACAAAACGGAACAATAACATTATATTGTCACATACCATAGGTACATGTTATTTATCATGGCCCCAAACATGGAAGGTGAGAGGAACTGAATAATAAACTCCAACAAGGGGGCAAGCACCTGATTGGGATGCACATGTTGTCTGCTGCTGATTGCCGCCATCACCAAAAAACAACTGCAAAAGTTTGGCAGCACAGACGTAGATCTAATTAGCAAACAACCTTTGAACTGAAGTAACTTCTAGAATGGACAAGATTTGGATGGAAGTAACTTATAGAATGGACAAACTTTGACTACACCTTCAAGCACCCTCACACCATTGCTGTATCTGCTGTAAAATCTACGGACAAACTTTGACTACACCTTCACGCACCCTCACACCATTGCTGTATCTGCTGTAAAATCTACAAGCAGTGATAACTGACACTTGCGCTAAGTATAAACACTTTCTCATAGACATGTCGAAAACACTAGCCATGTCAATTGGAAAAGATCAAACGTTTCAGCAACCTACGACTGCCTTCATCAGTGAATGTAAAACACTTTCTATTTGTACTACGTAAGCTTGGTTTGGTGCCACACCAAACTACGTACATACATACGTATGCAGGTAGATACATGACCTGGCGCAGTCTTCATTCATTGCACTCAAAACATACGTATAACCTGTCCAGTGCACTGCAATGACACTGACACAAGAGGGCAGTGACACAGAAGGACTTGTCCCTGCCTCGTGCACTTACTTGTGTTGACTGCTTGACGGCAGTACAGAAGCCTTCTCGGCAATAGCTATGGCAACCGAGAGCACATCTGCCCCATGTGGTGCAGGGGCTGTGGGGTGGGCGGAGTCTGGTCCTGAATGTGTGGATGAGGACTTCAACGACTGCAGCTCTTTTAGCACTCTTCTGAACTGCTTATCCCCCGGGGCTACAGGCTGGGGGTGAGGATGTGAGGTGGGGGCATTGGAGGGCTCCGCAGTTGTAGCTGCTGGTTTACTGGACGACTTTGGCAGGTCGGCAGTCACTCTTGAAGGGTGGATGGGCAGCTGTAGGGAAGCAGGGCAAGGGTATCCACAGCAGACTAACACAGCTGCACACAAACATACAGCACTGGCGTTGTACTACGTAGCTATAGGAAACACTGTATGTACATTCAGTAATATACGTACTGCATGTAGTGGTGTAACATTTGACAAGGACACAGCTGGTGGTGACAGACACTGTGTCTCACTGCCACGGCAGAATGCATTAAAGGAATCATTGACATGCTTACAGCTCGGGTAAGCACAGTAGCTCATTAAGGCAGTGCATAATGATGATCATACATTTCAGTATGCACTTCTGTGCACAAACGGCAGTGTGCCAGGAGTTCCCACAGGAATGGAAGCATATTAGGAAAGAGTTTAAGCTCCAGTGGCTGTGTATAGGCAAAGGCATGCACACACACACACGCACACACACGTACCTTTGTGCTGGGGAGCGGCAAGGGCTTCTTCTTCACTTTAGGTGAGCCTTGGGGTGAGGTCTTCCCCTCGGTTCTCTGCAGCATGAAAGCAGTGGACATGTCAACAGTGCAAGGATAAGAGCACCCAACATAGGTTTGCTCTTATGTATATTACATACATAGCTCAAACATGGGAAGACTGATACTGAGCAGCACAGTGCCACACACCTCTCTCCTCCGCTAACATCTTATAACAGAACATACATACATATATGGATTATAACTGAAGATAACCCCTTGGGGATCACAGGCCAGCAGTATACAGCCATAGACTAAGACTACTTAAAAAAAGAATGTAAGTAGATCTACTGTATCTAATCCTACTTCACTTCAGCCAGCCCAACTCAGAGTTGCCAACAGAATCACAGCAGCAGCCTATTCCTACTGGCAGTGCACTGACAAGAGCTAGAGGCTGGGCAACAAACTCAGCTCCATTTTGCCTGTCTGTCTACTTGCAAGCTAGCTGAACCTACACTTTGGCTGAAGCCCTGAGGAGAGCCTATTGGCCTGAGGTGGTCATAGTAGTCTCCAGTGTCAGCTGGAACACACCAGCTGTTGCGCACTTCCACTGCCATCATTGCCCTACACACTGAAACTGAACTATCCACCGTCCACTGGACAATATCACTCAGATTAGCCTTACTGATCAACACACTAAGACCAGCTCTGGTGTGGGAGAGGCCCACCTACCACTTCTCAGTGAAGAGAGCCTAAGAAACCCACTTCTTAAACCTACGTACAACTCTCCTCCTCACAACTGATACAATAACCACCTGCTTCCTCCCAATGTGTATATAGCTTCCCTTAGGTGTATATGACGCAACAGTCTACAGTACGTGGGTTCTATTAACACATCCTTAAAAGGACACTCACTAATTCCTAAGGCTTCATATTCACAGTTACACATATATACAGTGCATATCATGTACATACATACACCCTATTTAGGCAAGGATTCCTGCTTTGATCTCACCACAGGAGCTCACTGGGTACACAACTGCTTTGCCTAATTCAGAATGGTTGACAACTTTTGACACACCTTCCAACCATCCCACCTCACCATGTCTGGAACACACCAACACAGAAATGGCCAAAGTTTGCCCATGTGCACCTCACTGACAGGTGAGGATGTCACTAGCCATACCGACTACTACGGCTTATAAGTACACAGCTGTCATAGAGTGTTACAGGATAGGAGAAACACGGATGTGCCCATGCACGGAAAAATTCAACGACGGTGCTGGCAAAGAGTACACATTAGAACACACACGCACACATGTTTTGTAACACTGGCTTGTGACAATGATTGCCTTTACGTATACAGTGACACAAGGCTGCTGACGATGACTGCCATTGATGGCATGCCACACATACATGGACACGCATGCACACACACACACACACACACACACACACACACACACACACACACACACACACACACACACACACACACACACACACACACACACACACACACACACACACACACACACACACACACACACACACACACACACACACACACACACACACACACACACACACACACACACACACCTGTAGTGGTGATGGAGATGTTGTGGTCCCAGGATGACTAGAGAGGCTGGAGAGGCTGGAAATGCTGTCCATGGAGGCAGACCGAGAGATCTTGCGCCCAGCACTGCCACTGGCAGTCTGCCGAGCTGGCTCCTCAAGGAAGTTACCTCTCTTCCTGGGCTTCTGCAGTGCACAGCAGAGGATGCCAAGTGCTATCATCCACATCCACCCCCTACAGCTTGCAGATGTGAAAGCCTGCCAACTGTTGCATGACCTAAACATGCACACTGGTCATAGACAACACACACCACTATTCTGCAACTGTGTGTCACCATAGATTATCCAAACTGAATATGGAGACACAACGAAATGTACTTGCTGAGTGTATGTATGAAGCCAGCCAAGGGAGCTACTTCCTGTCGTGGCTAAGGGCACCTGCTGTAAGCAAGGAGTGCACAGAGCAAGAGGCATAGCCTCCAGGGAAGGCTGTCCTAGTCATACCTATGTACATACATACTAAATACACAGGCGCACTGTAGCACTGGGTCCTCAGTGTTGACGTAACATGTGAATACATGTCTGACATTCCTATTGGCTAGCAAAGTACTACCATCACTGATTGGTGGACAGCGGACATGAATGGGCCCATTCACACTCCCCCAAGTGCTGGGCACTGATAAGGCAATATCACTGACTGCGCAGGATGCTCGCAACTGCATTAGGGCGCATTAGACAAGGACTAAAGTCTGCTAAGTGATTCGCACCTCCATATGTAGCACTGATAGTCTGACACGCTAGCCCTCCACTTGAGGGGTCCATATTATCTCAAGCATCAACCTATACAGGTCTGCCTTTGCGGATTAATCAGAGGGATCAATCAAAATTTCAGAACATGCATTAATGTGTAAATGCCCACATTTCTCCAGAATAGAGAGCACAATTGAATCCAGCACAGCATATGTATGTGCACAACCATTTGGAGATGGCAGGGACAGAGAAGTAGCTTAAACTGAATCAGTTGCAATACAATCATCGCAGACACACTGAGAACTCCTCTGTCGGTTTTCAAGTATCAACAACAACACCCAGAAGGACTTGTAAATCTAAAAACAACAACCCGATTCAAGCACATGCAGAGGCAGTTCACAAGCACTCTCCACCTCCTCTTAGGGCTGGCTCATACGAACAGTAGCACTCTTCTGAACACACTTGAAGTAATACCCCAAACCAGCCAACACCGCCATCACTACACCCCACTGAAGAGCCACAAGTAGGCAGGGGGAGAACAGCTGACTGTGGTGGGTCTTTGTCTGCTGAATGACTGGGAGGAGATTACCAATTCAAACGCAGTCAATAGAACACCACCACCTAGCCAGTTTGACACCTTTCTCAGCAGCAGGCTGGTGTGGGGTACTGCCAATGGATCAGCCAGTCACTCAAATACCACCTTCTCTGTACCTCTCTCCTAGAGTACATACGTACGTACATAATGATGCTGGCCAAATCACCTCTTCCACGTTCACTCTACTGTCCATGTTTGTAAGAAAAATACACTTTGGGCACAACAGCATTTGCTAATTGGACTAAAATCACTACCACATGTACAAAACTTTGGTTGCACCATTGAAGGCTGATCCTCCTTCCATTAGTGGAGGGGCTAGCATGTCAGACAAGGCCACACACACGCATGCACACACGCACGCAGTCATGTGCATCTATAGCGATCATTACACCACAGGTTTGTGAACACTATTGGAAAGAAAAGCATACATGTAGCAGAGCCAAGGTCAGAGAAGTCACTGATGCTACATATGTAATGAGCCTGAATTAGCAAAATTGAATGCAAGCATGACACAAACATGCACACACTCACAGGAGGAAGAGCTGGAGGATTGGCTGGGGGAAGTCCCTGCAGTGATGAGTACAGAGCAACACATAAGTACTTACGTACATACACAAACTCGTGAGCCCTACCCTGTCTATCACTATCTCTACTCTGCCAGGATATTAAGCGGTTATGCAATAGCGGGAGGGTGTAAAAGGCTTGGCTGTGCAAGACTACATATGTACGTACGTACATACACTAATTCAACAACAGCACACATAATGGGATGCACCAGACAACTACACTTGGGCCCTCTGTGCTCTCAGTCTTAGTGAAGTAGCTGAGCACTCCACACTCCACTGAGAGCTCTTTACAGCGTACACACACTCTGCCACCACTGGGGGGATTGGTAGTGAGTAACATACGGTCTCACCTCAATCAGAGACTGGTACTCCCGAGAAGTGGCTGAATGGAGAAGGAGGAAGATGGGGCAGGTTGGAGGAGGGAAAGGGAGGGAAAGGGGAAGGGAAGGGGAGGAGAGGGGTGGGAAAGGAGAACAAAGTGGCATAATGTGAACTTGTGTGTGGTAAAGTTCATACATGTTGACCCGATCAGACAACTACACACATTAGCCAGATTTGACAGAACATCTCAGAAGCTGCCAAGTCTACCTACGTATTATACATACATACATGCAATAGCTAAATATTATATACATATATATATATCTACGTACTCAAAAGTCAGTGCCAAGTCCATAACATGCAGCAATAACCCTCATGGCCGTCCCTCCTGTAGCTGTAGACGGTGCTGCATACAGCATGTCTCACCCAGCTCCTCCTTCTTGCTGTCCAAGGAGCCTGTCCGCTGGTGCCCTCGAGCCTTCAGCCCCACCAGTGTTGTCTTGATCTCGTCCGTGCTCACACCCTGGACCACACCCTTCTTCTCCAGACCAGGCAACCTCACCCCACCCAACTTCTCTGGCTTGGCTGAGACTGGTGGTTTGTCCCTGTTGCTGTGTTTGTGTGCTGCTGCCGCCAGCCTCCCAGGAGTGGTTCTGCCCGGTTGGGGAGTCACGTCCTTGTCAACCACCTCGTACATGTTAGTGTCCGGCTCAAAGTCCACCAGTGACCGAGTGGGAGGTGGCACTTCACTCTTCCCAGCATTGGCTGGAGAGGATGACAGCTTCTTCACATGTTCTGCGAAGGGGACGGGGAGTGGGGGAGGAGGCCGTCTGGGCTTGGGCTTGACTACGGGTGGGTTAAATTTGGCCTGGCTGCTTCTGCCACTGACAACAGCAGAGTCCATCTGTTCCATCTCTGTCCCGCTACTAGCAGATGCGCGGCCTTCGCTGCTATCCTCTGCTGTGGGGGAGGGGCTTCCCACCAGGTTCAGCTTTGATGACTTCTTCTTGGGAGTCTTCCAGGCCTTGTTCACAGCCGTGTACAAGGCTGACTTCTCATCCTCTCCCTCCTCTTCCTCCTCACTGTGCTGCTCTACTGGGGAGCCCTCCTTGCTGATGGGGCTGTCTGCACGTGCCACGTGCGGTTCCAGCTCTACTAGTTGACCAGTGTTCAATGAGCGTGCAGCACTCTCAGAAGGGGCCTCGGTGGAAGTGCATTTCAATCCACCCCCACCACTCTCATCAATATTAACCTGCTCTGCGTCTCCCCTGGTGTCAGAGGCACCGGATGATTGCTCCCCACTCAATCTATCTGCTACTTCCGACTCTACCTCCACCCCAGTGAGCAGCATGTCGTCGAAGCTCTTGGACGGGGGCATGCCTGTGCTACCTTCCTGCTTGCTGCCCCTGGCAGACCTCTTTCCATGCGAGGGAGGAGGAGGGAGGACCACGTTTGGTTCATTGTCTGCAGGGGTCTCCACCGCAGAGGGAGGGGATCCATTGGAGGGAAATTTGGCCCAATCCACGACGGTGGGCGGGGACTGAGTTCGGGTGAGGAATGGGAAAGCATACTGACGTCTATCATTAGTGGTGCCTGCTGGACAACTTAACACCAGAATAAACAGGCAAAGATGATTGTCATTTGTCACAGACGGAGGAAAGTGAGAAAAGCTCACTAAATAACATGGGGGCATTCAACTTACTACTGCGCTGTGAATGCCTAGGTATATGTAGGCAAGCCACATGCAGAGCAATGTACACACATTCCTATGCACCCTTCTCACAGCCACAAGTTAGTACATGCATGTGGGAACGTTTGTTCATCCCACTCATTCAAACCAACAGCTATGTACATGGTCTCGTACAATGTCCACTTCGTCAAACAGCTGCCTGCTGTTCAGAAGGTACGTACGTACGTACACACGTATGTAGCCTTGGAAACTTCATCCACATTCCTGGAAATGATGTCAGCATGACATGCCACTGTCCCACGATCAGCCCTCCATGATGGCACACATTACTTAGCTAAAGAAACATTGCATGACATTTGATATCGCTTCATGTTACTCAATTGTATTGGAAAGGTGGACACTTCAGAGCATCAGCAAGACCTTCCTCCATCTTAGTAGTGGAGTACGCCACACTGCCATGTGGTGCCGTTATTACACAATACCATGATCTGACAGGACATCCAGGACTCTGGGAATGAAATGTTACTTCGCCAGGAATGTGGACGCAGTTTCCAGGATCACTCTCTGAATGACAGTAGCCATTTTGAAGAAGTGGGGTGGATTATGATATTAATAGTTAGAGTATGCGTGATAATCTTCACACTACAGTCGTGAATTCACACTCATACATATGTATGTTGTGCACAATTTTCAAACTCTGCATATATAATGCAAGCTATAATCTCCATGCATACAATACACACATACAGATTGGTTACCTTTGGTCCTGCTTGCTCTGCACCCTTTGGCCCCGGGGCTGTATAAGTAGAAAAATGAAAACCAAACAATGTTGTGTTAAAGTAATGAACACAGCTTACACTCTAATAGAGTGCAAATTGCCATTTCAATACCATTTTATGACATAATGCTGTACATACCCACAAATTACTATGAACCTATGTACATACTTTGTCCCATTTTCAGATGAAACAAGAGACATGTACAAGAACTACAGCAACAAACACAAATCACAAAGTGTGGAGGAGGACTACAGACAATGGGATGTGTACATACGTACGTATGTACGTATGCGTGTCACATCCCTACTGGTGCCAGGACTGTGGTGGCAGCAACAGCCCACCCAATCACATTGCTGGCATAGGTACAGTACGCATGTGCTGAGTTTGGCACAACAGGTGGAGGACTGGGTGGCACAACGGACGGAGGACTGGGTGGCACAACGGGTGGAGGACTGGGTGGCACAACGGGTGGAGGACTGGGTGGCACAACGGACGGAGGACTGGGTGGCACAACGGGTGGAGGACTGGGTGGCACAACGGGCGGAGGACTGGGTGGCACAACGGGCGGAGGACTGGGTGGCACAACGGGCGGAGGACTGGGTGGCACAACGGGCGGGGGACTGGGTGGCACAACGGGCGGGGGACTGGGTGGCACAACGGGCGGGGGACTGGGTGGCACAACGGGCGGAGGACTGGGTGGCACAACGGGCGGAGGACTGGGTGGCACAACGGGCGGAGGACTGGGTGGCACAACGGGCGGAGGACTGGGTGGCACAACGGGCGGGGGACTGGGTGGCACAACGGGCGGGGGACTGGGTGGCACAACGGGCGGGGGACTGGGTGGCACAACGGGCGGGGGACTGGGTGGCACAACGGGCGGGGGACTGGGTGGCACAACGGGCGGGGGACTGGGTGGCACAACGGGCGGAGGACTGGGTGGCACAACGGGCGGAGGACTGGGTGGCACAACGGGCGGAGGACTGGGTGGCACAACGGGCGGAGGACTGGGTGGCACAACGGGCGGAGGACTGGGTGGCACAACGGGCGGAGGACTGGGTGGCACAACGGGCGGAGGACTGGGTGGCACAACGGGCGGAGGACTGGGTGGCACAACGGGCGGAGGACTGGGTGGCACAACGGGCGGAGGACTGGGTGGCACAACGGGCGGAGGACTGGGTGGCACAACGGGCGGAGGACTGGGTGGCACAACGGGCGGAGGACTGGGTGGCACAACGGGCGGAGGACTGGGTGGCACAACGGGCGGAGGACTGGGTGGCACAACGGGCGGAGGACTGGGTGGCACAACGGGCGGAGGACTGGGTGGCACAACGGGCGGAGGACTGGGTGGCACAACGGGCGGAGGACTGGGTGGCACAACGGGCGGAGGACTGGGTGGCACAACGGGCGGAGGACTGGGTGGCACAACGGGCGGAGGACTGGGTGGCACAACGGGCGGAGGACTGGGTGGCACAACGGGCGGAGGACTGGGTGGCACAACGGGCGGAGGACTGGGTGGCACAACGGGCGGAGGACTGGGTGGCACAACGGGCGGAGGACTGGGTGGCACAACGGGCGGAGGACTGGGTGGCACAACGGGCGGAGGACTGGGTGGCACAACGGGCGGAGGACTGGGTGGCACAACGGGCGGAGGACTGGGTGGCACAACGGGCGGAGGACTGGGTGGCACAACGGGCGGAGGACTGGGTGGCACAACGGGCGGAGGACTGGGTGGCACAACGGGCGGAGGACTGGGTGGCACAACGGGCGGAGGACTGGGTGGCACAACGGGCGGAGGACTGGGTGGCACAACGGGCGGAGGACTGGGTGGCACAACGGGCGGAGGACTGGGTGGCACAACGGGCGGAGGACTGGGTGGCACAACGGGCGGAGGACTGGGTGGCACAACGGGCGGAGGACTGGGTGGCACAACGGGCGGAGGACTGGGTGGCACAACGGGCGGAGGACTGGGTGGCACAACGGGCGGAGGACTGGGTGGCACAATGGGCGGAGGACTGGGTGGCACAACGGGTGGAGGACTGGGTGGCACAACGGGTGGAGGACTGGGTGGCACAACGGGTGGGGGACTGGGTGG
Organism: Aplysina aerophoba; assembly: GCA_949841015.1. Taxonomy (NCBI): domain Eukaryota; kingdom Metazoa; phylum Porifera; class Demospongiae; order Verongiida; family Aplysinidae; genus Aplysina; species Aplysina aerophoba. The sequence continues at coordinate 2,927,529 of OX465052.1, read as the reverse complement.
CACAACGGGTGGGGGACTGGGTGGCACAACGGGCGGAGGACTGGGTGGCACAACGGGTGGAGGACTGGGTGGCACTGGTATACTGGACATCAGGGTCTGGTGCCAGAAAGAGTGCCATGATTTTAGCCATGTGCGTAGGTATGCATGTACCATATGAGGAACTGTCATTCAAGAGAGTGCAGCGACACTTCAAATCAATTGGCTGCTTGCACAAAAACAAGAAAGAAAGAACTGAAACTGAATGCAGGCCACAAAGCCATAAATGCCAACTGAAACCACGTATGTACATACAGTGGCTGTTCACACAGAGAGCTAAAACAGAGGCAGACGTTGCAATTGCAAAATACGTACCTCAAGTGTTACACTGAGGTTGGTGTGCACGGTGCTAAGCACCCTCAGCTCCGGCACAGACAGACCTGCTGCTCACCTGATTGGGGGTGGGGTCTCAGGACCTCTGGCAGCACAGCGGGGATGACAAGTCCCTTGCGACGGGCCACCACCAGCTTCATTGCAATGCAGAATTCTTCCTCAGAGAGCGAGTTGTCTTCGTTAATGTCAGACAGCTTCCTGCAGGTATAGGGAACACAGACACATTCTATAACACATGCTGGCTGCTAGGGGAGGGACGCAGGTCTGCTCGCTACTGCATACAGAATGTCAGGGGATACACTGCCACACTCTAGGAATGAGTGAATAATAATATTCACAGCATTGCACGCACACTCACACTGCAACCGTACACAGTAGACACACCCATACCCAATATGCACATGCGTACACACCCACACCCACACCCACACACAACACACCCACACCCACACAACACACGCACGCACGCACGCACGCACACACACACACACAAATAGGGGCACATCCAAGTACACGCCACTTCATGTGCCAACTGTACAATTATGTATGTACAGTTACGTACACACTTTCCACACACAACTAGGCATAGTGCTACGGATATCAGATGTGTGTAATGCACACAAGAAATGATGCCAGCTACAGAGCAGCACACCGAGCCTTGGCAAAGTGCAACAAGCTGACAATCGCAACTGAGTTGTGATTGGCTCTTACCAAATATGGGAAAGCTCGTGGTTTGGTAACTTTGACTTGACAAAGAAACTTCTAGCTTTCTCACCTGCAGTAGGAACAGACCAGGTCATGCGCAACATCACATGCAAAACAACACATGCCTGTGCACACACGAAGATTATGCACGACAACATCCACCCAAACCAGGAATGTGTTTGCATGGGAATATACACACCTACCCTAACATACATACATACATACATACACATATCCACACACTAGTGCCTATACGCCTGTGTGCTTGTGCAAGGACGTCACTTTCTCCAGTACTCTACATGCAACTTCCCCTAAGGCCACACCTTTGAGAAGCCCATTCTCTGGGCTCAAATCCCAGAACTGAGCGACCAACTTCTGCCTCATTTCGTCAGAGATGATCCAGTCACTGTCTGAGCCTTGCTGTCCGGGGTTGACTGGTGTGGCAATACTGCTCTCCTTCCCCGCTGCAACAGGGGTCTGACTGGTCCAAGGGCTGTTGGCTGGCAGTTGTGACACCGGCTGCTGGGAGATTGGAGCGGGAGTGGGAACAAGAATGGGGTTGGCTTTGCTGCTGGCTTGGGGTTGGGATGTAACCCAGGGGGAAACCATCGGCTGGACTGGGGCAAACCCACTGGCAACAGCTTGGGATATGGCCACGCTGGGCTGGCCTTGTCGTGGTGGGCGGACTAGACCGCCTGGTAGCATGGTGGTAGACGAAGACGACCCAATGGCTGTGGAAGTGCCTACGGGAGAGGAGAGCTCGGAGCCTATGTCACCGGCACTGCTAGTGCTCCCTCGCAAGGGAGTGGATACCTCTGCACCCAGGGGGAACATGACAGCACCTGTAGAAGGATCAAGGTGGTCTGGAGACTCTCGGCCAAGATTGAAGTTAGAAGCAGAGTCAGCCTCATCCCTGAGTGTGGAATAGCGGTGTTTCTTCTTTGCTTGTTCTGGAGAACTAGACACCACCTTAGGGGAAAGGGGAGGGGAATTCCCTCCCTTCTTCATAATTGATCCCTTCGATGCCTTCCTTCGGTGGGCGATAAACTTCGTCAGCTTTGAATGCTTCACAGGGGTTGTCCCTGAGTTGTCCCCACTGACGTCCACCCCGCTAGCCCCTCCTCCGCCCATGGTCGATGCCCTCGGCATGGTGGCATATGCAGTGCCCGAGCTGACACCGCTGTAGCTGTTGGCCAGCACTACAGTTGAGGGGTCCTCCAGAAAGGCTGCCGCTGGATTCGTAGACACGTGGCCCATGCTGGCACTCGACTCCCAGGTGGGGCTGGGGTTGAGGGGTGCATCCACGTCGTCCAAATCCAGAAGACTCATCCTCAGATGTTGTGTTGCAGAGTGTTGCAAAGATTGCCAAAACACTCCACTGCTCCAGTACAAACAGCTGTACAAGACAGAGGCACAGACCAACTCATACAAAATGACTAACGTCAGCATGTAATCATTAGCTAAACCACACCAATGTGTCAAACTGTGTGTGTGTGTATGTGTGTGTGTGTGTGTGTGTGTGTGTGTGTGTGTGTGTGTGTGTGTGTGTGTGTGTGTGTGTGTGTGTGTGTGTGTGTGTGTGTGTGTGTGTGTGTGTGTGTGTGTGTGTGTGTGTGTGTGTCTACAAGATGCAGTGCCAGTGCTGCAGCCACATGACACTGCTCATTACATCACTGACCCCCAACAATACTGACAGGATGGAAGGCTAAGCAACATAAGGCAGAAGGAATGCAAGATGATTGGGTGTCACATACACTTAGAATTGAGGCACAAATAGGCCAACTACTACCTACAATTATACTGCCACATAATCACTGTAGTCACGCACACACGCGCACATGCACATGCACGTACACACACACACACACACACACACACACACACACACACACACACACACACACACACACACACACACACACACACACACACACACACACACACACACACACACACACACACACACACACAACCATCCATCCATCCATGTTTCGTAACACTCTCTCACACATACACACTTCCACACAGAACAAACATACGTACACATCCCAATCCATGTGCACGTGGGCAAACATCGTCGTGTACAATAAACACACACATCTCCGTGCATGCAACACCCAGTGTAGCACCTACGTATACAATATATAGCACGCATGTACGTACGAACACGATCAGATACACAACACAAGGGGCCCAACTACGTAAGTATGTTCGTACTGTTTGAAGTGCATTGTTGGAGCGCGACCAGCCGAGCTCGCTGTGGCGCTAGGACTACAGATAGGGAAGAGCGGCTGCTGGAATGTGGGGCGATCTACAACTAGATCAAATCAGGAGAAGCTAGGATTGAAAGGTAAAACTAGAGAGAAAGTGCTCTATCGACAAATTAGGCAATTTAGAGAGTGCAAGTGAGACACGCGTTACCTTGCCGGTCTTGATTCTACAAGAAATTCAGAGGACGTGTATCAACGGAACGGCCATCTTTGTCGATCAGTGAGGCAAGCATGACGCGCCAGTGACGCGTTCGTGTGGGGATGATGTAAGTAGGCTAAGATGGCGGCCACGACTGACAAGTTAAAGAAAATAAGGCCTTTTCTGACGATCGCCAAGCAGTATGAACCGAGGGATAAAGTGGTGGCATATTACAGTTAGTGTTATTGTATTAAGTGTTTTCTATGGGACAGGTGTGTTCTGGTCTGCTGTCCGATATAGTTAGGGAACTAGTTAGTTACTGAGTCTCAACAAGGGATGGGATCACTGGACACAGCGGGCTTTTTGGCCTTAGGTAGAAAGATCACCTTATTACTGCACTCTACAGTATGTCAAGTCAGATACTAAGGTAAAATTAATGGGGTAACTCCGTGAAAACTTACTTGTCGTCGCGTAATTCAACAGTTGATAAGCGACAAACGTCCAACTTGCATATCAGGTACTAGCATCTATGTCCACCTCGCACATCAATACTAAACTAAATTGCGCTTACATTGGATGATGTATAATATACGGACAAGCTGTTTTTCTATGTTTCTTCTGCTAACTGGCGTTCTGGATTGAATCAATAACTTGAATGGAAACCTAACCCCAACCCTAACCCTAACACTAAAGTTGTTAGAGCCGGGCCGAGGTATCGTTTCCGAAGTGAGTGTCCCGGCGCGAGTCGCCAACTGTGAATGATTAAGCCCGGCTCTAACCGAGCTCTAATAACTTTAGGGTTAGGGTTAGGGTTGGGGTTAGGTTTCCCCTTCAATGTCAGTTCAATCTAGAATGCCGGTTAGTGAAAGAAATGCTCGGTTCGAGCTGGACTTAATCGTTCAGAGTACAGTCGACATATTGAAAAATGGTGAATCACACCGGGACACTCACTTCGGAAACGGTACTTCGGCCTGGCTCTAACAACTTTAATGTTAGTGTTAGAGTTGGGGTTAGGTTTCCATTCAAGTTGTTGATTCAAAAACGGCTTGTCTGTATATTATTCATGGTCCTGTACATTTCCTGAAATATTTGTAGAATTCTGCCGATCGGTCAAATGGAGGTGGATGGCGTAACACCGTGAATTTCAGAAATAGCAAGTGCATGGCTGCCCGTATGGACTACGTCGAGAGTGTTGACAGTGCAGTGTGTGGCAAACATGCTGATTCTTATTTTGGAGCAAGTTTTTCGTAGAATTAAAGTGTCCTAATGTGTGTAGATCTACATCTATGTTGACAGGAAAGTTTTTGCACGAGCATTTTGTACCCCCACAGGAAGTTGCCTCTCTATCGCAGCAAGGAAGAATCGCCGCGGCTCACCACGCATGTGAGGTATAGAGTAAGTATGCCTGCCTAGGTACGTACATTTCAATCGCAAATGTACTGTCGTAGTTACAGCTGTTGGAAGACATTTTTTATGGAGTTACCCCATTCGCGGAGTTACCCCACGTGATCTTACCTTTAGGGCAAAGATGACATTAATAATACTTCGCTACTCTGCAGAATTTAAGGCCTCGCTTAGTATGACCACAGAACGTACTAGGCCCTACTAGTCTATGGTCTGACGTATGTAGCCAAGACCCTCTTCCAGCCAAAATGGAGGCAGGAAGTGGGGCTGGCTACATACACCGTTCTATGTCTGGTCAAGCCCCCCTTGCTGCTATAGGACCTCGCAGTACTCTTCAAGATTGCTGTAATGCTTTTCCCTCTCACATGCTCCCAGTGTACATGCATGGTGTACAGCTCGGTATACCTTTGGCAAAGAATGACCCAGTAGCTAAGCAATACCTTGGGCAGCTCCTTGGGAAGGTGGAAACAGTGAGTCATTCTCAAGTACTGTGTGAAGTGTATACCTCTCAACACATGTGTAGAAAGTACACAGCTTTTGTGATTTCCCTATACGTAGCATTGTGTAATATTGTATGACTGCGTAGATGGGGTAACGTGAGTGAACCCACCGTAGCTCAAGATGTAGTTGACACTCCAGGTCTGCAGGAGTGTGTATGTACTTATATATCACGTTACCGGGGCAATTGGATGATATCTTAGGTGTTATAAACCTTATATGTATTTATATATCACGTTACCAGGGGAACCGGGTGATATCTGAGGTGTTATAAACCTTATATCCAACACTGACACTGATACTGGTGATGTATGTCATATCACTAGTAGTAATGTTATACTTATCATCAGACAAAGACCCCCTCAACAGCGTAGAAGAAATCTGGCATCCATACTCTGCGACACTTAGAGTGTGCTACGCCATCAACGACTCGTTGTTGATTTCGAAGATAAGGAGGAATAGACCTTTTTCATAATTACGTCACAAATCGTCGTTGGCAGAAACTCGGTTGTAACGAAGATGGCATTTAGGGATGAGATCTCAGCGAAACTTGAGATAGCACTTAAAGCAGCTTCGCTTCGAGGAGTCCGCAGACAAGAAACAGCTATTGAAGACCCTATTCGGCTTCACAAAGTGGCCGACTTGAAGTCGCTATGCAAGGAGTTACGCATCAAAGCCGGTGCTGCCACCAAGGCAGAATTGGTTGGGCACCTTTCATCGCAGTGTCAGATTGGGATGTTTTCGGAAGATGATGGCTCTGTAAAAGCACCATCCACATTAACCCCTGCAGTACAGCAGCAACTATCGGCTCTGCCGCCTTTCGAGTCTGTGAAGAATTGGGTAAAAGATTTGTCAGCATTAAAGAACTTCACATTCATGGACTTGTACACGTACTTGATCAAAAGCAAAGACAAGGAGTGTGATCATAAGAGTCTGAGGACTTTCAAATCACTCCAGGCTTCTTCATACGTACTTCAAACATTAACTAGTGAGGAATGTGTGGATGAGTCCAATCCAGGGCACTGAATACATCTATGTGCGATGTCACTGCATGACGTCACTGACAGCCTCACTAGTTTATCTTTGAAGTATGAATAGGCCTTGAGGAATTGGGTTGGGCGGACAGAGCACAGAAGAGAGCGCAAAATGCCCAGAAAGCAAAGGAGGCGGCTAGCATTAAAAGGACTTATCGAACAGCTTCACAATGCATACCGATCGCGAATTGGGTTACTGTGAAGCAGGTACGAACACTGTGTCTGATGCCGTCAAATTGTCAGGAGACAAGGTTGCCTTTCGAAGGATGGCATTGAACTGGTGACTCATCCATTATGAAGCTGATGCCAAAGATAACACTAGCAGGTATACATTGTGCTGACATGTATTGCGATACTAGCTGCAGAAAGCATGCAGGCTGAGGATCGACATCCTGAAGTGCATCACATTCAGCAGGCATGGCTCAACCTCGCTTGTAAATAACGAGCTCCTGTACCTGCCTGTCCAAATAGGTGAAGAAGGATAGGTCTGTGTTTGTACCTGCTTCACAGAAACACGATTCGCCATCCTAGGCATTTTGTGTTCTCTCCTGTGCTCTCCGCCCAAACTGGTATCGTAGGTATCCACCTCAGCTTCGCGTCCTTGAAGATGGTGGGGACGTACTCTACATCTTCAAGGTTTTTGGACGGCCTTCCGGAAACAAAGTACTCGCCGTAAAGGCAATGATGTGTCTTCAGCTCCCATTTATCACGTGAAACGGATTTGATCCAGAGCTCCCTCCTTCTCGCATCTTCAGGGAAGTGGTGAAACGTCACATGCGAGTCCTTGCTGAAACGATTGGCGCAGTCAACGGCACAACAACTGACAGGCATTGTTGAAATCCCTATCTTACACACGTGCGTGCAGTTTCTATTGCCAACCATAACAAAGCGAACAGAATAGTGACGTTACTATGAAAAAGGTCTATACAACGATATCGTCTCGCTCTCCACTTGGTTGGCTGCAGTGGTGCGTGTAGCAACTCGTACGAGTCGCTGGAAGCCGGGTGGTCTGTCATTGTACCCGTCGGATCTGCTTGGTTGACTGCAGTGGACACTTGAAGTTGGAAGGTGGACGCTCCGTCACCGAAGACGTCCTGTACGGGTACTCTGCCATCCGTAGTTTGTGAAATTTAAGAGTGCACTCTGCCGTCAACACTCTAAGTCATTCATAGAATGCTGAGGTATCAGGTATCAGGTATTCTTATTTAAACTGGGGAACCGTTAGCCATTGGCTACTGTAAGTGGCACCCAGAAAGAAAAGGAAAATACATACAAAGAACAAATGAAGCATAGAAAAAGTAACAAAAAATGAAACAGTACAAATTGAATCAATTAATTGAAACGAAAATGTAATGAAATCCAATATATACCAAGCTCATATAGAAGTCAATTTCAATTATAAATAATACTGTCAGTGGATAGTCAACGTTCAAGAAGAATCATTACAGCGGTTGGTAAAAGCCTTGTAGTCTGCAAGTGTCCTAATGTCGGGTGGAAGAGATCTCCAGAGTGAAGCCCCAGCAAAACTGAAAGCCTTCTGCCCAAAGGAAGTTCTAGTTGTGGGAAGATTGAGTTGAGAGGAAGATGAAGAACGAGTGTTGTAGTGGGTGGAAGGAGCAGAGAAAAGTTGAGAAAGGTATGGAGGAGACTGAAATGACAAGCACTTGGAACATAGTTTGGGCAAGGTGGAGGTTTCTTCTGGCAGACAGGGTGGACAGTCCTAGTTGTCTACGAGCAGCAGAAGCAGAGTAATCCCTACGCCTACGAAGAACAGTACAACAGGCAAAATTGAATAAAGTTTGTAGTCTAAGAGCTTCAGCTTTGGTGCAGCCAGACCATACAACATCACAATAATCAAAAGAGGGAAGAATGTAAGACTTGACATAGAGAAGAAGAAGAGACTGGGGCAGAAACCAAGAAAGTCGACGGAGGAGTGGTCTGTGAGGTGTTCATCTTGAGCCCATTCCTTACCAGCCACAAGTTAGCCAAGTCAAGGGAGATTTGAAGAGAAGATTCTAGAGTGAAAAGGCTGTCACTAACAATGAAGATGGTGGTGTCATCAGCAAAGAGTACAGTGGAGTTTGCAGGAAGGACAGAAGGAAGATCATTGATAAATGAGGAGAAGAGAGTGTGTCCAAGGATCGAGCCTTGAGGCACACCAGCATGTGGGAAACCAAGGGAAGAACAAGAATCAGCAACACGAGTGACATGGGAGCTGTTGGTGAGGTAAGAGCATTGAGCATTGTGAGCATTTGTAGAGAAGCAAGTTTGGGAAGAGCTGCAGACTTCTCTTTCCCATTGTGTACAGGACATCTGCAAGACTTGCTGGAAGGCATTGCCACTATTTGAGATAAGTGTTAAATGAACAACCTCCAGTACCAGGTTGATATCCTTCACTGTCATCCATGTAATGGTGATGAAGATGATGATGATGAAGCATTATTACTCAAGCTGTGATACATGAATATAGTCCTTAATGGTCAATCTAAGCTTCTCTACAAGTTCTTGTGCCAGTGCATTTGCATCTGGCTGAACAATGTGGATTTTTGGGGGTGAGAACAGCCTAGGACATTTGAAGGCTGCCAAGGGGGCCTTCAAACTGCTTCCCAACTGCCTCTGAAAGTAGTCTAATCCAGGCTGGGTACACGCCTTAGCGTATGCAATCAGTTGCTGATGTTGTGGACTGGATTGTGGTGCGTCACCAGTCAGGTGTTGTGCAACTGCTTGCACATTAGGTGTGTGTCCTACCTGTATGGCAGCAGAAACCTTGGTTATAGTTCATAGCACTCAAGGGCAAGCGGAGCATCCCCCTCCAGGAAGTAGCAAGGCTTCACAAACGGCTCACCCCAATCTATTGTTAGTGCCACCTCAAGCTGGAGGTTGGCTTTCTTCTGTGCATCAGCGAAGGAGAGGAGTTTAGGTCGTATGGAGGGTCCGATGTCATCGTTTTGTTGCAGGAAGGGCTCAATTTCTCCAAAATAGAGCACGAGCATCTTAACTACTTCCCACTTACTCCACCACCTTGTGGGTGAGTAGGACACCATGCTTTGGCCTACTTGTGATCTCCACAGGACCCTGGTCTTAGGACTGTGACTGAAAAGGGAGATCCACAGGTGCAAGAACTCCTTGAGGTTGGGTGTGATGAAGTTGTCGCCAACATGGTCCAATGTGTGTGAAAAGCAACCAATGTCCACAATTAATGGATACACGACTTTCACAGTCTGCATAGCCAAATTGTTGACTGATGCCCGGTCTCTCATTGCAGCAAGGAGTAGCTCTGACTTCACACTATACTTCAGCACACTAATGAGCTCTCTTGCCACCTCCTCACCAGTCATGGACTTTGCTAGCATTTGCATGCGTATCAATTGTTGCTCGAGGTTCCATTCGTCACTAACAAAGCGCACAGTATGGCCATTGCCTCACCAAGTCGGGAGGTGCCATCAAAGATGACTGACAGATGCTTGTTTGTGATCTCTTCATGGATTTGTTCCTCCTCACGTTTCAGGATGAATGGCACTAAGTCAAACATGTGGCGGTGGTCGGCTAAACGGTATGATTCTCTTCGAGCAGGTCCCTAAAGCTATCCAACTTGGACAGAGGAATACCTGCTCGAAAGAAAGGCAGTGACCACCTTAACCCGATATACTTGCTGTTGCACTGGGAGGGTCTCACCACGCAAATGTTCCTTCTCGTTATGCTTTGAAAGAGACACTGCAATGCCTCTTTCAACTCAAGCTTTTCTTTGCCGCTTGCGTGCTTCTGGGACTGTATGTGATTATGAATTGTACTGCTCTTTAGGCCTAGTTCTTCTGGACAAGCAGAGCAGAAAAGCTTCCCACCAGAAGCATTTAACTGCTCATTGGGAAACTCCTTTACTCAATTACTGGGTTCGATTCCCTTAGGATCAGATGCAGACTTTCCCTGTGACCGGCGTTTGCTGGCGGGAGGCGGATTAGTCTTTGTTTTCCGCTTCCTCAAGATCTCCGCTTCCGTTGGCGACTTCAGCCTGTCTAGAAGAGACACTACAGCGCCAGAAGGCTTGCTCAACTGGTCACTAGGCTGATCACTATCCAAACCTATCACGTTGCCACTACTACTTGGCTCCTGGCTGCATAGCTGGCTGTTACTATTGGAACTGCAAGGCCCAGAATCAGGGGCAGCCATTTTCTCCACAAGCCAACTTCATATATTTCCGTATTTTTCCGGTTATTCCGGCATAATGCTACCTCTTTTTCAGCACCCATTATTCCGGAAACTATGCCCGCATAATAGCCGCATACCTAGCAGTCTGAAAAGCTACACGAATTTCAAAAACAGAGCAAGAGTACAAAAACAGCAAAGAGTACAGTGCAAAGCAACAGCAAAAAGTACAGTTTATACTAAGAAAGTAAAAGTGAAGGAAGTCAGCATTGTTCACATCAGAGAAGTCCTCTGTAGAAGTCTGCGATCCATCAGGTAATGCTGTATGGTTTTGGGTTGATATCGATCACCATCCTGCTTCCGTGCTTCTGTGCAAAACTTGCCCAGCCACTGTGAGAGCAAACCATGGTTGTCAGTGAGGAGAATGTCATTTGACACCTTTTCAATGGTTGAGCTGCTGTGATGGTTCTTTGCGCTGGCCCAGTCTTTGAAGAGCTTCACGCATTTCTTTGTGTCTGCGTTCGACTCTGTGTAGTAACTACTACTTACTTTCTCATAAGCTGCAGCTGGAAGTACTTACAATCTCATCATGAAGAAGAAATCAGCACCTTGCACAAAACACTAATCTCAGCTGAAACCAAATGATGTCTAAGCCTGGGAATTCCTCTAAGCATGGCTTGTTCAGTCTTTGCAGAAGGACAGGTAGTGCTCTTTTCCTTCATCCTCTTCTGAAATGCCTTTAGTGCCCACGAAATACTGGCTTCTGTGTTTTTCGGTGTGTAGCGGCGGCGGTAGTGCCTCGACTTCTGCTCAAAGTCTCCGTCGACGATGGATGAGTCAGACTGCTTTTAACAGCTTTAAACTGCAGGATGGCCTCCATTGTATTCTCTGTGTGTTTAGCCATTTTGGTACTTTTGGGACAGAATAGGGTACTAACTAGTATCGGTGTCAACGTTAGTCTATTTTATTCAAGTGTGAGGGAAACAGCTCTGCTACTAAATCTTCAAATTTGCAAACTTTGTGGCCCAGCAGTGTCTTGAGCCTTCCTGAAACAGTGTGTGATGGCGTTCCAGTGTGGACTCTAGTGAGTATGGTCGCGGGAATGAATTTCGTGCTAATAGAGGCAAAATTGTTTAAGCCAGCTCCTTTCAAAAACCTCTGAGAATCAAAGGTGGTGCTACCATGGCCTGCTGGTGCTTGTAGGTGACTTCTTCAGCTACTTTGATAGGCTGACTGGAATACGAGCACTACCTCACTTTTGTATGCTCCATGGACTGTCAATCTGAGTCTTCTTAAACGTGCCTTCAGATACCCAAAGTCAATGCTGTCCCAGTATCAGTCTTCATTATTACTGGACAGTTATCTACATTAACCTTCACCTTTTATGGTGCAGCCATCATGGACCTCAGCGAAACAAAGCGAACTCGCCACCTTTACCTGCTTCGGGCTGTACACCTGTTGCACTGCATTGAAGGAAGCCAGAAGGCTGTGGCACTCTGTCCCGATGCCTTTCTTGCCACAACGTTAGCACTCAGCCCCTTTAATTTATCACTGAGCAACCATATGACCTGATAGATGCCTATAGTCAACCCGTAAAATTACAAGCCTACAACAAGATTGTTATAAGGTTGTACAAGCTTGGTTGCATCATCCTTGCTAGCAGCTTGTTCCCATTTTCAAGGTACGTATAGACGTGCTGTGTACAACAATTGTGAACTACTTGTTAATTGCAATGTATAAAGTTTGCCACAACCTTGTTGTACATTGAAGTTGTCAACATCAGTTTCTGTTTTCTTTATACATATTATGATGACACTGGGCGCACTTGTCATTTTGTAGTGTAGATTAGACAGAACTAGTAGCTGTAGAATGTTTGGACATATCTGCAGAAATGCAAGCGAAACGTATGCAAATTTGCATGCAAGGTATAAGACAGTACAGGACACAAGTAACTTACCTTTTCTGCGGAATTGCCATATAGGCCACTGGACACCTCACAGAGAGTTTGCAGACACTTCACGAAGAGTCCGCAGAGTTGTAGAGAAGTATATCTGCTAATCAAGTGGCGCAAATTTGAGCAACTATTTTCTTGGGAATCGTTGGGACTCTTCCTCTCTGCAACTACGATTAGTAACTTTCGAAATGATGCTCTCCTTTGCGACTACGAATGACGACTTTGCAAGTTAATTGCTTTGTGGGTAGGCAGCAGATAATACATTGATGCTCAGACAGAGCAGAGACATTCTGCGGACAGAGCACGGATGTTCCACGAACAGAGCACAGACGTTCTGCGGTTCGCTGCACGGCAATTCACCAGAATCCGCAACGGAATTCCTCAAAATTTGTCGGATTTGTGTAGGTTACTTGTGACATGTACCCTTACGTACAAACAGTATAGGGTATACAGCAGATTACACACTTACTGATGCATGCAGACAGGATGTTTTACTCCACCTTCATATTGGAATGTGAGCCAAGGGCACTAGTTTGGGCGAATACATGGACATCAAAGAAGGCTGACAAGTCCACACATCAATTTAGATGCTGTCCCATTACATGGGTATAGTAGCTTTTGTCTTCCAATTCTTGTGCCAGAAGTGTGACATTTAATTGAATTGGGTGTAGGAGATGGAATATTTGTTGTCATTGATTACTACCAGGCTAATCATCATTGGTTGATAGAGTAGATCAATGTAAATTTGCATTGTTGATATGCTGTGAGAAAGGTTTTGACTATAAAATATAAGACTTTGAAGGTACACTAAAGCAATCTGTGCCATGCATCTGCCCTTCTCTTTCAGCTGAAGAGGGAAGCTGACCAAGATGCAGTTAAGAATGATGAATTTGGTCAGTCGCATATAGAAGAGGTTGCCCTGAGCTTGTTTGAATCAGCAGACACTAAAGATCGACAAGCAGTCTTCAACAGGTACGCTGGGCCAATGGACAGGGACAATGGTTAGCTTAGATCTTGCATATGGTAGCCTGCACAGACATTTGTAGAGCCTATCTATGCACTCCACAGTGTCATGTATTTATTAGTCATGTGATCTTTGTACGGTGGAATTGTGGGCTCAGTAACACCTAGTCACATTTGTGACTGTGAATACTTGTTTTAATGCACCCTTAATGGAACGAATGGCATCTGCATGCATAGTGAGGATTAGCCCAATGGTGCAGCTGTGGTGTTTCCAAGTTGGATTACATGGTGCAGTTGCAGTAAGGCCATTACAGTAGTTGACTACTTGCACAACGAAGTATGTATGTGCCTAACTCCTTGTTTTTGTAGTGGCACGGTGAAGGCATTCTATGCTAGTAGCATTCTAATGGAAGGCCTGTCACAGTTTGGAGAACCATCAGATGAGGTGTGTTTTTGTGTAGGCTATGCATGGTGTGTAAGCCTTGTACGGTACGTACGTGTCACAATAAAATTTCCATTGGACGCCCCTTACATACGCCCGTTTCCATTTCAACAGTACGCCTGTACCCGTACCTGTAACCATCGTACACCCGTACCAGAGTACATCGTAAGTATGTATGCCCGTTTTGTAAAGCGCCGAATCAGTACCAGAAGGTGAGAATCGTTTGGTATGTTCGCAGAGCCATCGACATGTTACTTTTGCCTTTCAAGTGTTCGTGTGCACGGCTTGCTGTCTCCTTTTCAGAGTGTTCATTCATTGCGGCTTGTGCCTTCAGTGTCTCAAGATGGTTTATTCAGATTACGTAAAGCAGAGAATCTATGTTTACTATCTTTGCAAGAAGAACTGCGTGGAAATAGCTCGCTGTTTAATAGAAGAGAGATAATCGATGTCATCCTACTAGACACCAAAAGTTATGCCGTACCACATGAATATGGCCACAGGTAGCGATGTGAGCTTCGCCGCGAATGTTATACTGTCTGGGTGGACAACTTAGCGACTAAAGATTTTCTGAAAAGAGAAAGGCATTCCTGTATCTGGCCTGAAACATTAACTTGATTACAAAAGTGAACAATTTCATTCAAACCGAACTTTAGAGAGCGAGTTGGATGTGAAGTGCTTCCAAAGACTGGTTGGTGCGAAGAGCTGCCCAAAATCAGTGAGGATCTGGTGTGCAAGTACCTTAGGAAGCCAGGAGGTTATACAAAGATCTTTCAAACTGAAGTACGCCTGTGCTAGTGTGGACATGTACATATATGATATCAAAACGTCTTCGGTATTGCAAAGCTGTGAAGAGGAGGAGGGCACAATCATCAACAAGTCATTTGTGAAAGTCAGCGATAGTTGCTCAATGTAAACTCAGCTGGCATGAACCACTGCTTTTCAGCTCAGGCAACTATTTCACAGCCCAGTTGATGAGGGGCCAGAATTTGGAGAACAGTATTAAGTGCATGGAGGCAGGCACACTTTGAGGCTAGTCTTCGCAAAGTACGCCCTACGGCAATTGGGCGGACTTTGCCACACCTTTTAGTGAGTGCAGTTAATTTTTGCACCAAAGAAGGGACGAATAGATGAGGTAGTTCTGCCTTCCAGGATGAGAGTAACGCAGCCTACGAGTGAAACAACTGTTGTACTATGGCGGCAAGCTTTCTTGCTGATGTCACTCTTGATAGTCGAGGACTTCTCTTCAAGATATTGGTCGGCTCACTCAGTAAGGATGTCAAAGGTTCGTCTCAGCGCATGAATTGTTCAGTTGTGGGTCAGGTGGGCGCAATTGTCCGGTGTCAGGAGATTTTTCTACATCAGGCACAGGGACAGATGCTGGCGGGCAAATAGCTGAATGGGATGCTTCGACCGTTCTTCATACAAGGTCTGCACCACGAATTAGACTGAGATCGGCAGCGCGGCACAGCCACCATCTTACATGCATTATTATTGATTGTAGTGCACCATGTGCAACTGCACACTAGAGTATAAACCGAATGCAGCACTGAATAGTAAACAGATGTCAAGTTTAAAATTAATATGTCCAATATGGCAATATGTACGATACCAGAAACTGTAGAATGGTAACCGTTACCAGTTAATGCGTCATGACTGTCAACACTTATGGAATGGAATGGAATTTTTGTTACCTTTTCCATGCACTGTACCATACATACGGGTAAAATCATTCTACGGCTACCTGCTATCGCATGCTATATTTAGTGCCACCTTGTCCACTCACCGCCTTGCACTCTTCAATGTATGTAGATCTTGCAGAAGAAAAAGTATGCTAAATGGAAGGCTGCTGAGATCACAAGGTGTTTGAAGAGTGGGATTCAACCCACTTCAGGTCCTCCTGGAGGCGACGGCAATATGGGAATGGGATTCAATGCTCAGCCTACGTTTGACTACAGTGGGGATAGTGATTTACCACCATCTATGTACCCACCCACTTCAGACGGGCAGGGGGTTCCCCCTGGAGACCATTTCCCTCCTCCAAATCAGCCACCTGCAGTGGGGTTCTCCCAGCCCTACCCACCTCCAGTGGGAGGAGTGCCTGTTTACCCAGACACACATGACTCTGCATCCAAACCTGTCCCAAAGCCAAGAGCGCAGCAGCCACAACGTCCAAGCCAGCAGGAGTCCTTTACCCCCAGTAACGCTGACCACAACCCTGAGCTAACCTTTATTGAGTTTCAGCAAGCTGCAAAGCTGGCACGGTACGCAGCTAGTGCCTTGGATTATGAGGATGTGCCTACTGCTATCATGAACCTCAACAAAGCTTTGAAACTGCTTCAGACGGGCAAAGAGAGTTGAAGTTGAGTCTCGTGTGTGACTGGTTGACGTAATTAAACACAATTACGAAAAGTATGCTGTTGTGCAGTGTTATTGAGTAATATGTACTGTATAATTATGTAACTTGCTTTGCTGTTTTATTGAGCAAATCTAGCATTTTAACATGAGTAGGCCTAACTTACTCAGCTATATGCGATTTGTGGGGAGCGGTGATGATAAATGGCAGTAATCACTGGGTATTACTCCAACCTAATCAGGTCGATAATATGGATCCATGGCCAGGGGGACACGAAGTCTTGTTTGCTATACTGATGATTGATGCCTGATGACTGGCTGCTTCTATGTCCACCGCAAGTAAAGCACTTGTGGTTTCAATAGACAGGTAGAGGCTAAAAGGGTGACTGAGCGCTCTATAGACCAGATGGGATTTTTGCATCATACCCAATGTGGGGTGTTAGTGATAAATGCATGGCAGTAATCGCTGGGTATTACATCAGTACGCCACACTGATGAGCCCCAATATAGATGAAACAGCTGTCTGTGGCTCTTCCATCTTTGTTTATCTGATGACTGGGGAAGTGATCACTGGTTGCCGCAAATAGAACTAGTGTCCCCCTCACCATGGATCAATTTTACAATCTGCTCTCCACTCTCACCTCCTGGGACTGTAGCTTAATGATTGTCAATGCATGCAGCCATTAATTGCCTGTATAGTTACATGGGCTGTCACATCCAAGACCGTTCACATATGTGGTGACACGGGTGCTGCACAGTGGGGAAGAACACACACATCATAAATAGGCACACACACACACACACACACACACACACACACACACACACACACACACACACACACACACACACACACACACACACACACACACACACACACACACACACACACACACACACACACACACATGCACGTTGCTGAACCTTACATTACCACTGGATCTAATTAGTAGCCTTGATCTGTAAAGGTCAACAACATGTTTTATGTTGGTAACCTGCTGCAGTGATGGTAGTGGTGGATGGCTTTCATGCACATTGCTTTGGAGCTGGTCAGTGCATGAAGAAGGCATTGTTATTTTGGCACCTCAGTGATACTCGCAACCCCATTTGACCCATATTATGTACAGATTACAGTTTAAGTGTGTGTGTTTGTATAACATTTCACACCCAAGAGAGTACATGGATGGATGGATGGTTTGTGTGTGTGTGTGTGTGTGTGTGTGTGTGTGTGTGTGTGTGTGTGTGTGTGTGTGTGTGTGTGTGTGTGTGTGTGTGTGTACATGTGTGTGTACATGTGTGTGTACTTACACCTGTAGTGTATATGTGTCTGTCCGCACATATAGATGTGTATGTATACACATGGTCAGAGTTGCATCATTGACTAATACCCATGTGTGTCTATATAATGGGCCTAATGAAGTTAGGTAGGTAGTTATCATTGGACTGTCTGACCATGAGATAAGGCCTTATCACTGGTGGTCTGGAGGAGTGTGAATCGACTCATTATTGTGGTGGCATCCTTGTCTGGCGGACCACTGCTAATTAGCTGAATCGGATGGGGCTGTTTGGTTAGATAAATATATATACCTAATTACATTATTATACAGGAGCGGCAAGTGCATGCAATGAAACATTAAATGGACATTGACCCATGCTGAGACATACGTAGTTGTATACGTACACTGTGCTGCAACACACAAGCATGCACTCACACATGTGCACATATGTATTCCATGTCCTGTCCAGTCCGTCTGTCCTTACAAAGTGGGGGGAAAATTTTTTACATATATACTGTAAATTCACACACACACACAACAAAAGGAGACAATAGCCAGATAAACACAAGGAAACGCCACAGAGTACAAGCATCAGTAAATATCACACGATTGTCTCTCTGACCCTCTGCCTATGCATCTCTTTTACTGCATGCAGTTTCTTAAGTACCGACTCAACAATACAGCTTTTGCCAGTAGACACCATAACTTCTACCTAGTACAGCATCATTTTAACTGCAAATACGTAGTAGAGTAGCAAACAATGAACATACTGTCCAACAGGGAAGAGAAATAGAGATGCAGAAGTGTTCAATGCTATTGGTCAAGAATATTATGCTGTAATATATACCACACACACACACACACACACACACACACTCACATACACACACCCTGGGGGCATACAGGTGGCAAATTGTTATATAATTATACTGTGGGCATGCAATCAGTCAGCTGTGGTGACCCTGATCGAGTTATTGTGGCTTTGTGGCAAGCCTATTATCTTCCCCCATGCATACTGGCATTGCAGTTACGTAGGTGTATTAATTTTCATATGTATAGCTATGTATAAAGTACTGCAGTAGATGAAGATGTATACTAGAAGTATATATTATTGTTCTTTGGTACATATACAAAATGTGAGAGTTGCAAGTACTAATAAAAGTTCCCAACATATTGAGGATTGTTCATATGTTATTTAATGAGTTAATACATAGCTACATAAAAGTGTAGAATTGGAGCCGTACGTGGTGAACACTATAATATGTCACTTGATTCTCTGCATGTGTAGCATTGCATGTAAAGGTGCTTACCTGATGATGGTGAATCTAGTACTTAGCTAGATACAATAAGATTGGACATGACAAATTCTAATCCTCCAAATATTTTCAGGCCCTTTTGAAAGTGTAAAATCACCAAGGTAATGCATAAGGTGAACTGTAGGTAATACATACATACATGATATGGAGTTGTTGTGAAGCATATTGTTGATAGGAGCTTACATTGTGTACGTGCATGCATGCATGCTTGTAGATGGCCAAAGGTTTGAATTGCTTACCATGCAGGGTATACACTTTTGAACAGGCAGGACAACTAGCTTCATTTGGGCTGTCACTGTACCTAACCACTCAGCTTTGGGCGATACTCTTGGAACTTGACTTTGGGCCATTACTGCTGTGATTGCCTTTTGGCGCTATAATAGGGCCAACCAGAATGACATCATCACCATGACAATAACCAATTACAGATTGTAAATAGTACCTGGTCTGGTCAACCAACCCTAAGTTGGAAGTGTGTGGGTATATATAACAATACGTAGATCTTGTGTGTGCATGTGTGTGCTTAATGGATTAATGGATTTGTGGTTGTCACTGTCATGTGCACTGTGGTCTGCTTGGTTTGTTTTTCAATTAAGATCATTTGCTTTGGTCTATAAAACCAGCTGCCCTTTTGCACCACAAGTGTAGAAAGGCTTGGTGGAACAAGGGCCAGACATGATTCTTTCAGGTAAGATGCTTCATGCTAGCTATATCGGCTGTAGGCATATACTCATATTAGGTGATGTTGCTATGATATACTTATTTAATGTGACGATAAGTTATAGTAGGTTTGTCATGTATTCTGTGTGTTTCAGCATTCCTGTGCAGAATTGTATTGCAGTTTCTTAGTGCAGTTGCAATGGTATCAATAAATAGTAGGCCAAATACAAAGGACCAATACGCTATGTCACCAACTTAGCCAACTTGTGCAACCTGATACATCAGCCAGATACATCAAGTCACTACTTGATGTATCTGGCTCTAACTGTGCCCAAGTCAATGGCAAGGTCTGATCTCTAATAATTGACTTGCTCTTACATTGACATACCTTCCATCAACTACCACTGACATATAGATACTTTTCTTGCAAACGTGGTGGTCATATACACCGTTTGTATATACATACATCAGCTGCAGTATTAGATAGTGGTGGTGTTTTTTCCGTATGTGCCAACTATGTATAAAAAAATTATTATATAACATACAAAAATAGTATAATACTAGTGTCTGCTCTGCTAGCAATTTTTTACCTCCAAGGCATGTGGGAGGCATGCAGTGTCAGTTAAGACATGTTGCAAGAGCTTTTAGGATAATAATTATTGTATAATTATAAATTATGCATTAGCTTGCACTGGAACTCTGCAAAGATGTAGAATCAAAGACTATTGCATTCCATAGTCGAAAATACATTCATCTATTCTCCCCATTCAGTGAAATGTACTTCTGATTTTTCCAAGCTCTTTCCTCTCATGCTCTCTCTCTCTCCTCATTAATTAACAATCTACATACCTCTCTCCTCTCTCTATACATACATATGCCATTGGCAGCCATTCTTCTGTGGACTGCGATTATGCTTCCACCTGTGACTGGCATTACATGCTACTCCAACATGTGTCCTTTTGACGAAGAAGTGTGTCAAGTTGTTTGTCAAGGAAGCCGCCATTTCTGTGCCACATTCTATGAACTAAGCCTATCAGGATTGAAAGCAACATTATTTGGTTGCTTAGATGATGCAAATGGAGAAACGGTTTCTACAGAATGTGTTATTTCACAATTGAGAGGAGGGGGATTTGTTTGTCTTTGCAATACTAGCCTTTGTAACCATATTAATGTTCCAACCTCGAATACATCCACCCCATCCACCTCTACACCTACGAGCTCTGCAACTGTTCATCCAGAAACACCAACTGGGTTGCATCCAAGTGAGCAAAGGCATGTACGTACCATGTAAGTGTGGTCATCCGTGCATGTGCTGCTCATGTGAATGTGTCTGCTGTGCTTGGTTGGTGTGCTTGTGGATGAGTGCATGAGTGTTTCAGAAGTATGTTTATTATAATGTATATGAAATTGTATGCATTTATACATGCCAGCATGCATACTATCATTGCTAGAATGATGAATGCAAACATTGTGGGGTGAGGCTAAGGAGCACTATATGTGTGTGTGTGTGTTTCATCCAGTTTAACTATAAAAATATGCACCATGTGCCAAAGTACACTAGGGTATCACTGCCTCAGGCAGCACTACAATTGAAACCCCTTAAACCGGCTTAAACTAGACAAACCTACCCACTCCATACCATTAGAATTGTCTGTACATAATTTGCGTGACACTCTGAGGTGACTGTGCACAATATTACTGTAATGTCACATTGTACTAATTGTACAAGACTTACATATGAACGTACATTTAGCAATATGCATGTATCACTAATGTATTGCATATAGAAGTGTTCACAGAAAGACCCAGATTTCAGTGCTCATGCAATTTCTCTGTATCACCTACAGTGGAAAGTACCAGCATCTTTGTACTTTCTTTACTTGCACACATCGATCTACAGCAATCACTACGCCGAGGATTGAAAATTTTCAGGAAGTGACCACTGTGAATGACAGCTCTAAGAATTTCGTAGCCTTCTCATTTACCTTAGTCACTGGTGACTTCAATGATAGCGCTGTTAACAGTGCTATCTTTCAACTGCAATCCAACAGCTCTAGAGGCTTAATCACTCTCACACTTACTGAGGGGCATAGGCTTAAGCAAACAAACCACACCCCCGAAGGTGCTGTCACCTACCACTTCACAGTAAACGCAACTGGTCTCGGTGTGGGACCGCTCCAACTGACACTTTCGGTGAAGCTTTGTTTACGCTATGACAATGAGAATTGCAATCGCTACCCTCATCCCCGGTGCATCTGCTCTGTAGAGCAGCAGTACGAGGCAGAGTCAGAGACCATACGGATTGGTACAAAAAGAGGTAAGCCAAGCAATTGTCATGCATGTGTGAGCAATGTACAGTAACAGTGTTAGCTGCCATAGACAAATACATACGTATAGCTATTTTAAGGCCTGAAGCAGAATGCCGTAACTATAACATAAGGTGTAATTTCTCTTCATTCATATTCACTGCATAGTTTGTGTGATCCAACAACAATTCTCAGATTTCAAGGAAGTAAAAATATGTGCATTGACCAAATTATTACATTTAATTTTATTACGTAGGTGTAATTGTTCTTTGCTGTGCACTTCTTCTTATACATACTACAATTCATCCTGCTATTCTTGTACTAGGTGACTTTGATGTTGTCAACTTTAGGGATATCACTTCAGACAGTGACAACAAATCAGCCATTTTTGAATTTGAATTTGATCCCATTATTCATTTGGATACGTCCTTTGGATTTGAGCTACATCTCAACTGGAACCAGACTGGTGGTCCAAACTCAGGAGTGATTGAGGCGGCAAATTGCAGCAGGTATTACAGACGAACCAGTGCCCGACTGGAGAGAGTTGGACATACAGGGACCTATCGTCTTTACGCTCCTCTTCACCTCTTTGGGGAGGGCCGCCTTTTGGTGAACCTGAAGGTCAACATCTCTTGCATCAACAATCCATATAGGTTCTCTCGAAATCGGTGTGGCTGTGTTGACTGGCAGATTAGGGGGACTTCTGATTCTTTGGAGATCAGTGCTAAGCGAGGTTGGTAACACATCAATTTTATGCCTACGTATATGCTATGCCCACCTCTACAGACAGTTGGAGTGAAGGAGGGGAGGGTGTGCCAGAGAGTTCGTAATTATACACTTATGTATGTACGTATGTACATATACGTACATGGCATTGTGTAGTTAATTTTTCTTATGTGGAAGCTAAGCCCCATGCAGATAGTATTATACGTACATTATGTGTAAGACATACCTGTGCTGAGTATATACTGTACATGATAGTATAATAATTCTTATTATTATTATTATTGCATATTGCAACTTACACTGTATATACGTAGGTCCATTGACTATCGTGGATCTGCGGGACATCACCACCCAGAATGATCTAAATGATGAGAAGGCAGTGTTTGCATTTAACATACAGCCCACACTTGGCCTGAACATAAAATTTGGCTACAGTGTCGAGATTTATTGGAGACAACTAAGACTGGAATTTGGATTTTCTCAAGGAACCCACACCTACTACTTCCCTCCAGAAGGTGTAGGAAACTGTAGAGGTGCAGGAAATACTAGCCTTGAGTTGGTTGGAGCTGATTCCTACCAACTGACACTACCCACCAACTTGTTTCATTCTGGTCCACTGTCCATCAGTGTATCAGTCAGTCTAGTCTGCATTCAACTTTCCTCTAGCCGTTGTCCCAGCTGCTATCTATGGCGCTACACCAGTAACCAAAGGAGCAGCATTGATATTCCTGCAAAGAAAGGTATAAAACCACGCGCACACATGCGTTGCATCTTTTATGAGCTGTACAACAATATAATGCTGTGTGCATAAGTTCATTAGTTTTGGTGACCTGTATGTACATAAACATTCTGACATGAACCATACATGTGTGTACATTTAATGATGGTGTTACTGCAGTTTATCAGTAACTCTTGCAATATAATTCATTAATAATACTTAATTAATGATAAACTGTGCATTAACATTATATATACGTATGTGTTAAGTATCTCACTTTGCATTTGCAGGCTCCCTAGCTCCTTTTGAAGTGAACCTGGAGCTGTGGCCAAAGGAAAAATGCTCTGACGCAGCTGTAAGTATACACATAATGTACATATATGGTGTGGGTTGCAATTGGAATCATACACTGCAGTTAGAGCTTGTGGAGCAAATGTGGCAACATGAATGGCCCTTTAAATTGCATGCATATTTGCCATGGTGCTTCGAGTTACAGTCATAGGTTCATGGCCTCATTACAATTCATGGGGGAGGGGGGGCTTTATCCCAGCACGTGTATGTATGGACGTAGTTGGTGGCATATTGTGCTCTATGTACAGTGCAAGTTGCAAAATACCGTAGTAATGTAATGTAATACAAATAAATAATATAATATAATATAATATAATAATATAATGTTTGGGCACTCTGGCTAGCATGATGGACAGGCATGGTGTATGGCCCTAAAGTACAGGGAAATTGAAGGTTTAAAAAAAAATGGAATAGTTGATTAAACGTTCTGCAGCTGAAGTAGCTGGCAAAATTCTCTGTGTATAAATACTAGCACTCCTGTACAAAATGTATTGCAGATTTATAGTGAAGTTGCATATGGTAATAGTTCAAATACAAAGTGTGCAGAACACACATGAAATTTCTGTGGTGCCTTGAGAGTTATTTTAATTAATAATGCAGAATGAGTGAGATATGAAGAAAAATCAAATTGCGACACCCTATTACCATCCATTAGCGCCAATCAGCACATAAGCAGCGCAAGGCTCAGCATAGTTGCTTCACAAGCAAGAGATAGTGGGTTCGATAGGCACCTATCATCATTTTGTCTGTGTTTTCCCTTTTTCTTAGTTGCATTTGCTTGCCCCATGCATGCACACATGCACATGCACACAATTCACACACCCATGTAAGCACACACACACATGCACCAGCACCAGCACCATCTTCCACAGGCTTGGTACACGTGTGCATACATAATGTACTGCCACATACCTCCACATACATAATTATGCACAAGACAACATCAACACTACACACACACACACACACACACACACTCACATACACACTACCACCACCACAACCACCACCACACAGTGCAAGTTGCAATGAGCACCCATTATGTGTTTGGACACATCAGTAAATGGGCTAGTTGGCATAGAAAAACACACACACACACGACATATATATAGACACTACCACTACTACCATCACCACACAGTGTAAGTTGCAATGCACACCCATGTGTTTGTGCACATCAGTAAATGGGTTAGTTGGTAAAGACACCACCAGTGCAAGTTGCAGGTGATGACCACCTTGAGTGTAACTTACTTATTTGTGCTAGTTGATAATTGGAAAAACACCACCAGCGCAAGTTGCAGAGGGTCAAGACCATCCTCGGTACTAGTAGGAGTACGATGCAGCAAGCAAATGCAGCTTGCACAAGGGCACAATCCTTAACCATACCTTGCCTTGTGCTACCTGCATTCGGTTGCTGCATCCTGCTCCTATATACTAGTACCTAAGATGGTCCTGACTCTCTGCAACTTGTGCTGGTGGTGTTTTTCCTGTATCCACTACCACATTTACTAATGTGAACACGTAACTTGCAACCATATGCCACTGCCCCCTGCAACTTGCACTGGTGGTGGTATTATAATCATATAAACACATTATGTAAACATGGGTATGTCATTACTGCAGTGTACAGATACCTGTATGTTGCTGAGTGTGCTTGTGATGTTCTCTAATCTGTCTTGGTGCAGGAGGCCATCAGTACCAGAACTGTGTCCTTGAGTTTGGTTAAGGCTATTCGTGACAATGTTGCCGATGCTGCAGAGACATCACAGCTATCTGTGAGAAGTGAAAGGTATCTGTGCGGGCATAAAGACCATCTCAGCTTCCGAGGAGTTTTGGTCAAGCCCTTTGACTTTTTGGCCGCCAAGAACCGTGATGTTCTCTCTGAGTGGTTGACAGGCGGTGCAAGACACATTATAGTTTCAAAACGCCAGATAAATATCAAAGAAGGCTTTTGTGGAATCGCCCTTTCTACTTTGGAAGACCCCGTGTGTACCAAGAAAGCAGCTGGAAGGGGATGAGGAAGTGAGTGGGAGACAGAAGAGGTAGAACCAAAACCTTGCACTGCTCTGTTGTTGCTTGTGGGGAAACAGTGTACAAAGTATCTGGAATTGATTGTTGCACAAATTCAATTCTAATAGTATAAACTTACTAATATTATTACATAATTGTGCACACATGAATATCAACCTACAAATTTACTATAATTCATCTCCTATTTCTGCAGCTGATTGTGACCAGCCAGACACTGTGGTGGACGCCAGCTAGACCGTTAGATTCTGCAATTTGCAGCATACACACTAATGCAATTAGACTTACAAGCATGCATAGAAACTGGAAATGTAGTACTACCTTAGGTTCTTGTGTGGTTAGCCATTGACTTGATCATGAGCACAAGATGACGACTTATACTAGATCCAAAAGTCCATCATGCGAATGACACTTCAAATTATATAAAATTAATTATAATGAAATATGTACTAGTCCATATATATAGCATGGAAGTCGCATTCAGTTGCAGCCCTACAATTGTCTTCACTAGTCAGGCATGATGTCAGGACAGCTGTAGAGCGCACAAATTGTCTGATGTAATTGCATTCATTCACAAATCAACACACAAATGTGTGCACTGTGCTTGGTGGCAGAGAACGTTGCATACAACCAACTCTTGATACATTATTTTGCAAGAATTGAGGGAGAAGTTTGCAATTTTTCAACTTTTTCAACAATTTCAACTAAACCATAGGAGTGCTACGTATGTACCCAGCATGTACTGATTAACGTAACTGATAATTGAGGACTGTGAATCGTTGTGGGCTAGGAAAATACACTTAAATCATTGGTAGCCGTCACTTTCACACACTTGCAGGTACACCCTGTAAGCCACACCACCACTGAAGACGGCAGCAGTCAGCCGACACAACGCGTACGCTTGCTGAATCAAACTTCTTTGGCTAATGCGTTTTGTGAAATCAACCAGTGATGTAACCTAACAAGACAAGCTTCATCTACACTTGAATCATATCAAACCCACCAAGCAACTCTGGATTGAATCATATTAGTAGCAGTGAATACACAGTCAAAATCATGACAACTAAAATGAGACAATTACTGTATATTGTTTAGATGCTTACTAACACAGATATGGATAACAGCATATCAAACTGAGACAATGACTGCATCTACTCCACTGCACGAGATAGAGAACAAGTCTAATCTTCCACCCCACTGTCATCGTCCGAGTCTTCTTCTTCATCCGTCTCCTCAAATGCCTCCTCCTGTTCCTCCTCCTCCTCCAGCTCCTTCCATTGCTGCGTTTCAATCACCTCTGCCTTAGCCTCATGTACTGTCATCTGGAGGAGCAGCAAAGACAGGGTGGAGAGAGGACATGGTACAAAATGTGTATAGTGTAGCTGCTATCCAAGTGTGTGTGTGTGTGTGTGTGTGTGTGTGTGTGTGTGTGTGTGTGTGTGTGTGTGTGTGTGTGTGTGTGTGTGTGTGTGTGTGTGTGTGTGTGTGTGTGTGTGTGTGTGTGTGTGTGTGTGTGTGTGTGTGTGTGTGTGTGTGTGTGTGTGTGTGTGTGTGTGTGCCTGCATGCATGTGTGCGAAGAACTGCAATCAGAGAATAGCTAAAGATGAGATGGGGGCATTTCATACCTACGTAAGTAGAATCATCAGTCAGCAATTATATGTTGCCTTTACCTTAAAGCTTTGCTCCACTTTGAGTTCCACATAAGAGTCAGAACGAAGGACAACGGTATAAAAGAGGTTACGACAAGGTTTCTGTGGTGCAGCAAATTGGTCTGTTACCTGCAACCCAAGGGGGAGAAGACTGAAACCATGCCTAAGTACATGCACACACATGCACACACACACACACACACACACACACACACACACACACACACACACACACACACACACACACACACACACACACACACACACACACACACACACACACACACACACACACACACACACACACACACACACACACACACACACACACACACACACACACATCACCTGAGGCAAAAACAGACAAAAATGTGTACAAAGAGCACATGTGTTTTACACGGATACATAAGTCACTGTAGTGCTCACACAATGCTGACAAAAAGAGTAAACATCAAATGTAAGACTCACTGTTTTAGAATTCACTAGGCCAGTGATCCTTTGCGGGGGACATATCATTGTCTTAGTCTTTTTATCAATGATGTACATCCACCAGCATTCCTGCTTTTCCTGTGCAGGGTGAGGAGAGGGGCGGAGCTAGCCTTGTCAGTCACACACTAAAGAGATGCCTGTCTACACACTCACGCACATTATGCGTTCACTCTGATTTGCAACTATACCAACAGTCAGTGCCTCTGGTGAAATAACACAGTACGTGGAATTGGGGAAATCGGTGATTTGCCAGACTAGCAGGGACTCAGCATCACATACAGTATGTGCGTATACACACTATAGCCCATTAGTAATTAATTAGGTAAGAGGACAGTGGCAGAATGAAAATGAGCACTGAATAAAGGGCCTAATGTAGCTACACAACAGTGTTGGTGGTAGGCAATGGAGTACTCACCAGTGGAAAGTAAGGGCAGTGAACTACATGGCTTTCACCCGAGGGTGTGTCCAAGGTTGGAGACTTGTCCTTCAGTTTTTTCTGCAATCTAGACCACTCTTCGTCTTCTTCGTCGTCATTCTCAGTGGCCTCGCGTTTGGCAGGGTCTGCACTGACAGGGTCAGGCTCGGTGAGATCATTATCAACAGCGTCTGCCACTTCCTCATCGCCCTCGCCGCCCCTTCTCCTCTGTCGTAGGCCATTGTCAGTTGGTGATACCATAGGCTCCAGCGGTGTGTCCTCCAACAGTTGGGGAGAGGCCCGCTTTGAGTGCAAGTGCACATTAAAGTCTTCCTCCTGAATAGTGGACTGTGCATACACAACACAGTTTGAGTTCAGCTCCTGTTCGATGTCAGGGACTATTTCAGTCGGTTAAGTGACTACTGCACTAAGACATCCCCCCACACCCACACAGACACCCACTGCAGATACAGCATAAACACACATGAACACGCACACCAACACACAGCACAAACATACACGCAGACGCAAACACACACACATGCGCGCACACGCACACACACAGACACACACACCTTCTTTTCATTTTTCTTCTTCACTGGCTGCTTGCCACCCTTCTTGACCGGTTTCCCTCCCTTCTTCTTCCGCTTGTTCACCTCCCACACTCGTGTAGCCATCTTCTTCTCCATGTTCTCAATGTCTGGGTCTACAGTACTCTCCTTGCCAAAGACATCTTGATCGCTGTCCTCCTCCTTCTCCTCGTCCATAACCTGCTCCGCTGTCTCATCGTCTGTTGTGCCAGATGTGGACTTCTTGTAGTCTTTCTGTAAAGCGAGGATGTTAAGGGAACAGCAAGTCAAACATTTACACATCCACACAAATGCTTAAATATTTAGCATACTCGAATGTTAGCCAATATTCAGTCACATTGTTCTGATGCAGGGTATTGCAGTGGCTGTTCCGCGGGGCAACGTGGCTGCAGTGAGGGGTACCTCTCCCCCATCAGACAACGTTTTTATTGACTATTCACAAACATTTTTTAGTAGTACAGTGTTCTAGGCACTGCCCTATTTCAGTAGTAGTAAGTAGTCACATTTATTCATGTATTTATTTACGTATATTATATACGTATATTACATATGCATTGTATTGTTGACTATTTGAATATTTATTGTTACTGTTATTATGCATAGTATACACTAAATTTAGCATATAAACAAACCCCTCAGTAGAAACACAGTGAATATAGATAAGCTTGCAGCTAACCTTCCACTAGTGTGAATTGTTTTTCTTCAGTAGAACAGTTACTCCCACCTTATTAGAGTCTTTACACAGCAAGCAGACGTGTGTTAGTTCCACCATAGGTAGATAGTGGTGCTGGAGGAACCGTGATACATTTTGTCGTATTAGACGATTCAGCAACCACAATGTTCGTATTAAACTGTTACGTACACTTATAAGCCAATAGTGGAAGTCGTCCATTTTTTCAAATATTCAAATTTTTTTAACATTCGTTCTAGCACTACCTCACCCACACTAGTACTCACAACCAGACCTAACTCACATCAGTGTCAAACTGTGCTACATGTTACAGGACTCAACAGCATTCAAGACGCTAAGTCTACATACCATTTTGCATACGTACTGGTCTTATGCATCTCTCGATGGCTGCATATAGCTATGTATGCTGAGAGTAGGCAGGTGCCATACGCACATGCATTGGGATTGTTGGAGGGAAACATTCTTTGCAGATACATAATTCCTCACATTGCCTCTTTCAGCTTCTCTCAAATATGGCGTTGATGACATAAATACAGTACTTGTTATAAGATTTTCATTTCTTTAGCCCTTGACTATACGACATGAGCACCTCATACGTAAGTGCAACTTGTTCCAACATATCTGCTTGAAATACTAACACATTAACCAGAAGCCCTCACTTCACTTTAACCACTAAGATATACACACTCCCAGTTCACTCTCTTTCAACAGTTCACTGTTGAGAGAGAGTCTGAAGGGCAGCTGCCATTCTTGGATGTGCTCCTGACCAGGGCAGACGATGGCGGCGGCATCAGTACGTCAGTGTTCCATAAAGCCACACACATGGACCAGCACCTGGCCTAGGAGTCCCATCACCCAAAAGCCAATAAGAAGGCAGTCGTCCGGACACTGATGTGCAGGGCAGAGACACTTTCCTCCTCAGGTACCCGGCCTGTCGCTTTTATCACAAGGCACAGTCTCCCGCAGCCAGTCTCACGGATTGAGTGAATATCCCCTACATCCATGGCCTGTCACAATCAATCCACAGAGCGCTGAGCCCCCCTTGGCTATTAAGGTCACCTTTCAGCCTTTTCAAACTCTGAAGCAGGAGTTGGTTCATTCACAAGACCCTGTCCCAGAGGAGCAGAGGAAAGGGGTGGTGTATAGCATCCCTGTGGCGAGTGCCCACGGACATACATCGGGCAGACAGGCAGGACACCATCTGTCTGCACCTGTATTTATACAGTGTCCTTGTACTGTGTCATTACTGATGAAGGCAACCGAAGGTTGCTGAAACATCTAACCCTTTGAGTTATCATGAGCTAGTGTTTACGTCCTGAATTCGAGCTCAGTTGATGATCTTCCTCTCCAGTCGCCAATTCCCCCCGAGCTGTGATGTCCTACAGTGCTACAATACAAGTTCACTAGCTCACAAGCACTTACTGCATGCTGTGTAATAGCCAATGCTGACCAAGAGGTCTTTGTGGGATTTAGTCCATGAGGTCAAAGCACAACACTCCTGAGTGCTGAGAGTGGTCTTGCACTCCACAGACACTGATTGGTCGGCGATACTTCACCATCCCAAACCATTCCTACACGAACACTGCCACTTTCAACAATGCCTACTTCTGCAACAACAGCTCTGCTATAGACTTGGATAGCACTCGGTAGAAGAACTACACGGGTTGTACCTACATTAGCTCTCACTTCTCTCATTGTAATACATGCATAGTTTCAAGGATCCTGGCCAACCACAAGTGCTAGATGTTCAAGAAGCCCTGTGCTGCTTCATTGATACACTGGGTGTTACAAACATACTGTACACCAATAGAACGCCATATCACATGACCCCCGTCCTGCCTGCAGATGCAGGTATGGTATTTAGCTACAGGCACAAAATGGTTGCTGTGTGCCTGTATAGGCACAATGGTTAGATGCCTGTTGCCATGGAAATGGGATGTATACAGTATACTGCTTAAGATGTGGACAAGAAAGTGCTAGAGAATATGAAATGCACGTCCTCTTAGGGTGACTCAGCACTGCATACACCATAACACACTCTTAGGGTGACTTAGCACTGCATACACCATAACACACTCTTAGGGTGACTTAGCACTGCATACACCATAACACACTCTTAGGGTGACTTAGCACTGCATACACCATAACACACTCTTAGGGTGACTTAGCACTGCATACACCATAACACACTCTTAGGGTGACTTAGCACTGCATACACCATAACACACTCTTAGGGTGACTTAGCACTGCATATATACACCATAACACAGAACCAGAGAGATATTGAGCTAACACGTAGCAATAGTTCCAACAAGTAAGACGTTTCGACCGCGAAGGTCTTCGTCAGTTACAAAACTTAGTTTAGAGTTTAGAGTTTTGTAACTGACGAAGACCTTCGCGGTCGAAACGTCTTACTTGTTGGAACTATTGCTACGTGTTAGCTCAATATCTCTCTGGTTCTATGTATTCCGTAGCATGAGCCTCTACGACATCACCATAACACACTCTTAGGGTGACTTAGCACTGCATACACCATAACACACTCTTTCCCCTACAGACTATAATTTATATCACAGCGTGCATATTGTGTAAACAAGAAAACATTGAAACATTTCTACAAAAATAGCAAGCTGTACGTATGGCAGTGTTGACAGAAACTGGGTGAGAAACTGGGTACTTTCTATCCCTATCCTACATTCATGTTTGCACAGGCACTTTACCATTGTTGAACATACGTATAACAGTTATAAGTTGATCTACATAGAAGCGCTATCTACTAAAACATCTTTGCAACGTGAAAACTGAAGTGCTACAAGTTGGTGTGTGCTAGTAAACATTACTTCAAAGTTTCATTCGATAAGGAAGCATCTGTCACCAAACACAATACAATCCTCCTTCCAGGGCCTGCATAAGAGCAGTAGAAGCACCACCATTCATCCATGTTACAAAACAGGAGCAGAAAGGATGCCCAAACTTGTTCCCATTGCACTGGCATTCACTTTTGTTACCTCTCTGGGTGCATTAGCTGAGTGGAGTGATTTGCAGAACGGACGCAGTGGAGAATCACAATGCATCAAGTCACTGGAGGACCTCATCAGTGCCTTCAAGAGACGAGAGACCATCACAGGGAACCAGACAACAATGATAGATGATTGGCACCCCATCTTTGATATTGAGCTACAATACCTCCTTGACTACAGTATGATGTTCTTCACATATCAAGTGACATTTCCAGGAAACATCACAGGCTACCAGTGTCCAGAAGGGGCCAGTGCATGCTGCACACCAGTCAACAAAGGAGGTAACTTGACAAAGAAAACTAATACAGTTATGCTCTTTGAAAATAAGGTACTTGGAATCATCCCAGCACCACTTCTTGTGTTGGGAGTACCACTGTTTATGCCTTTCGCAAGATCGTTAAAGCATATTGACATTGGAGTGAGGGAGTATTGCTGGAGCCCGCCTACCTTCTGCAACGGTCTGATCAACCCATTCGAGACACTTAAGAGCTTCAGCATTGCAGTGAGTTGCTACTGAAGGGTGCAGTGCCATATGTCCAGCGCACTACAGGCTGTGAGAAGTACTTAAATGCTCTAGCCTGAATGAAACAATTTCACAACATTTGATGCCTATACACACTGTGAAAGGAAGGCTAGGGTTACAAGTGATTAACATGGCAATCTACGTACGTACCTTGCCTTGCATGCCCTTATGTACAACAATATTTCAGAATAGCACAGTCCACATGCATAGCATGTCAGTAGAATTGCCTTGGGCACACACTCCCTGTCTTTCAAAGGCAAGACAGAGGTTGCTAGGACTGTTCACAATCCCCTACTTCAGTTACGCGCTTCACACAGGCCTACACTGTAATGATTTGACTTCCCTCCCTCTCAACTTTACAGCTTGCCTCAGGTGAACTTCATCCCATTAAGGTCCCAACGCCAAAAAGAGCAGTAGCTCTACCAGCGGCCAGAGCTTTGAACAAGCCTTATGCAGCAGCTGTAGGCTTCATCACTCTCAACATTGTGATGCTTCCAGCGGCAATGTGGCTTGTGGCATGGTGTATGCGTAGTGCACAAGAGACTGGTGCAAACAGCAACACCAGCATGAGGAAAGCACTGCTGGCTGCCATGATGGTCAATTCATGGGTGTGGTATGCCTACCTCTACATCAGCCACATAGCCCTACTCAGGATGGCCACAAATCACAAAATTATAGGGTCACACAGAACATCACGTGTGTTCCGAGACTTCTTATCTCCATACATACAGCACAGCTACAACATGCTTGGCGCTCTTGCAGTGATACACCTGATTGAATTTGTCTTCCTCATGTGCTACTACAAGGGTGTTTCCTGTCATGGCAAGAGGCAGAAGAGATGCAAGGCTGCTGCTTCAGCTTGTGGGGCGGTTGGTGTGGTCCTCTTTGTGCAGATGGTGTCAGGATACTCGTTATACTTCTTTCTGCAGCTCATGGTCAAGCCTATTTATGCCATAGACCAACTCAGCCTAACATGCTCGCTGTCCGCTCTAGTGTTTCTGCTTACTATAATGGGAATACTGCCATGCATTTCACGTTGTAAGGATCTTACCAAGCACTATGCAGTCCTCCTGCCCTTAATATCCATCTTCTCCGGTATAACAGTATTAACCACCTTACTGTTTGTGGCCAGTTGGTATGAAGTAACTGAGAACATGGACATGCTTGCAATCATTTCTACAATTCTCTCCTCCTGTCTCATTGGCACAATGGGGTACACGGCTAAGAGAGTTCTGCTGCCACACACCTGCCAAGGCAGAAGAAGCAAGGAAGCAGGCCATGAGCAAACAAAACAGAGAGACAGTGAGAGCAAGCCCTTGATTGCAAAGGTGTAGTAGCCTTCCAAACCAGCGCAAGAACATGAATTGGCTGTAGTAGTTTCCGCATACACAGTGCAAACTAGGCAAAACTGTGTACACAACAAATACAATTAACTGCTCACCCCTTTACCTGGTCCAGTGACTCAATCACTCAATAACATGCACATTGAGTCATTCAGTAAAACCCACAACATGCTTATTCAATTGCTGCACATTGAGCGGTGGTGACAAAAGAAAATGAGCTTGACTGAGCCACATGACCGTATACATGTGCACCGTATACAGCTGTTAGGAGTGCACTGGAATGCTTAGATGGGGATGAAACACTAAGGACAGGGCATTGGAATGTCAATACAAATAATATAACGGGCTGAGACTGGCTGCAAACACCACTACATGAAAGTGAACCTCATCATATAGGCTAGCAAAATGGCTTCCACTTTTGAAGTGATATTTGCTGTTAGAATGCGCCGAGAAGGTTGGTGCGTTCCTATAACATTTGAAACATTCTCCCATACTTACGTACACATACCATTATGGTGCTGTTTTTCTGCATTGCGTATAATGCCACATACGCAAAGACCTTCAACACAACAAGACAATGGGTATTCCATACGTATTATTGCAATGAGCAATCTCGTTTTTGCAGAAAATGGGTTGAGTAGTAGATTGACCATTTGCATGAATTAGTGCTAATTCTACAGTTCATTTCAAATCACTTAGTGGCATTTCACAAAATTATTAACAAATACAATTGCATTTACAGGATAGTCATGAAGAACCAGTTTGTGTGGGTTTGTGCAGAACAAGCTACAGGAGAGAAATAGGTCACTATTCGACAAAACTAGCTTTAGTAGCACGCCTGCTTTGTATTACCAAACTAGCTTCTATAAATAGCACTTAGTCTGCCACACAAGTGCAGATACAACATACAATAGCGAAAGACGACAGACCCACACATGCGACCCACTAGCATCGGCTTCCTCGTGAGTTTCACGGTGACTGTCACCAGTGCACCAGCTGTAATGCGTGCTGTGTCATGGTCATCCTCCACCGAGGCAGTGACTGACATCTCCACACACGGGTACTGGGCAAGGAAGGCGGTTACGTCACTGTATTCCTCTGGCGACAGAGAGCGAAGGAGAGACCTGAGCATATGACACACAAAATACTGATGGCAGCGGTTAAATAACACATTCACCCTTTTAGCCTGTGAGCCACACTGCATGACTTCACTAGTCTCGCGTGGCCCGGCCGATCCTCCCCTCCATTTTTATATAATGACGTCATCGGTCGGGGAGGAATGTTCCTCCCCGACCGATGATGTCATTATATAAAAATGGAGGGGAGGATCGGTCTGGCCATGCGAGACTATGACTTCACTACAGCTCAGTGGGAGAGAGAGTAGGAATACATGCTACAGTAGCAATATGAGGGAGTGGATGGGTGTGGGGAAGTGACGTGAGTTGTAAGCTAGGCTCCTTACAGACTGGTTTGCAGAAGAATAGTAACAATGACTGACTGCATGGAGGATGCAACCAGTACATTAGGAGGGACACTTATAAATTGGACAAGGGTACGATAGCATGATGGCCAGTCGTAGGTGTTTCAACTCAGCAATAAGAGAATGCCTGGTACTTGTTGGTGAGGCTGAGGGATAAAAGTCCTATTTGCAGCAACCAGCGATTGTCTCCCCAGTCATGCAGCAAAAGATGAAAGAGCGACAGACGGCAGTTATCCAGCAACAGCCATCAGAACACCACACTGATGAACCCTAACAATGGCAAAACAGCTGTTTGTAGCTGTAGTGTTGCAGAACACCACAGGTCTTGGGAAAAGGCAACAGGATAAGAAGTACCAGCGATGGAAAAGAAGGTTACTTACCTCTGCATAGTCAGACCACAGTTGGACTCTACCACTGTGCTAGAAGGTCTTTTCTGAGAATACCACTCCTCATCAGCAAGACTGGGTAAGCAACGTCTGGGCGGTACCAAGCAACCACCTTTCGGTGATTGGGGGGCAGCAGCAACATTGCTTACCCAGTGCTGCTGATGAGGAGTGGTATTCTCCAAAAAGCCCTTCCAGCACCGTGGTAGAGTCTTAACAGTAGTCTGACTGTAGGCAGAGGTTAAGTAACCTTCTTTTCAGCAATTTCTTCCTGCTAGACGGAATATTATTTTGCCTCCTTTTCAAGCCCGTGATGTAATGAGGCGGTACTCTCTCTTACCGTGATGGTGGTACGTATGTCCACTGCCCTCTCCCCTACATCATTGCGAGGACAAAGCATGGGGTATATTGTCTAGCTAATACATACTTGTCGGTTACCAGCAATCGAGCTTGAACTTGTGACCTACACTCTAACAAGGAGTTTCAGCCACACAAGCCACGAGAACGTTTACTATCACCCTGCAAGGATCATGACCGGTTCCTCTGGCTCAAGTGGCTGAAACTCAGTGCTAGAGGGTAGGTCCCAACTGTGATGTCCTGCAGCACTACTCAAGTTCACCAGCTCACAAGCACTAACAGCACAGCTGTATGTGGCTCTGCTACCTTTTGCTGAATGACTGAGGAGGTGATCACGGGTTGGCATCAAATAGGACTTCAGTCCCCATCCTCGTCAAAACACCAATACTGGTGCAGCAGGCTGGTAGGTGTATTACAGTCTAGTTTAGCTCACTTACACTGAGATCAAGTACTGCTCAATCTGAATGGTGTGCATGTCAGCAAATGACGTACTGGAGATTACCACATGTCATACTAATCATCATTTTCACTCATGTTAGAAGGGGAATGAACCAAGCGGGGCTGATTCATTTGCAAATAGACTCTTAGCTTAGCTTCCACAGACACAAGCATGCATGCACACACATACTCTGAAATACGTACGCTCAAGTATCAGATACGTCATACATGCAGTAATGCAGACTCACTGTCTTTCAACTTCTTTCATTGTTGCTAAATCTCCTATCGTTTTGACATGGCGCTACACATGGAATAAGAAGCAGACAAACTCTGAGGTAGGTGTACGTACATCTGAAGCACATGGGCCAAACAGCACACGGGCAAAGGTACGTATAGAATAGGACGGCACAGTGCCTTGCTACTACACAAGGCACACACTGCACCCCTGATTCACAGCAGAAGAATACATCATGTACGTACTGTAGGCATGTGGCCAGTCTGAGCTTACCTTCTTGGTGTAGAAGTGCTTCAGCACGTTGGGCCCAATGTGTGGCAACTGCATGAAGACAGACTCTGTGTCCCACAGTGCCTGCACGGTCATGCCGCTAAGACGCATGACATTCTCAAAAGACTCAATGGAAGGATATGAGACGTCTGTACACAGTACAGAGACGGGAGAAGGGAGAAAGAGAAAGAGACAAAATTATCATTGGCCAGTCTCTGATACACAGCACAGAAACAATTGGACAATACCTGGAGCAGCATCACTATCACGTGTGACCAGTTAAGGTAGTGACAGTGTCTTCTCAGACACACATTCATGGTTAGTTGTACTGACATGCAACACCACATTGAATGACACACAGTGCAAGTCACTAGTTTACCACACTGCTGCGTGGTCTTGCTGCACAAATACGTACGTACATGTCATGCATACGTACGTACGTTATTGTGAATCTTCCTCTATACGTACGTATGTACATACGTATGTACAAGGCTATGGGTGGATGTACATATTGAGAGCCAAGTGTGTAATGTGTAATAGAGGTTGATATTGACGCTAACTGTCTTGCAGACAACTTCTAAGCTGATGAAGCTCATCTGTTTTGTCACCTTCATTCCTTAGAAGACAAACAAACGTAAGTGATGGTTTTGCAAACGAGGTCCACAGGACTCACAACAGAAGTGTAAGCGGAAAGGAGGGACTGGATATGTACGTCACTCAATTATTATACTCCCAGTATAGCCAATATAGTGCAAGTTGATACTAGTAAATGGCCGATCGAAGGCAGTCTGGCTAGTCGACAAACTGTCAGCTGTCACTACAGACTGACAGAGATGCCCAACCATTGGCCAACAGCTTACTGGCAGGACCCCGATACACTGAATGTGAGTTCGTAGCTGCTTTGCAATTCCTACATTCACATACTGTAGCACACCCTTCAGTTTGTATGAGTCTTTGCCTCGGGTGTCTTGGATTGCTCTACACCCACGGCTGCGCAAGATAACGCATATGCTGAAATCTTTGCCCCACTGTTAAACCACCAGCATGATAAACCTTTATGCAAAGACTGAACATCTGCAGAGAAGCTTTGCAATCAGTCCATGGAGATGGCACAGTTTACAAATTTTATCAGAATCATTATTCTTTTTGCGGACTCTACAACAGATTACTACATACATAACTGCTAAGAATCACATAATGAAGGTTTGAAACGCACTGTACTGACTGCATGGCTAGTCCACTCGCATACACACTACACACCTTTCCGTCTTTGGTACTGCTGCATTAACCACGCCTGCTGCATCAAGTTCAACATTTCTTGAATAAGCCTTGGAGCAATCTTGAGCATGTGGTACAAATCTGCAATCAAGCAAGCGAGCAACAAAAATACGAAACACCCGCCTCCATTACAGTCTGGATTAGTGCACTGGTCCTGGACAGTGAATGCATAAACAAAATCCCACAGCACCGCACTTTACAGAATGGGTGTGATGAATGGTGCATAACTGCATGTCAGTTCTCTCAGCACACACATGCACGCATGTATGCATGCACACACATATGCACGCACACATGCATGCACACACATACGCACACATGCATGCATGCACGAACTCACACACACACACATTGCTACTGCACAACATGCCGACATACGTACCTTCGCTGTGCTGAGGTGAAAGTGCCACTCTGGTCAGATGAGCATGCATTAGGATACGGGCCTTAGTGGCATAGCCAGCACAGAACGGCCTCTCTTTTGTCCTCGCATTGACACGAGGGAGTTCATTGATAAGCGTCGGCAGCATTACATTGTCCTCTGGACGGTCCTGCACGCCTACACTGTGGTCCTTGGAGAACTCCAGTGCACACATCTCAATCTCAATCAAACCTTGACGAACGACAAAGCATTGGGGTACTGCTACATACGTAAATGACTACAATAGCTCTATAAAACATATCTGTACACATACGTATACAGTAATGTGAAGGTGTACTTCCACCACCTGGGCCAGGTCATAGGGACCTAGGCATGGTAGTAATTACCAAATATGTAGACACATTTGAGACTAATGCCCCAAAAGCAGGTACAGTGTACAATTTATCAGAAGGGATAACGAGCATTCACATGGCAAACATTGCAGTGGTATGACGTTTTGCCAGTGATGTCCGGTACAAAATAGGTTTGTACCTGATGAAGACCTTCGTGCTCAAAACGTCGTACCACTGGAATTCTTTCGTCACACAAATGCTCATTATCCCTTTTGATGACTTGGGTCCGTAGCGTAGCAATAATTCTCAATGATATCACAGTGCACAATCCCCATCTTTGCCCTTAAAGTCATTACGAGTCAAACAAGAGCGACAACACAATCCTGACACATTCCACAAGGGTCACCTTGGGCTACTTGTGGCAGCCTGTGGAAGCCGAGGGGACTCACGTTTGATGGGCACAGTGTTCATTCTTGTCAGAAAGTAGAAGAAGACTTTCTGTGTGTCCAGGACAATGTTGGCGGCTGTATATTTCCCAGACCTATACCACCATAAACCCTAAGCGAGTGCACAAGGACAGTGGAGAGGGGACGTGTATCTAGCATGCGTCAAACAAATCAGACCTTACATTTCAAAGCACAAACAGTGTTCAAGGTTTTCACAGCAATCTACTGCCTCCTATACTTCCACATTGGTAACTAACAGAACTTCATAGTATCTACTGAGAGGCTGCAAGTGCTAGCTCAGAGGCAACCACTCACAATAGCCACAGGTAGGGCCACCATGAACACTAGAACGTAGAGCCCCAACACCAGCGCAGAGTTCTTCTTGTCAACAATCCAGGAAGGAAGGGCAATGCCAAAGGTGGCCGCTGGGGGAGGACAAAGAGGAGGGTAAACATGTACCACTTGAGAAGGGAGAGACTGCACTTATGACAGATGCAGGCACACACCTTGAGGCCCGTCAGGATTGCCATACTCCTCCCAATTCTTCCGAGACTCCTCATCCGTCAACCTGTGCATGTTCATGCATACCACTCAACAGTGACAGTTCTTACCCATGTATCCCTTAATGACATTCTGGATAACATTCAGCACCCTGGTACATCATGGTACACACTCACGCTTCATAGGCCTTTGCTATTCTCATGAACTTCTCGGGGTCTCCTCCCTCCTTGTCTGGATGGTAGAGCTTGCTCAGTTCCCTGTACTGTCGCCTGATCTCAGCCACAGTTGCACCCTATGGATGTGCATCCGTGTGTGTGTGTGTGCGTGTGCGTGTGTGTGTGTGTGTGTGTGTGTGTGTGTGTGTGTGTGTGTGTGTGTGTGTGTGTGCGCATAACCAACAATACAGTACTTACAGTTCACATCAAATCACATCATTGAGGCTAACACTACATATGTACAACTTTCATACTCCCCCATACAATACCACACACCAACTACCCATACATTCACATTCAGAGTCATGTACAGTGCATGCTACTTCGCTCACACTAAAATGTGCAAGCACACACACACACGCACGCACGCACGCACAAACGCACGCACACACGCACGCACGCACGCACGCACACACACACACAAACGCACGCACACACGCACACGCACACATACACACGCACTCACGCACGCGCACACACACACACACACACAGAGTAGCCCATGCCAGTAGTATTTCAGCTGATCAAGCAGTGATCACTCACTCTGTCAACCTCCAGGATCTCATACGGGTCATACAGAGCAATAGTCCTCTCCATGGTGAACACACGGTACACCAGGAAGAAGAAGACCACCCACGCTATCAGTAGACCACCATACCTGCAGCAGGTGACACATAAGCAAACAGCATCGTCCACTTCATCACACAACCTGCTGTAACATGCACCACGTAACAGACACAAAGGTACGTACGTACGCAGATGTGCTTTTTAGCAGATAAACTTACGTACATATGTATGTTCGTACGTCGATAAATTAGCAGCATACTGTACACATATTTATGTAGCTAGCCAGACCTGTCACGATACAAGGCATGTGCTCCTCTCATGCACAGCTCATCCACACGGCAGCAGCATCTAACAAACCAGCCACCACTGTATCTGCCAGCAGACCACTAGCAAAGTAGTAAGTAATAGGGATAGAATTATCAGGATGAATCACTGCTACACAATTCATAGTATAATAAGGCATATAGTGGGATTAGTAGTGCAGCGCCAGCCGCAAAGCAAAGGGACCTCAAACAGTAAGTGGCGCGGGCCTAACCTCAACTGCCCTGACAATTGGAGTGCCTCACAATACACACAGGGACAAAATCTCAAAATCTCAAAGGATGTACGTATGCACCATTCAACAATATAAATCGTAGGGTACAGCCCTACAAAAGACCACCTGTACTACGTACTACGTACACCTACTTTTTTGATACACAAGAATACTAGCCATTTATGATTGCAGACATGTGTGCATGCATGCATACATACGTACATATGTACGTACGTATGTACAACTCACTTGAGGGCTGCCATGACCTTGGTCTTGGGGTTCTTCTCCTCAATGAGCTGTGCCTTCTTAATGCAGCCTTCACAGTTACACGTCAAGGACAAGCTGGCCACGCCTGGTTCATAGAGTACAGACACACACAGGTCACTGCCATGCATGTATCAGTGTACGTATATACACAGATCTCTTAAATGTGTACAAACAAAGTCAACATGGAGCCTACACATAATCCCATAGTAGGTGTGCATACATATACATACACACATATACATATACGTATATATATATACTAGACAGATGATCATCATCGTGGGGGCGAGCCTGAGCGAGAGTGCGCAATCTGCAAAATGGCGGGAAAATGGTGTGCCTAGGAATTGTATTCTTACCACGCAGTGTAGCTATATGGATGGTCGATTAGCCGTGCTTTAGACTGCAGGAGGGCGAATGCGAAGTAGCCTTCCCCGCATTGCCTTCCTCTGAGTGTAGCACCTGAACACAGTAGTCGGTTAGCCGTGTTTTAGACTGTAGGAGGGCGAATGCGAAGTAGCCTTCCCCGCATTGCCTTCCTCTGAGTGTAGCACCTGCACACAGTAGTCTGTTAGCCCAGTGATGGTAGCTACAGCAACTGAAATGTGTGAAACTGAAGGAGCTGTGTGGTCAATCAACACAGTGTGCGTGGCCATTGTGCTTTATGTTGTTTGGGCGAGTAGCTATGTCCGCTAGTTGGCTGCGCCCTGGTGGTGATTCCCCCATACCTTTCCGAGCATAGCACCTGAACACAGTAGTCGATTAGCCGTATTTTAGACGGCAGGAGGGCGAATGCGAAGTAGCCTTCCCTGCATTGCCTTCCTCTGAGCGTAGCACCTGAACACAGTAGTCGATTAGCCGTGCTTTAGACTGCAGGAGGGCGAATGCGAAGTAGCCTTCCCCGCATTGCCTTCCTCTGAGTGTAGCACCTGAACACAGTAGTCGGTTAGCCGTGTTTGGTGCGATTAGCCGTGTTTTAGACTGTAGGAGGGCGAATGCGAAGTAGCCTTCCCCGCATTGCCTTCCTCTGAGTGTAGCACCTGCACACAGTAGTCTGTTAGCCGTGTTTGGTGCGCATCCTCTTTCCTCAGAAGCCTTCCGCACCAGCTAGTCTACAGAGGTTCGCTAGCGGCAGCCATTGTGAATGAGTAAATAGAACTATACGGCATGACGTACGGCACATATATATACACATACAGACAGCGGTGGCGTACTTCACGTAAGTGTGGGGCTCGCTCAGGCTCGCCCCAACAATGGAATACATGCAGTGCTGGCTTGTCTACAGTGGGCTGGCACTGCACACGGCTCACTAGCTCAGTGCAGCAGTGGACGATGACCACTGTAGGGTCAAATGAGTACCCAGTACTGCTTAGGCTACAGTAGAACACACACATGGGCACTACCGCAAAACCAGGCGAAACACACCATCATTCAATTATACGTACACTTGTGTATAATAATAATAATATATGTACACCATACATGGGTAAATATGCTACTCTTTGGGATCAAAAACAGAACGGGCTCTGTAGTGGAGTATTCACGCTTACTAGCTACGTATGCTTCAGTACACCCCTCTCCACTGCCAATGCTACTCTATTGACTTTGGTGCCACAGCATGGTAGAAGTGTAGTTGACACAGTATACGCATACATTTCAGAACCCAATAGTTTATGGTATATGTAGCTACAGATACACAACGGCATGCAAACTCAATTGAGAGTGCTTGTTTCTCAGACTGTCTCGTGTTTTTGGCCACTAGCTACGTAGCTAGTTCACGGCGTCTCCAACAGGTTACTGCTGAACTGCCCCACAGACGTTCCATGCTGCTTAGCTACGTGCGCTAGTCCTCGCCCCTTAGGGCGTGATTACTGGCTGGCAGCAGTGTTACGCCCTACAATGCGCACCTGAAAGAAGAATCATTGCTAAGATCAGCCGTTAGCAGGACTTAAGACTACCGAATCATCCCGCGAGTCACTCTAATCTGTGCTTACGAAATAGTAGGAACGTGAAGTGATCAGGCACACCTCCACCTCTACGCTACGCGTTTCGATTCATGTACTGGACAAGTACCAACAGGACAGTATCGCGATTGTACTGGCCCCGAATACACAAGGCGCCTTTATACCCACCGTCTTCTTTCTGATTCTTCTTCTTTGGTAGTAGGAAGTACGACACGGGTAGGAGCACCAGCAAGTAGATGGAAAGGATGAAGTAGAAGGTAGTCGACCCACTGTCGTCATATTCGATTCGCGCCGCCATTTTGTTTGACCACGTGGATGACGCGTAAGACCGCGTATATAGTACGAGATGAAGATGATGCCCGTGACATGGGAAGCCAAGAGACGATGTATTGAGTTCTGGTTGACAGTATTAAGAATGAGTGATGACAGGTTGGTGAAGAGGGTGGTGATGGAATCTTTGGAGATGGTTGGGAAAACTGCATGGCAGAAGGACTTGGAGTGTGGATTGGAGGGGTTTGGC
Source organism: Aplysina aerophoba (assembly GCA_949841015.1). Taxonomy (NCBI): domain Eukaryota; kingdom Metazoa; phylum Porifera; class Demospongiae; order Verongiida; family Aplysinidae; genus Aplysina; species Aplysina aerophoba. The sequence goes on along the minus strand of OX465052.1, from coordinate 2,882,989 downwards.
TGGAGAGATGTTGGAATAGAAGGCCTGGGAAGGCTGTCTATGACAGAAATAGGACACATGCTGAGAGACACTGCACGGAGAGAGGTGAAGAAGGAGTGGGAGGCCGAAGCACGGGAACGATCGAAGTTGGAGGTAATGCGTGGTCTGCTGGCAATTGACGGTAAGAGAAGATGTGTGGACGTCAACTGTAAGAGGCGGAGGAGGATTTTGGCAAAGCTGAGGGGAGGGACTGCAGCCCTGAGGATTGAGACCGGGAGATGGAGTGGCTTAAAGAGGGAGGAGAGGCTCTGTAGGCAGTGTGGACTGGAGGAGGTGGAAGATGTGGAACATTTTCTGCTAAGGTGTGAGGGGTGGGCACAAGAGAGGGAAGTGGTGACAGCGTGTATGGAGGATCTGGCAGGAGAGTCCTGTACGACCGATGACAGGAAGGTGGCCCTAATCTTAGACCAAGCTTGTGGCAGTGAGAGAGTAGGGAAGGCGGTAGAGAAGCTGTGGCACTGCAGATTTCTGCAGAGTTCCCAGGCCTGATGTCCCTGACTGTGCCCGTAGTTCTCATTAACAGATTTTCTTCTGATTATCCCTCTCTTAATGATGTTACTTAGTATACGTCACTCTGACAGTTCCCTCAGTTTATTTATTTACCCCTGTATAGTGCTGCATGGGACAGCATGTCCTAGTGTGCTTGCACATGGTGCACTTGAATAATATTGAATATTGAATATTGAATATACGAGTGCGGACAGCTGATTAATTGAGAGCGAATGCAATAATGGTGATGCATAATTATATTCAACATGTAGATATATACAAGTATATTATAATGCACAACAAGACAAAACAAAATATATAGGGTAAACAATGAAAAAGTATAATTAATGATAATATGTGCGTGTACAATTAAAGAATAAGAAGGCCTATACTAAAACACATGCCATTTAGCTAGTTAATCATGCGCACAAACTCACTGCTTTTATACACTATACACAGCATACTGTATTGTATTCTTCTACAAGATGCAAGAGAATACTATGCAGGTACAAACATGTATAAAAAGACTTACAGGGAAGAATGGAAAACAACAAAGCTATGTGTGTTTGCAGTCACATGTTGTTCTGTGCCAGCTTGAGCGGGCCAGGAGTGGGAGGTGGTCCCCATCAGTGGGTCTGCGTACCTGCAGGGCAGACAGTGGGTGGACATGAGTTCATGGACTAATCAGAGTGAAGACAAGGGTGAAGTGTGTGTGAATCATGGGTGGGTGGAGTTGGGTGGGTGGAGTTGGGTGGGTGGAGTTGGGTGGGGATCACAGAAGGCCATATATAGCAAACTCTGTTGACACAACATCCATACCACACATGACGAGAATACCACTAAAAACATACTAAATCGCAGTATGGCGCCAGATGGAGAGGCTGAGAGCGAATTAAAGGGCATAGAACGATGTGCAGTCACATGATCAACCTTTTCCATGTAGCCGCAGATGATCAACCAAACCGTTGACGAGTTACGCTGTGAAAACTATTAAGTCCTTCTTTGTGACAAAAGCTTTAACACTGTATTACTCACAATTGGAACCTTGAATCGTGCTGAATTTGTCGTAGATTCTTTCAATGAGTCACAGCTACATCATGCACAGCACATTCGCATTGCCACAGATACGTTGAAGAATGTGGCAAACCACCTGGTTCCACCCCTAAAACAACTAAGCTGGACATAACCCACAGGTGCACTACACACCTTCCTCACACACACACACACACACACACACACACACACACACACACACACACACACACACACACACACACACACACACACACACACACACACACACACACACACACACACACACACACACACACACACACACACACACACACACACACACACACACACACACACACACACAAGCACAAAGCTCCGACCAACCTCCTTGTTCCAGCTCCTCCATCATCTTCCTCCCAAGTGACTGCATTTTTGGAAAACCATCTGCTGCAATGGCAACTTTGAGGTACTTCTTCAGAGTGTCCACATCGGCATTATGATTCAAATGGTCAAAGAGGATTTCCCTGGCCTCATCATCGTTGGCACTCTTGATGTCTCCTTTGATGGTGTCAGTAATCACTCCTCTGCGGATTAGTTTGCGAAGCTGGAGCTTGGCATTAACAAATTTGAAAAAGTCCTCCTCGTACTTCTCAAGAACCATGTTCACTAAGGATGAAGCCGCTGCATTGAAACAAGTGTACAGTCCATTTATGTGTATTACATATGCTGACCTGTACCCACACCATGTACACCACACACACTCACATAAGCATGAGCACCACTCAGCCCCCCCACACACGTACACATGCACACAGCTCCAACCAACCTCCTTGTACCAGTTCCTCCATCATCTTTCTACCAAGTGACTGCATCTTTGGGTAGCCCTCTGCATCAATGGCCACCTCACAATACTCCTTCAGAGTGTCCACATTGACATGATGTGCCAAGTGGTGGTACAAGACCTCACGTGCATCCTTGGTGTTGGAGGTCTCAATTTTTGACTTGACATCTTCTGTGATTACACCTTTACGAATGAGCCTAAGCAGACTCAGTCTGGGATCGACAACCTCAAAAAAAATTGTCTCGTGTTTCTTGAGACATTCTGATACTGACAATTCTGTAGCTGCAGTGAGCACAACAAACAAACACCCAGTGTAACAGGCCAGTCTACCAGAAGTACTTTGTTCCAATGTCGTGGCATGAAATGGCAGTCTTAACTCTAAAGGGTTGATATCACACTATGTCCACAGCTCACTTGGCCGCACACAACAGACTATTTCACTGTGTGCAGCTTACAACATGGACTGTATGACCCATCCACACAGCACTGGAGTGGGGCCATCTGAACCAACACAGTTTGTCCAAAGGCCATTTACATTAGTGTGTATAGATGTGTGTGCTACCCACTGGGTGTGGTGATGAATGAAGTGGGTGGGTGGAGTGTAATCTAACCTGATTGAGAGTGTGGGATTCCCTCTGACCCCGCCCCCTCCAGAGTACAGCCAGTGTGCTGTCTCCCTATGACGGCCTGTTGAGGAAGAGAGGAAAGGGTGTCTGTGAGTGAGGGAGAAAGCAACTTCTCTTTCAGCAGCCAACTCACATAATGAGACATGTTCTGGAATAGATCACATTCTGATTGACTGAGTTTCTTTGCAGTGGTTATCCTCGAGCAGCGGACAGTCTTAGCGACACGGTCCACCTTCAGCTCAGCAAAGTGTGGGGCTTCAGGAGTGTCAATCTGAGTATGGCATTCCTGGCATGTCTGCCCAAGGACCAGGTAGGGACTCTTCACACACTCACTGCAGGGCCCGCTCCGAGGGTCCTTGGTAGACTTGCTGTGGAAGAGGAAGCAGTACGAGTCTGCAACGGCTTCTATGACAGTGTCACGGTATTCTCGATGTTGACCTTCGTGGCAATCCATACCCACACTGATGTGGGTGGCATGATCGAACAGAGTTATAGTTCCTTCTGTTCCTACAGTGAATGTCATACGCTTACGAGAGATAGACTTAGTGAATATTTCCCACCCTTTTGCATTTTCCAAGCGAGCACTCATTCCTGTGAATACTCCACAAGGAACAAACGATGTGTTCTCGAACGTCATGGCAAAGCCTAGCGACTCCTCCTGTGGCCCAGTACTGACTCCTGATGGGGCTGCATCATCTGGTGAGGAGGTCAGTACTGACGGGATGAAGAGAATCCTGTCTCCCTTCTGTGACTTGATCTCCGCTCCAATGAAGAGTTGCACCAGGAGGTCCATGAAGTGGTCGGGGTTGAGTTGAACCCCAAGCTCTCGAAGAGCATCCCTTGTCAATTTTCCTTTGCGTTTCAGCAGAATTTTGTCACCTCCCATGACATCTTCAAACTGCACTCGATACAGTTTGGAAATGTTTTCAAAGAGGTGCGAAGGATTGGTGAAGACCAGGCAGGCACTCTCCTCAGTGTGCCCTACATCAGCCCCACAAAGGTGAATGAGGAGACCGAGCGCATGGAAGTAGGTCACCATGGCGTGAAACTCTCCGACGTTGCTAACAGAGCCTTCCGTTTGGCACCTTTCATACAACTCACTGTATGAGTAGAATGGCTCCTCGCTCTGGCTCAGCTCCAACAGCTGATGGAGGTACCACCTCACGGGGATTTCTACCCTAACAGACTCTTCCATTGCCTGCTTTGTGATTCTCTCCTTGAGGTTCTTGGTGGCACGGCAGTGCTTACATTTACAGCGCTTATACGACTGATGACTCTTGTCAACATACAGTTTATTGTTGACAGGAAAGAACATCAGCTGGGATTTCTCGTTTGGAATCACCACCCTCTCTAGATCGCAATATGGTGACTGCACAGCATGAACCAGTATATCATGGGCAGCTTTCAATTTTGCATTTGCATCCTTTTCATCCAGTTTATCATAGTGAGTGCCCACCAACATAACGCAGGGCTTACTCTCACACGTAACATCTGGGAGTAGTAGAACCTTCCTGTCAGCAAGCGAACGCACCGTCATTACAGAGCGTGTAACCATCTCAGCAATGGAGAGGGCAGATTTAGCCGCGTACATCTTATTTCCTTCGGTGGAGCACAGCTCATCTACAGGGTATTCCGTCAGCTCCTCTGTGACTTTGAATACATTTAAGTAGATGGCTGGTATGGTGACAAAGAGTGGGAGGATATCGTGGTATGCTAGCTGGCCCCCACAGTCTAGGAACTGTAGGAGATGTGCATCGGACAGGGCAACATCAGCTAAATCAGGGTTCTGCAATTCTCGGTATATTCGACTACTCATTAACGCAACGGAGTCGGATTTATCATGTGAAGGTTGAGTGGGTGCTTCATGGTGCATGCCTTCATGTGCGCTGGGTAGCATGATGTCCTCAGTTTCTGTTTCATCTATGCTGGGGAGAATGTTAGCCTCAGCTGCTATCTCATAATCCACTGGCTTCTGTTTGGTCCTGTTCCTGTCCTTCTGTGCAGTGCTGCTCCGAGCTGCTATTGCATTCCGAAGATGTATGAGTAGACTGAGTATTCCACTGTCATTGTTCACCAACACCCACTTATTTTTTGTTACCAGGAACATACGATTTTCATACCTACTCTTCTTGACTACTTTCTGAGTCACAGAATCATCTGACTCATCTGATGATGAAGCGTCATCTGACTCCATCGAATTGCCACTGCTTGGGTCAGCTCCCGAGTGTGGAACATGACCAGCCTCACCTGGTAATGCTGCACTACCAAACGGACACACACTAACTGTTTCTGCCGTCTTCATCACTGGAGTGCTACTGCTGACCTCAGGTGGTTCAAGCTCAAGGAGGTGGTGACGTAGAGCAGTCTTGCCAGCCCGGGGAGGGCCAATGGTCATGGCCTTGGAAACATGGAGGGCGATGGTGGGGTTGTCTCTGATGGCTTTGTGGTACAGTGTGGAGCAATCCCCCTCTGTGAAACCTAGAATTCAAGGCAGACATGCACAGTAAATATTCTCTGACATGAAGTGCCATTAGGCTATGTACATATGTGACATATGTACACCACCAACAGTGTACAGACACACACACACGCACGCACACACACACAAATGTCAGCATCACGTCTCCACATATTGGCGGTGGGAACCAACATGGACAGACAGACAGCAACTCTGCACTCACCCTTCACTGTGACTGGCTTTGGTTCTTCATGACGATCTGACTCTCCTCCGGCAGGCTCAGAGGGGACCTACATGGTTGGGGAGAAGGATGCACAAGTCACATCTTGATGGGTGTTGACTAATGACTGCATGCAAATGAATGGCCTTGCACTACTGACCTTTGACCCCTGATCCTTGATGTCCTCTTCATCATCCGAACTGAGCTTTGTGAGGCTCAGAGAGTCCTCTGAATCAGTGGAATATTCAGAACTTGTAAATGTATCATCTGGCAATCCATGGGTCTGGGTGCTCCCTGGACCACCTGACATCCCTGGATGTAGGATTGGACATACAGTAGGATGGCACCTGGTCTCTGATTGAGCTCCTCTACATCTTACAGCACAGTACAAAGCACACAGTCTCACATATTGAACTCCTCACGTCCTCTTAGAATCTGTGAATTGCCACATGGTACCAACACAGGAAAATGAATAGACCACTCCTAGATATGGTCTAAAGTCTCATATTTATAAATTAATGTAGCGTTTATGTACTGTAAGCTTCAATGAGCTGTCTAATAGCAACAACAAAGTAAGTAACACATTTTGATCATAAATATCTTTGTCATCTTTGTTAACACACTTTTGTAACTGACCAGACATTTGTGGTTGAAGTATTTACAGTTTTTCATGGTTGCCATGAGAAAGCCCAGAATTGCTCCTCACGTTCACATGTATACCATAGTATGAGCATCTACCACACAATTAGATTAAAGCAATTCATGCAGTCAGTGCATGTGCTATTATCAAGTTGGCATAATGCAGTACTTGGAACACAACTTGGCAAATTATGCTACTATAGTATAACTCACTCTTGAGTTCCTTCTTCACACGGCAGCCATGTTTCTTCAGGGCTTGACAGGCTTCCTGCACTACCTCTGCAGGCTTGGTCAGCAGGACCAAAACAAGATGGTCATACCACATCTCTTTTCTAGCCACATCAGCGAACTCTTCTGCTGTTAGGAGGTGTGTAGTGAAGAGCTCATTCAGTGCTGCAGGGTGGGAATAGGTTTACAAATCACTTGCCCACTCACTGCTTCTAGCAGTGTGCTGTACACATTTCCACTACAAATGCATACATACACTAAACTGGGACAGATCAGTTGGCAGATAAATGACTATGGGAAGTAACTATGGGAGGCAATCCTTTGTGGAATCCTGTTGTGTTGTCATACTGTTCTTGAAAAGGGCATAAGGTTCCATGAAAGAAGAGGGGAGGAGAAATAGGGAGAAACAGCGAAGCGTGGGTGTATGTCTCCTCCCTCCAAATGTACCATTGACACATACTGTATGTAAAGTATACATATGCATTGTAATACATAGAAGCACTACATGTGCCCCACAGCATTGGTTAGATGAGGCCACAAACAACAGTCAAGGGCTGGTATAGGGTGGACTGGCTCAGCTGTTACACTAACTGCACTGCTGAATAGTCTGAGTACCTCACCAACCTCTCAACCGCCTTGCTTCCTCATTGTGTCCATATTTGTCCAGCACACTAGCAGTTCTTGTTACGACATCTGGAGGTTTGGTGCAATGGACAAGCACAACTCTATCAGATAGGCACCTTCCTTCTCCTTTCATCCTCTTCACTTCATCCTCAGTCACCAATGTCTCCTTGTACAACTCTGACAGCACTGTGTGGGATAGCAGCACTGATACACAGACTGGACACACACAACATTGTTATACTATGCTAATACCAATGATCTACAAGATGTATGGGTACACAGTCACTGCTGAAGGTAGGAGGAACAGGTACAAATGGGGAAGCTTGGTGTTGAAGGCAACTCTCCCCACAGTCTACACAAGGTGTACTTAAGTTACCCTCTCACAGCATCGTGTAGGATGAGAGGAGGGAGCTGACCACATGGTGAAAACCTTTTTGGGAGAATATTTTAACAAATTTTGCAAATAGATTTGCCATTTGCAAAATTTCCTCTTTACACTCAACCAGCCCACTCGCTGTAAATGGTAGTACCGGCATGTACCATCGCAGCTGTCAGTGAAGTAATGAAGAATTAAGGTAAGCAAGAACACCAAGGTGACCAGTGCAGAGGAAACTGTTTGCAGTTCTTAGCCTCGTGAGCCACCGGATCCACCAGTTGCATGTAAGCTCAGGAAAGGTGCTTGGTTGATTAGGTCACATCCGGACTACTGCCTTGACTGAAAAACTCCTATCTTTCTATGGAGAATCACAACCACGAGCCCTTCAACTTCCCTTGTTGGGATCTACATGTCAGAATCGTTCACAGACGTCAGTGATAAATGGCAGTAATCTAGTCAGGTTGGTGTAATACCCAGTTATTACTGTCATTTATCACTGACACCCCACACTGGGTAAAGTGTATAAGCCCATCTTGCCTATAGAGCGCTCAGTCACGATTGACTGTCAGCCTCTATCTGTTTCTGTTGAAACCACAAGTGTTTCACTTGGAATGGATATAGAGGCAGCCAGTCATCTGGGATCAACCATCAGTATGCCACACTGATGAGCCCCAACACGGGCGAAACAGCTGTTTGTGGCTCTTCGACCTTTGTTTGTCTAATAACTCACTGGTTGCCGTGAATAGTGTTTCCCTGGCCATGAATCAAATTTATTGTCAGGTTGATGTAATACCCAGTGATTATTGCCATTTATCACTGATGCCGCACACTGGGTAAAGAGCATAAATCCCATTTGCCACAGATGAGGCAATCTCATGGAGATGGACACCGGTGCTGCTGTCACAGTGATAAGTGAGGCTACCTACAACCAGATCTGTGGTGCAAGCTCTTGCTCCCAACTTCAGCCTTCCATGCTGAAGCTGAGGACCTACACCGGAGAAGAAGTCCCATTGGTAGGGGGAACGACCGTGAAGGTACAGTGCCAGAAACAGTTAGAACAACTGCCACTGGTCGTTGTCGCAGGAGATGGTCCAAGCCTTTCGGGAAGAGACTGGTTGGCCAAGATAAAACTTGATAGAAGCAGTATCTTCAGCATGCGTGCCCCAGAACTGCACGATATTTTGGACAGACATGAAATGATCTTCAGTCCAGGGCTGGGCAAGATACTGGGTGGGGAGGCAAGACTCCACGTCGACCCTGATATTCAACCATGATTCCTCAAGGCACGTCCCGTCCCCTACGCACTACGGGTAAAGGTAGAGAAGGAGCTGGACAAGCTGGAAGAGGAGGGGGTGATTATTCCAGTCCAGCACTCGGAATGTCCGGCCCCAATTGTTCCCATGCTGAAAGACAATGGGACTATTAGGATCTGTGGAGATTTTAAGCAAACCGCAAACAAGGCAACTGAGATGGAGGTTAATCCCCTACCACGAATTGGGGACTTGTTCGCCTCCCTTGCCGTAGGCACAGTCTTCTCCAAGTTAGATCTGTTGCATGCCTACCTTCAGCTACCCCTGGCCAAGGAGTCACAGCCATTCGTGACGGTTAACACACACAAGGGTCTGTAACAGTGTCAGAGGTTGCCGTTTAGAGTTGCCTTGGCACCAGCCATCTTTCAACGGACCATGGAGTCAATATTGCAGTGCCTGGCTCATGTGTGTGTATGTGGACGACATACTCATCTCTGACAAGTCACCACAGGAGCACCTGAGGAACCTCGAGGAGGTTCTCAGCAGACTGTAAGAGGCAGGGCTCAGACTTAAGAAGGAGAAGTGTGCATTCCTGATGCTGGAGGTGGAGTACCTGGGACACAAGATCTGCCGTTATGACCTACAGCCAACCAAGACTAAGGTACGTGCGGTAGTAGAAGCACCAGAGCCACAGCGAGTGGATGAGCTATGATCCTTCCTTGGGTTGGTGAATTACTATGGCAAGTTCTTGCACAATCTGGCAATAACGGTAGCCCCCCTGTATCAGACACTGCAAAACAATGCCCCCTGGGTTTGGGGAAAGGTTCAGAGAGCTGCCTTCAAGGAGGTCAATAAGTCACTCCAGTCATCGAACCTGCTGGTGCACTTTGATCCCCAGAAACAGCTGGTCCTGGATTGTGACTCCTCACTGTATGGGATAGGGGCAGTCCTGTACCATGTCATGGAGGATGGACACATGACTAAAAGGGGAAGGGTGTAGTGTCTGTAGACACTCTGTTCTGTAGTTACCCTTTTATTGTGTGCATGTCTTTTTGGTAATTGCTATACTATTATTTAGTTAGACTGCCAATGATTTTTTATGTATGTGCACTAGGCTTATTGGTTGTATCTAGCATGTGACTTGGATGGTTCGCCATGGTATACTTACAAGTGCCTGTAGTTGCATGGTTGCCTTTGGTTCTGGTCTTGAATGATTGTTGAACCTCGTGGTGTGTGACCAGTGCGGTGCACGGAGATCGACAGTTCGTGGCAGGCAGACGCTACAGCCCCCATCAGAGAAAAGACCTAACATAGGTACCTTTGAGGATGGAGAAAGCCCAGGCGCTAGACGGGGAGCTAGAAAAGATGGCAGTCAAACAAGCAATCGAGCCTGTAGGAGACAGCTCACAAGCAACATTTGTCAGTCCAACGTTTGTGGTAACAAAGGCAGATGACTCCTGGAGACTGGTGATAAATCTGAAGTGCTTAAATCAGCACATTCTGGCATGACATTTCATAATTTAGTCTATCAGGACAGCCAGGGCCTTTTACGCAGGGGAAATTGGATGATTAAATTGTATTTCAAGAACGCCTACCTGTCTGTTCCGCTATACTACTATCACAGGAAGTTCGTGGCCTTTCGCTGGAGAGGCCTGCTGTGGAGATTCGCATCTTTCTCTTTTGGTCTGATCAGTGCACCTTTCATGTTCACAAAACTAATGAAGCCAATAATAGCAACGTTGAAGAAGCTACGAAGGTATCAGACCCATCCTGTACCTAGATGACATGCTGGTCATGGCACCAACGAAGGAAAAGGTGAGGAAGCACCTAGCCACAGCCTTGGAGCTTCTGATAGCCTTGGGTTTCGTGATCAACTCAAAGAAAAGTGTAACACACCCGGATTAGGCGATGGAGTTTGTGGGGTTTGTGTTGGATTCGAACAGGATGTCCATTTCTCTACCGAATCAGAAGTTGAGATCCCTACAGAGGGCATCAAGCAAGCTCAAGCACCAAGAATCAGGCCCCGTGAGGCAGCTAGCACAGTGTTAGGAAAGATGGTGGCAGCACATCAGGCAGTCCTTCTTGCACCATTACACTTCAGATACCTCGAGAGGACCAGAGCAAGAGCCCTGAGAAAGGGCTTAGCATACAAGACACGACTAGAGGTGAGCCATGGCATGGAGACAGATTTGATTAGGTTGATAGAAGAGGCGGGAAAATACAATGGCTGACCTCTTCAGATAGCACATTGGGATCTGACAGTGGAGACTGACGCATCCAGATTGGGATGGGGTGCCTGTTGTCAGGAAGTACGAACAAACAGGGGGACGATGGACCCCACTGAAGAAACACAAACACATCAATTACCTGGAGCTGCTTGCAGCCTTCCTAGCATTCTACCGAACAGGAGGAAATTGACAATGTGACAGCAATCACTTTTCTGAACAGAATGGGTAGTACCCATTCTCAGGAGCTCTCAAATCTAGCAGTGAGGATTTTAGAATTGTGCATAGAGAAAGAGATCGTTATTCACGCAGAACACCTCCCTGGCAAGGAGAATGTCAGAGCAGACTGGGAGTCACAGCACGTGAGGGACTCCAGCGATTGGATGCTCGAGAGTGCCACCTTTCTTCAGCTAGAGTCCAGGTTGGGCCCGTTCTCCATCGACCTATTTGTGTCACGAACGAATGCACAGCTCCTTGTATACTGCAGGGTAACTATGATAATACGTACATAATACATAATGGTACATAATACGTAAACAAATATGGATTGAGGTCGACTGGGAAATGTGTGCTCAACTGCAGTGACCGATGTGACAAGCGTCCTGGTCTCTCGTTTCACGGACTTCCTGCAAATGAAGACTTGATGAAAAGCTGATCTGTGGCTATCAAGCTCAACGTTGTGCAACACTTCAGAGTCTCTCGTCTACAGTTGTTTGCAGACTTTTCCACTGGTGCACGACAAGGAAGCGATGAAATAAAGCTGAACAGTGATGCGGTATCGTTCATGTTTGCAGTGATTTAAGTGTGCAGACTCGTCCTGCACCATGGGAGAGACACTTGTTGACACTGCCTTTTGAAGCGAAAGTGTCTACATGCGCGATAGAATTTGACATGCTCAAAGCTGAACTGGCGCACAAACAAGGAAGGATCTTGAGTGTGCCAAGGAAGAAGCTGCATGCCTAAGAAACAGGTGCTATGATTTAGCAATCTTTTGGAGGGTACATGGCATGTCAGTCACTGTGTTCAACACATAGTACCATGCATGCGGATCGCATTTCATTGAGGATCAGAAGTCCTAAATCCCTTGCAGAGTGGTCCTGGAAGGTACCTGTGTATGGAGTGAACTCAGGATCACTCTACAAGGGATTTAGGACTACTGATCCTCAAAGAAATGCGATGGGTCAAATACTGAGAGGACACCACTTAATTTGGTAGAGGCTCATTGCTACGGCATAGGTAGGACTGGGCAAATTTTTGAGCAATCACGTAGCAGTGAAGAAACAGATAGAAATGTAGACGTTTCGACCGCGAAGGTCTTCGTCAGTACAATGCTGAAGAAGGTGGAGAGTGATTGGCCTAATATATACAGCAACCTAGTGACGTTATAAAGGCGGGAATGTCTTTGATGAGGTGACAGGTGACAGGTCATGAGTAATAATAATGATAACGAATAATGAAAACAATAACATACATACATACAGGAAACACTGTACTTATACATAAATGTAAACACATGCATATACATGATTTAAGGAGAGTAAATGTAATTAGCTAAAATTGCCCATGTCTGATGTCACGTAGGTATTGTAGTTTAAGACACTGCCACCTGACCCTCACTGATTGTGAGGTCCAGGGCATCGGGATAGGTGGGACTGGGGACGAATCCTGCAGTGGACCTTGTACCCCTCAGGCAAGTGATGGAGGATCGAAGAAGAGAGAATCCCAAGCGGCATCTGATCCAACCAATCACGTGGCTATAGGGCTGGTCCTTCTTCAATGCGAGCAGAGAGGCAAGGCGTTTGTAGAAAACAGTTGCTTGCTTGCCCATGCCTCCGGATGTGGCAAAGACCAGAGGTGCAAAGCTTCCTCGTTCAACTTCCCGGACTCGTTCATCATATTGTCTCCTCTTTTCCATTTCATGTAGGCGGTAGCAGCTCCCTAGCTGATGTTTGAGGTTAGTTGGGGCGAAGGGGTTAAAAACCCGTACGTCAAAAAATGCCCTTTCTGACCTCTCCCAAAAGCCATCAGCGCTGATGTCAAGCCTTGCGTTGTCATCTGTATTTGCTGTCCGTAGTTGGAAGTATTCATTGTCGAGCTTTTGCAAGCTGGGTTCCAAGCAAACGTTGTGGCACACTTGAGTGAGAAGCTCAGCAGTCAGATCACGAATCTCATTGTGACGGTGGATGGGAAAAGCACCTCTGTTGCAGCTTAAGGCGTGTTCCACTGAGAATGCCTTCCCACAAATGCAGTTGGTCGGCAAGAACGGTGGAGTCCACCCATACCTGAGGAAGACAGCATCTCTGAAAGCTCTCTTGTGCAGAGTAAAGCCCATGTTCTCAATGGGTAGTGTGGTCAGCCAGGTGGAGGCACCTTTTTCCCCAGCAAGAGATAGAGATCTGTGTTGGCTTGCAGTGAGGACTTCCTTCAGGTTCTGCAGCTCATCGTTCTGTCTCTGCCATTTCTCCCTCTTTACGGCATTTCTGCTTTCTCTCAGGTGCTGCTGAGTGGAGGTGCTGTATTGGGTGCTCTGGTTGATGATTAGTGCAGCCACGGTGGATGTTATTCGTTCTGACATTTCAAACTCGATAGGAGCTCTGGTAACTGGGTTGGATATTCCCATACCCCCCATACGGCAGGGCAGAGCAAAGATTCTGCGCTCTTCATCATTAAGTTGTCTCCCTATCAATGCTGGAATGAATGACTGTCTGATGGCATCCTCCAGAGGTTGCAAAAGATCTGCAATGTCGGGGACAGTACGTAGCAGGAAGTTCCACCTGCTACTCAGACCCTTGGTCAGAGCTGTGTAGGCAGCATGGGGTTGACTTTTTGCGATCTCAGACAGCTTCTCAATCTCGCTCTTCCATTTCTCTACTTTCCTTGAGACATAACTTTCAGCAAAGGTTCTAGTTCCCACGGCAGCCCCTAGATGTCGTTTCCCCTCAGCCGTCACATTCACGCCAGTTCCTACAAATAATCTTTCTGCTGCGTTGAAGTACTCCTCCTTCACTATAAGCCAGGACTTTGCTGCATTGGGGTTGTAACCGTACGAATAATGAAAATGAAATAACACTAAATAATAATAATAATGGGTAATATGGTAATAATGATAAGGATGAAATAGTGGATCTTGTGAGGGGTGAAGGGACACAGACCTACTAGGACCCATGGGTTGGTCAGGGTGGGTTCAGGACAGGGTTCCATACTGTGGACAACTGTAGGCCACCGTCCAGGTTCATGGTCTTCTCGCTCAACTTAATGTGGATGGCTTCGGTTGTTCTTCTCTGCCAGTAGCCGATCATACCGCTCCTCCTCACTCTTGCACCATCCCAGTCAATCATGTGGCTCGACTCATGGGCATGGACTGCGATGCCGTTCTTTGGGTCTCCACGTTTCACCGCCTGCTGGTGCTCGCTGAGTCTCACCTTGAGCGTTCTCTTGGTCTCCCCGATGTAGGTTTGATGGCATTCTTTACAGGGGACCTCGTAGACCACTCCTCTCTTCCTTTCCTCCGGGATGCGGGTCTTGACCTGCATCAGGATCTGCCTGAGGGTCCTCACTGGCTTGAAGACTGCCTTTACCCCAAGGGAGGTGCATACTCTCTCCAACTTCTCGCTGAGTCCTTGAATATAGGGGAGACACATGGTTTTTGGTGGGTCTTCGCTCGCAGGTTCAGAGGGAGGGGGAGTGAGAAAGGTGGGTCGACGAGAGAGTGTCTTCTTCACTAGACCCACCAAAAACCATGTGTCTCCCCTATAGACGCGTCACGGCAGTCATCATTTAGCTCCTGCTTGTGTGTAGCAACTTCTTTGGTTAACGTCTGAGCTGCAGGTCCCCATGCTTTGTAAAGCTGCAAGATATTGCCATTTTCTTCCTTCCTGATGGATCCTTTGCCTTCTCTACCATTGTTTCCATGATGGTCTTTGGTGTAACATCTTGTTTCTGACCCCCCATAGCTTCTTACCACTGGTGGCTGAGTCTGAGTCAGGGAGAGATGCTGCTGTTGAAGATGACTCAGGTGCACAGTGATGCAGGAAAATGAGTAGCGCAACATGCTGACATAGACCACCACTTTTGTAGAGTCCTGAGTGGCTAGGTATATCAGTCATGATCCTTTGGTATGCACTAGCCCACATTTTACAGTAATTCAGACGTTTCGGTGACTATACAGCCACCTTCATCGTGAATGGCTGTACAAAACACTCAGACTGTATGAACAAGGTGTGGTGACAGGTGTTGACATGTGGTGGAATGTGACAGTGGTGATGGAATGTATAAATACAATTAAGAAAACAATACAATAATGGACTACGTAGATAAATACACAAACACTACAATACAGTAAGATGAATATTAAAAGCCAAAAAGGCAAATAACCCGACTCAACACCAGCACACATAGGGACATGCCAATCAGTCCTGGAGGAACCCATGCACATACACACGGCATGATCCCATGCACATCGGTGTCGAGTCAAGTTATTTACCATACTTACAAAACCAATCTACAATAAGAAAAAGAAAAGAAAGAAAACAAGGTGACAAGTGGATACATGTCCATCAGTCCAGGAGCGCTGCATGCACTACCGTAGGGTTCATAGGGCCCAAGTGATTTTGCGTTAACTGTACTGTATCAATGGAGACAGCCTTTCCAGTTTGCAGAAGGTTTGCAAGAATCATTGGTGTCATGACGATGGGGAGTGTATCAGGATGATCACTCCAGCCAGATGTTGGCCAAGTCTTAGAACATGACTCAGATGCAGCTGGAGTTTCACTATCTGGACACCTACACTTCCGACTTGTTGTAGGGACAGTCTCTGAACGTCAATGATAAAATCGAGGTCTGTATCACCAGGTAAGCACACAGCAATAGCCGCGTATTAATAACAGATGACAAAAGCCAGCGGCAAAGAAACATTTATGTATTGTTGCGAATGTACGCGAGACAGTCACGAACTCACAGCTGCAGAAGATCATTCTTTCTGCCCATGAGCTGTCTGCTACACCTGCTTAAGTGGTACGTGACATACTATAT
The DNA here is from genome assembly GCA_949841015.1 of Aplysina aerophoba. Classification (NCBI taxonomy): domain Eukaryota; kingdom Metazoa; phylum Porifera; class Demospongiae; order Verongiida; family Aplysinidae; genus Aplysina; species Aplysina aerophoba. Next base: position 2,866,929 of record OX465052.1, on the reverse strand, counting down.
GTGCAATCAGTCTATTGCCATCTGTCAAACTCCTAGTGTACTCCAAGAACAAGAAACTATGTCCATTTCTAGCCAATCAGGTATCTTTAGAGATCCAGTACGCAGTCCAGGAAGTAGTTCCGATGTGACGTCATCGTACTTACATTCCTTCGGTCTTATGTGCAACTGGACTATTGGCCAAATAGTTGTGACGTAACATGCAGATGGAAAGGGGTGCATGAGCACTATATAACGAAGTAATAAGCGTGCATTTAAAGGGGAGCAGGGGTGTAACAACATAATATATATGCAACTTGCACTGTATATACGTACTTGGTTGTCTTCAATAATCATAATACAGACATGCAGTGTGCACGTGCACATGTCTTGCGTAGTATTACTATTATATTCTCATATTATTACTGTATATTCTATTGCATCTTGCACTTTACAAGCAGTATATATCATAATTATATATATTATATATATAGGCATTATATCATACATATTATACTTTACGTATATATGTGCATGTGCATGCATGTGCATACCATAATGTGTACAGAGCAGTCATTCCTGTGTGAAACCAAGTAAGTGCTTGGTTGCAATTCCATTCTAAATAGGAATGCTGAATGTGTGTAGGCTGGAAGTTCGAACACTATCTATGTAGTCTAATAGGCTAGTGTGAATAGCTATATATACATTGTCCTGTAGCTCATGGCACAGCCGAGCCACTTGCTTCATTTTCACCTTAAAGGGTCACTGACATGTTTAGATGAAATTTGATATGTTGTAGAGACTCACTGGAAACTACACAAAATTACATTGAAAGTTGTGTGTGTTCCTTCGTTGGGCAGAAAATAGTTCGCTTCTGGTAAATTCGTCTCTGAAATTCGCCATTTTGAGCTGTGACATCATAGTATCTTCTTGCATATATATATATATATTATATACCACAGCTGACAGCTGCAGTGTGCGTTGAAGGCAACAGCCGTTCGAAAACAGCTATATCCATCAAGAAGAGGCATGCCGCATCGTTGTGTAGCTGGAGGGTGCTCACGTACTTCGGATGATAGAGTATCGATGCACAAGTTCCCCACAGACGCGTCACTCGCCAGCAAATGGTCTAAAGCAAAGAAGACAGCGGTAAGTGTCAGTTTAAGCCTTAAACCTCGAAGATGAATGCGATTCGACAACCTAATTCGACAGATGGCAACAACACACAAGTAATCATATAAATCTGATTGGCACTTGTGAGCTGTGCCTTGCACGTGACCAATTCCAGGACCAATAGCCATGGGAATGGGCGTCTGGTTACTGGACCAATAGCTACTGCGTAAAATAAATTTTCAATGTAACATTACGGTTTCTTATAGCTTACAATTTTATCTTGGTAAATGAGGGTACTTAAAACCTATGTATGTACCCATCTGAAGGAAATTCCTCCCTTATCTTGTTTACAGCACAAGGCAGCAGAACCACTCTCCGATGCTTTCCTAGGTATCCCCAACACCATGTTGTCAGCTGTCGATACGTGATGTAGCGGTATTGCCTATACAGTGTGGTGTGACAGAGCAAAATGTAATTTACAGAGTCCTGATAATGGTCTACTGCAGCTGGTAACATACTTGTGAGCAGGTCCTGCTCGAGCAATTGCACCTTGACCATGGGTATGGTGAATTTGGTGACCAGTTGTCTGCAGTACCCACAGGTCCAAACACACACCAGAAAAAATCTGGGTGCTCTGTGATACAAGTTGCCTCACTGTTAGATGTCTTGTGCAATCGCAGCAAAACTGTCTGCCCGATTAGATAATACCGCGCGGTACGTCATGTTAAAGAACTCACCGCTGGCACCAGAAAGAACGAAACTCAGCAAATTTGGTATCAATCGAAAGCTCTGTGGAAGAGCTATCTTTTGGTAGTACTTTCATATTCAATGATAGGACCGGCGTTGAGTAGTACACACTCCATTTTTAAGGTGATGTGTAGTCTGCCTGCTTTCAGCTAGCTGGCTTTTAGAAGAATCACGAAAGTGTTGTATTCAGTGTCGTAGAGTCGAATACAGATGTGTAACAACGCCTATTTGCTATTAAATGGTGTCCTGCTTTAGCGAAGTTGAGAAAGGTTTCGGGTTTGGGGTAATTCTGAAAGCTTAATGCTTTTGCACCTGTAGGCGAAGCTATGCAGGATAAAACAATGTTTACTATAATCTTCACACACAACTTCTACGACGAAACCTGCAGTTTCGCGAAACTAGCTATACTGGAATCATAATCGCAATATTTGCTGCATTCCAGTTAATATTTAAATGAACGCAACTGCAGTGGTATACTTCAGTAAGGGAGGTAGGTAGACCGAAGTGAAACGTGTCTTTAAGTGGTCACGACCTGGAAACGGACATGCACTAGCCTACAACATTAATACCTACTTACGTGTGCCATATCATATAAATGTGTTATCCAGTGACGTCATGTGTGCATGATTTAGGACACACCGCAATTTCTATTACTACATGTCAGAAAAATTCGTACGGGTACCAATATTCACAAGCTCGTAATTCAGCTTCTAATGAATGGATTTGGATGAAAAAAGTCTCATATTGATCGCAAAAGGACATATCTTCAAAATTGAAATTATACTTGAGTCTGCAGTCCCTACCATAGAAGTCAACTAACCATTCGTTATTACCGTGCCTTTCAGAGCCTTCATCGTCCTCGTCGGACCCAGTGCCATCGCTTTCGCTGCCTCCATCTTCCACAGCCCCCGCGTCACTCAAGTAGGGCTCAAACTGGTATGGTTCGATGCCTAGATGTTGCGCGCTCCCTTCAGAATCAGTGTCCGCGAGGTCTTCTGCGTCCGTCAATAAATCAGCGTGCTCATCAGAGTCAGACGACGAACAGGAGAGGTACGCTTCTTCGTGTACAACGTCCGCCATAGTTCGCCTACAAATACTATGTTCCTGGTCACTACTCCTACATCACAAGTCCACTCCAATAATTTAACTGCAATACCGGAAGTATTACGTAAACACTGGAATTTTACATCTTTTGAGAACCAGTACTCCCCCATCTTGTGCGTGGTCATACTAAGATGGGTATCAAATGTCATAGTTTTTTATGCTCTACAACATATCAAAATAATTCAAACATGTCAGTGGCCTTTTAACTATGTTTGTTTAGAATGGAATCGCGACCCCATGCACTTACTTGGTTTTTATATATAACTAGCAGTGAAGCCCGCCTTTGGCGGGCTTCACTGCTATGGTGCTCCTTCGACAGCGGCCCTTCAACGGCGCTGCAGCGACTGTGATTCAATGACAGAGCCTTGATGGTACCACTGTTGTTATATAGCTAAATTCTCAGTTCTTCTTGCATTTGGTAGTTAGCTATATAGCTCTTGACCATATACAAATAACACCATCCCGGGAATATGTAGCCGAAGCAAGCTGTCTGGCAGTTTGGCTTGGGCAAACCACAGAACATGCCATGTTTCTGTAGCTTATTTGTGCACAATGGTCCGTCTACATGCCTTTGCGTGCCAGAGAGCTCGAGTATCTCCTCTTGGGCATTGAACCACCTTTCACAGCATGTGCTAATCATGACAACATTGGCAACATGTGACGACATCATGACAACCTATCAACATTTTCACAGCTTGCGCTAATCATGCTTCATATAGCCACAGATTCATGTTTGTTGAGCCTATTGAGCTGCAGAATGCATGGTTGCAATTATGCTATTGGGTACATCATCAAACATCATCAATGTAACTTTTGTTATCACATGCATAAATATTTCATGTTAGTTCCCACGACGGCATTTCTAGATGGCGCTTCCATAATAACAATGTGCGAACCGTGCACGGAAGTCCGTATACTTTCTCCGTAAACTAAAATGGCGGACGGTCGTTTTCTGGTTTTTCGCCACGCGCTCCTCGGCTGTAGCGTATTTGCGCACGTTGCCCCCTCGAGGACACTCTACGGTAGGGGTTCCAAAGCGCTGCGAAGGGTTTGTGGCAATTTGGCTGCGGGCACGCGAGGATATCGCGCACAACCGTTTTCAACTCCTCTTTATATATATATAGATAATGATATATACTATATTTTGATAGCATTATTTAGCACACGGTGGGGATCTACGTACATAAAGCAGTCCATGCAGTTAGTGCATGTGCCACTATCAAGTTTGCCTAATGCAGTTCTTGGAACACACCTCGGCCAAAGTGTGCTACTATAGTATAACTCACATCCAAGCTCCTTCCTCACAGGGCGGCCATGTTTCTCCAGCACTTGACAGGCTTCCTGCACTACCTCTGCAGGTTTGGTTAACAAGACTTGCGAAAGATGGTACTCCCACCTTCTCTCCTTCCTAGCCATCTCAGATACCACTTCTGCTGTTAAGAGGTGTCTAGTGAAGAGCTCATTCAGTACTGCAGGGTTAGAAGAGGTTTACAAATCACTTGACCCCTCACAGCTTCATGCAGTGTGCTGTGTATACATTTTCACTACACAGTATACACTAGACAGTTTAACACATGTAAAAGGAACCAGAAAGTAAGATCCCATTACGTACACCATTACATATTACAACAATGTGCATGCGTGTGTGTGTGTGCGAGGCATGTTAGTGAAGGGAAACTCATCCTCACAGTTTGGAATTCATTCTTAAACAAATGGCAGAGACGTATAATAAAGCAGTCCACGAAGGTGGTGCACATGCCACCATCAAGTTGGCATAACGCATTACTTGGAACACACCTTGACAAATTTTGCTATTATAGGATAACTCACTCTTCAGCTGCTTCACAGGGCGGCCATGTTTCTCCAGCACTTGACAGGCTTCCTGCACTACCTCTGCAGGTTTGGTTAACAGGACTTCAGTAAGATGGTCCTCCCATTCTGTCCCTTTGCTAGCCACCTCAGATACCACTTCTGCTGTTAGGAGGTGTCTAGTGAAGAGCTCATTCAGTACTGCAGGGTTAGAAGAGGTTTACAAATCACGTGACCACTCACAGCTTCATGCAGTGTGCTGTGTACACATTTTCACTACACAGTATACACTGAACAGTTTAACACATGTAAAAGGAACCAGAAAGTAAGACCCCATTGCGTACACCATTACATATTACAACAACGTGCATTCGTGTGTGTGTGTGCGGTTGCATGTTAGTGAAGGGAAACTCATCCTCACAGTTTAGAATTCATTCTTAAACAAATGTCAGAGACGTATAATAAAGCAGTCCACGAAGGTGGTGCACATGCCACCATCAAGTTGGCATAACGCATTACTTGGAACACACCTTGGCAAATTTTGCTATTATAGTATAACTCACTCTTCAGCTCCTTCACAGAGCAGCCATGTTTCTCCAGCACTTGACAGGATTCCTGCACTACCTCTGCAAGTTTGGTTGCCAAGACTTTAGTAAGATGGTCTTCCCACTCCCTCCCCTTCCTAACTACCTCAAAGGACTCTCCTGCTGTTAGGAGGTGTCTAGTGAAGAGCTCATTCAGTGCTGCAGGGTGGGAATAGGTTTACAAATCACTTGACCACTCACTTCTTCATGCAGTGTGCTGTGTACACTACACAGTATACACTCAACAGTTGGACACATGTAAAAAGGAACCAGAAAGTAAGATCTCTTTACCCCTACCCCTGCACTTGTATTCCCATATATCAAGTAAGCACCAATCCCACCATTACATACACCCTTACATATAACAATAATGTGCGTGCGTGTGTGCTTGTGTATGTGTGTGTGAGTGTATGTTAGTAATGGGAACTCATCCTCACAGTTTGAAATGCATCCTTAAACAAATGAGACGCATAATAAAGCAATCCATGAAGTTGATGCATGTGCCACTGTCAAGTTGGCATAATCCAGTACTTGTAACACACCTTGGCAAATTGTGCTACTATAGTGTAACTCACTTCTAAGCTCCTTCACAGGGCGGCCATGTTTCTTCAGCACTTGACAGGCTTCCTGCACTACCTCTGCAGGTTTGGTTAACAGGACTTGCGAAAGATGGTATTCCCGCCTTCTCTCCTTCCTAGCCATCACAGATACCACTTCTGCTGTTAAGAGGTGTCTAGTGAAGAGCTCATACAGTACTGCAGGGTTAGACGAGGTTTACAAATCACTTGACCCCTCACAGCTTCATGCAGTGTGCTGTGTACACACTTTCACTACACAGTATACACTGGACAGTTTAACACATGTAAAAGGAATTAGAAAGTAAGACCCCATTACGTACACCATTACATATTACAGCAATGTGCATTCGTGTGTGTGTGTGCGAGGCATGTTACTGAAGGGAAACTCATCCTCACAGTTTAGAATTCATTCTTAAACAAATGTCAGAGACGTATAATAAAGCAGTCCACGAAGGTGGTGCACATGCCACCATCAAGTTGGCATAACGCATTACTTGGAACACACCTTGACAAATTTGCTATTATAGGATAACTCACTCTTCAGCTCCTTCACAGAGCAGCCATGTTTCTCCAGCACTTGACAGGCTTCCTGCACTACCTCTGCAGGTTTGGTTAACAGGACTTGAGTAAGATGGTCTTCCCATTCTGTCCCTTTGCTAGCCACCTCAGATACCACTTCTGCTGTTAGGAGGTGTCTAGTGAAGAGCTCATTTAGTACTGCAGGGTTAGACGAGGTTACAAATCACTTGACCACTCACAGCTTCATGCAGTGTGCTGTGTACACATTTTCACTACACAGTATACACTAGACAGTTTAACACATGTAAAGGAACCAGAAAGTAAGACCCCATTACGTACACCATTACATATTACAACAATGTGCATGCGTGTGTGTGTGTGCGAGGCATGTTAGTGAAGGGAAACTCATCCTCACAGTTTAGAATTCATTCTTAAACAAATGTCAGAGACGTATAATAAAGCAGTCCACGAAGGTGGTGCACATGCCACCATCAAGTTGGCATAACGCATTACTTGGAACACACCTTGGCAATTTTGCTATTACAGTATAACTCACTCTTCAGTTCCTTCACAGAGCAGCCATGTTTCTCCAGCACTTGACAGGATTCCTGCACTACCTCTGCAAGTTTGGTTGCCAGGACTTTAGTAAGATGGTCTTCCCACTCCCTCCCCTTCCTAACTACCTCAAAGGACTCTTCTGCTGTTAGGAGGTGTCTAGTGAAGAGCTCATTCAGTGCTGCAGGGTGGGAATAGGTTTACAAATCACTTGACCACTCACTTCTTCATGTAGTATGCTGTGTACACTACACAGTATACACTCAACAGTTGGACACATGTAAAAGGAACCAGAAAGTAAGATCTCTTTACCCCTACCCCTGCACTTGTATTCCCATATATCAAGTAAGCACCAATCCCACCATTACATACACTCTTACATATAACAATAATGTGTGTGCGTGTGTGTTTGTGTATGTGTGTGTGAGTGTATGTTAGTGATGGGAACTCATCCTCACAGTTTGAAATGCATCCTTAAACAAATGAGACGCATAATAAAGCAATCCATGAAGTTGATGCATGTGCCACTATCAAGTTGGCATAATCCAGTACTTGTAACACACCTTGGCAAATTGTGCTACTATAGTGTAACTCACTTCTAAGCTCCTTCTCCAAAAGGCGGTCATGTTTCTTCAGCACTTGACAGGCTTCCTGCACTACCACTGCAGGTTCGGTTAACAGGACTTGAGTAAGATGGTCTTCCCATTCTGTCCCCTTGCTAGCCACCTCAGATACCACTTCTGCTGTTAGGAGGTGACTAATGAAGAGCTCATTCAGTACTGCAGGGTTAGAAGAGGTTTACAAATCACTTGACCACTCACTGCTTCATGCAGTGTGCTGTGTACAGATTTTCACTACACACTATGTACTCAACATTTGACACGTAAAAGGAACCAGAAAGTAAGACCCCTCCTACCCCTACCCTGCAGTAGTATTCTCATATATCCGAAGGCACCATTCCCGCCATCACCCTAGTATAGTCCGTAGTACATTGCCCTTTTCTACACACTACACACTACACACATACAGTATGCAAGGTCTACCGTGGGTAGACTCACATGAACAGCTGCTTACAAAACATGTAAAATGAGCAAACATGGCTGACCATATGGCAGTAGGGCCGGGATAGTTACTGGTGGCACAAACACAAGCAGACCAGTCAACAGCACACATGTTCTATAACCATTATTGTGCACACACAGAGATTCACCAATGATTTTGAAGCAACTAGACCGCTCCTACTATGCACACACACGCGCAAGTACTCATCCAAGCATGCACGCAAACACACAAACACACACAAACACAACACACACACACATAACACACACGTGCATACACACATGGATGGTTTAGCAATTGTTTCACATGTACTGTATTATGCCAACTTGATAGTGGCACGTGCACCAACTTCATGGACTGCTTGTGATATTAGGCCAATCAGATGCTACAGTCAAAGATTCGGAAGGTTTCTGCATGATAATGATCGGAAACTCCACTAGCCGAAAAATTCACAGGACACTGGCGAGGTCACTTGGTTCAAACGTTTCGACCCAATCCTGGGTCCTCATCAGTGAGAAAAAATAATGTTACAAAAACCGGCAGGCGTTTTTTATACACAACAAGTATTTCGAGTTAAAAAACTCGTGGGGCTGCTGCCCCAACTCGAACTACTTGCTGACTCAGTCACAAGTCAGGTACATGACAATTTGTTCAAACTTGCCCATACAGAAAGCATTGGCATGCACATACTTCACTCATGCATGGGCAGATAGACACGAACAGACTGTGCAATTATTTCTTTCTTTCCTTTGCTCATTCGGAGCTGCACTAAACAATCCTGCTATTCATACCTAGCTACATAGTGTGTTTCTTGCTTGAAGACAGAAACACAATCAGAAGGTATTAACACACACACATGCACGCACACACACACACACACACACACACACACACACACACAGCCCAGAGGGACACGGTAGCAGGTGTTTGGCCGAGGCAGAAAGTAGGATTCGTTCGAGTACAAACAGCGCGCCACTGGAGACAATTGTAGCTGGAGGCTTACACTGCGTGCTGAGATTTTCTACGCGAAACACAGCTAGCAAGCCTAAGAAGAGAGGATTCACGCCCTCACCAAGCTTGGCGTTACTCCTGCCAATTGTTCTCGGCAGCGTTGTGAAGATAGAAAGTCGGCAAGCCACAAATTGAACACGCAGCAAACGATACGGTTCGTTTTCTGAGCTTAGCGCCGCTCCTGTCCTTTGTCCGAGGCAATGGTGCAACAACGCTGATGTTGGCATCCAATGAACAGAGCGGGACGTTCAAAGCGACGACTAACGGCGACCTGTGCCGCTTTCTGAGGTCTTTCTGTAGCTTTCTCCCCCTAGCGAGCCACAAAAATGGCCGACAATATAAATGTTTCGGAACGCAATACTTTGCCTGTACTTTACAATATAAATGTCAGTACAGTTATACTACCGCCGCGTCAACATTATATATATATCTATATTAATAAAGAGGAGTTAAAAACGGTTGTGCGCGATATCCTCGCGTGCGCGCAACCAAATTGCCACGAAACCTTCACAGCGCTTTGAAACCCCTACCGTAGAGTGTCCTCGAGGGGGCGACGTCCGCAAATACGCTTCGGCCGAGGAGCGCGCGGCGAAAAACCAGAAAACGACCGTCCGCCATTTTGGTTTTACGGAGAAAGTATACGGACTTCCGTGCACGGTTCGCACATTGTTAGTGTGGAAGCGCCATCATAAATATATATATAGAAATGCCATCGTGGGAAGTAACATGAAATAATTATGCATGTGATAGCAAAAGTTACATTGATGATGTTTGATGATGTACCCAATAGCCGATATGATATACCCAATATCCGAATGATATTTGCAACCATGCAGTCTGCAGCTGAATAGGCTCAACAAACATGAATCTGTAGCTATATGAATCATGATTAGCACAAGCTGTGAAAATGTTGATAGGTTGTCATGATGTCATCACATGTTGCCAATGTTGTCATGATTAGCACATGCTGTGAAAGGTGGTTCAATGCCCAAGAGGAGATGCTCGCGCTCTCTGGCACGCAAAGGCATGTAGACAAACCATTGTGCACAAATAAGCTACAGAAATATGGCATGTTCTGTGGGTTGCCCAACCCAAACTGCCAGACAGCTTGCTTTGGCTACATATTTCGGAATGGTGTTATTTGTATATGGCAAAGAGCTATATAGCTAGCTACCAAATGCAAGAAGAACTGAGAATTTAGTTAACAACAGTGGTACCATCAAGGCTCTGTCATTGAATCACAGTCGCCGGAGCGCCGTTGAAGGGCTGCTGTCGAAGGAGCGCCGTAGCAGTGAAGCCCGCCGAAGGCGGGCTTCACTGCTAGTCTATATATAAAGAGGAGCTGAAAACGGTTGTGCGCGATATCCTCGCGTGCGCGCAGCCAAATTGCCACAAAACCTTCACAGCGCTTTGGAACCCCTACCGTAGAGTGTCCTCGAGGGGGCAACGTGCGCAAATACGCTACACCCGAGGAGCGCGTGGCAAAAAAACAGAAAATGACCGTCCGCCATTTTGGTTTTACGGAGAAAGTATACGGACTTCCGTGCACGGTTCGCACATTGTTATATTATGGAAGCGCCATCTAGAAATGCCAGTGTGGGAACTAACATGAAATATTTATGCATGTGATAACAAAAGTTACATTGATGATGTTTAATGATGTACCCAATAGCATAATTGCAACCATGCATTCTGCAGCTCAATAGGCTCAACAAACATGAATCTGTAGCTATATATGAAGCATGATTAGCGCAAGCTGTAAAAATGTTGATAGGTTGCCATGATGTCGTCACATGTTGCCAATGTTGTCATGATTAGCACATGCTGTGAAAGGTGGTTCAATGCCCAAGAGGAGATGCTCATGCTCTCTGGCACGCAAAGGCACGTAGACAGACCATTGTGCACAAATAAGATACAAAAACATGGCATGTTCTGTGGTTTGCCCAAGCCAAACTGCCAGACAGCTTGCTTCGGCTACATATTCCCGGGATGGTGTTATTTGTATATGGCCAAGAGTTATATAGCTAGCTACCAAATGCAAGAAGAGCTGAGAATTTAGCTAACAACAGTGGTACCATCAAGGCTCTGTCGTTGAATCACAGTCGTCGGAGCGCCATTGAAGGGCCGCTGTCGAAGGAGCGCCGTAGCAGTAAAGCCCACCAAAGGCGGGCTTCACTGCTAGTATATATAATATATCTATTTATCTATATTTCCGTAACATGAAGCCATACAACGAGCGCAAAATGAAAACAATAAATGCAATCCTAAAAATGGCAGGAATTGGTGACAGAAGGTGAGGTGGGTAAGGAATGATAGTGATAATGATATAAATAATAATAATAATAACAATAATAATAACAATAATAGTAATAATAATATTAGAATGGGAACAGTGACCATGGTGGCTAGAATAGGAATAAGAATTAGACGTTGACTGTTAGAATAGCTTAGGGTAGTCACCAGATAGTTAGTGCCACCTTCTGCCAGACCATCAAGACCTCTGGCCACTATTGACGTGGCAGCCTATGGGCTGCAGCAACCATCAACTTCCATCTTCCACCCTACCGGCCATGTGTCCAACAACTCCCAGTTATTTTCGCGTCGGGTCACCGTCTACATGACAGCCCACCGAGCTTTTGTGGGAGGATATACGGACAGTGAACAGTGAACAATGGATGTGGTGGCTAAAATAGGAATAGGAATTAGAAGTTGACTGTTAGAAATATGGTAGTCAGTATAGTAGTTGTACTGTGTAAGGGCTACCTCCAGCATTGGAGATCATGCCGACCTGAGTGATTGATTGATTGATTGATATTAGAATGGTAGTATAAATGTCAGCACATGCACAATATGTCACAAGCATGCTGTAACATTATGTGGTCAGACTTCAGCTGGTCTCAGTTGGCGAATCAAGGGGTTGTACTCTGATGATAAGGGGTCCTCGTCACGGTTCATTGTCTGGTGCTCTGTACGGATGTGCCAGGCTTCCAATACACACCTCTGGCGGTAGTACGAATGGGAATCAACCACTTCTGCTTCTTTCCAGTTTATCTCATGCGTTTGTTCAACTGCATGCTCTGATCAGGGACTTGTGCCAACTGTAAATGTGTGAAAGACAACAAAGTCTGCACAGATTGTCTCCCAAGTCGTGGTGGATCGTGCCGTAACTCAGCTCCACCTGGACAGTCCGACTCTTCCAATACCCAATCAGCAGAGCCAGAAGAACGGTCACTTCTCACAGAACCGTCCTCAGAGCCACATCTAGAGCAGAGAGTCACCACGAGCAACCCTTCTCAGGTGCCCGACCGCGAGACAATCACCACCTTCTCAGACTTCAATCCGTTGGAACCACCCAGCTTCTATTGGGGCGAAGTAGATGCTACAACGATCTCTCTTCGCATTGACAAAGCTTACCAACAAATTGTTCACTGGAAACCCAATTTTTTAAAGCTTCCTTCTGGGAGGCTGTTTGTCAATTCCATGGCCAGCCTTCTGTCTGCATATGCTGAAGGGAACGCACTGGAAAGCATTGCAGCAATGTGCATGCATGCCCTTCTACTTCAACGCCCTCACAACCGCTCAAAGAATGCTGACCATGTCAATCTCCTCAAAAGCAGGCTAAACAAATGGAAGAATGGAGACATAGACCTGCTTCTACATGAGGGACAAACCATCCAGTCCCATCTCCCCCCTAGGAGTATCAAGGACAAAGGCACAAAGGCTGCCCTCTCCTTTGCTCATATGATGGAAGCGGGGAGCGTTAAAACTGCCCAGAGAATGATCACAGAATGCTCAAACACTGGAACACTACCCCTGCATAGTGTCCAGCCCGACAGTTGAACAGTTAAAGAACACCTGATGGACAAGCATCCAGCAAGGTCTGAACCCTGCAGTGCAGCCATTCTGGAAGCTAGCAATGTATCCGAGCCACACCCAGTGATGTTTGATGCTATCGATGGAACCCTCATAAGATCAGTGGTGCTGCGGACATCAGGCTCGGCAGGACCGTCACGCTTGGACACCTCAGGATGGAGAAGGATGTGTTCCTCATTTGGCACTGCTTCAAACGACCTATGCAGTGCAATCGCTCGACTGACCAGACGGATCAGTACGGACTACAATGACCCCAAAGGCCTGACATGCCTGCTCGCCAGTCGCATCATTGCGCTGGATAAACGTCCCGGTGTGCGACCCATAGGAGTTGGCGAAGTCCTTCGAAGAATTGTCGCTAAAGCTGTCTCATACATCACGAACATGGACATCCTGAAGGCTGTGGGTGACCGTCAACTCTGTGCCGGTCACATCAGCAGCTGTGAGGCAGGTGTACATGTTATGACGGACATACAAGAGGACGACCAGACAGAAGCTGTACTGCTCGTAGACGCAAGCAATGCCTTCAACTCCCTGAACAGAGAAGCAGCTATGAGAAATATACAGAGCCTCTGCCCACCCTTGGTGAACACATATCGCAACAACGCACCTCTCTTCATCGATGGGGAGGTCACCCCCTCGCAGGAAGGGACCACTCAAGGGGACCCCCTGGCCATGTGTATCTATGCCATTGCCACTATCCCACTCATTCGCAAACTCCCAAAATGTGTAAACCACATCTAGTATGCAGATGATGCATCTGCAGGAGGGAAGCTTGACAACCTAAGATCATGGTGGAATAAGATCCAAGAGGTGGGGCCTGTATTTGGCTATTTCTCAAATGCGCAGAAAAGCTGGCTACTTGTTAAGAAAAAAATTCCTGTCAGATGCTAAGAGAGTTTTCTCTGGATCAGGAGTCAACATCACAACAGAAGGAAAAAGCTACCTTGGATCACCTTTGGGTACAACTTCTTCTAAAGAGTCCGTCATTGCTGCTAAGGTCGACCATTGGGTTAAGAGATTGATCAACTGGCAAAATGTGCATTCACAACCGCAGTCTGCATACTGTGCACTAACCAACGGCCTTATGAGTAGATGGAACTACTTGATGCGTGTTGTTCCAGATCTAGGCAACAAGCTGCACCCTATTGAAGAGGCCCTACGGTTTAGGCTCCTACCATCCATCACAGAACAAAGCAACATCAGTGATGCAGAAAGACGCGTCTTCGCACTTCCAGCTAGAGATGGCGGACTAGGGATCCCGATTCCAACTGAGGCAGCGGCAGAGCAATACAGCGCCTCACGTTCCATCACTGAACCTCTAGTGGCACTATGTACAAGGCAGAACACTGAGCCACTACCAAACATCTACATGGCGCAGGAAGAGCTAAAAGGTGAAACCAAAAAGCACCGCCGAGAGAATCAGTGGGAGACATCAACAACCTTGAAGAACTCAATGCCACCTACACTCCAAAAGGCGGTAGAGTTGGCCTCAGAGAAAGGGGCGTCTACCTGGCTCACCACCCTACCCATCAGAGCACACGGGTTCTCCCTGCACAAGCAGGCATTTCGAGATGCTTTGTGCATTCGATATGGATGGGACCCACAGGGGCTTCCAAGCCACTGCTCACGTGGTGCTCAATTTAACACCACACATGCCTTCAACTGCCACAAAGGAGCATTTCCAACAATCAGGCACAATCGCATCCACGACTTGACAGCCCAGCTTCTCACTGATGTGTGCCCAAGTGTTGAGATTGAACCACACCTTCAACCCCTATCTGGAGAAACTTTCCCGCACCGAACCACAAACTTGGAAGACAATGCAAGACTGGATGTGAAAGCTCTTGAATTCTCGGGAAATGAGAGGCAATGTGGGGTTCTTTGACGTGAGGGTATTCAACCCATTTGCACCGTCCCATGCTAACCAGACCAACCAATCCACCTACAGAAAGAATGAGAAGGAGAAGACCCTCCTCTGATAATGATCAGCATTCAGCTGCCATGGCTGAGTGCTGCAGATTTAGAAAGCTAACCAAGGTCGCTGTTGAGAAGGCAAGGAAAGCCCAGTACAATGCCAGGACAAAAGAGGCAGAAAAAGTAAGCCCAGTTGTCTCAGCAGCTGGGCTGCTGTGGAAGCTTGATCAAGGAGCTTAGGGTCTTGAAGAAGCAAGTCTCCAAGTCATCCTCATCTTACCTTCTTGGTACCACCTGGAGCAGCAAGAGCATCCCCTCAGATTGACTGAACCATCTCATTGTTCCCTACAGAAGAAGGGAAGCCAATCTGAGTGTGACAACTACAGAGTATTGCCCAGCAAGGTGTTTGTTCGCATTCTTTTGAACCGGATGCTGAGGCACTTCTGCGCGAGAACCAGTGTGGTTTCCAGAAGGGTAGGGGATGCACAGACCAACTCTTCTCCCTCAGAGTGCTGATGGAGAAAGCAAGGGAGTATCCTGACTATCCTGCCTACATCTCTTTGCTGACCTGCGTAAGGTTTATGACTCTGTCAACATAAACATACTTTGGTCAGTTCTCCAATGCTGCTACAATCTACCACCAAAGTTTCTCACTATCATCAAAGCCTTACATGAAAACACCTCTGCTGCTGTGAGGTCCTATGGCAAGATATCAGTTTCCTGTATTGGTTGGTGTCAAACAGGGCTGTGTGCTGGCTCCAACATGATGTGATCAGACTTGCCATCAACGACCATCATCCAGGCACAGGTTTGAGCCTTTCCTATCTTTTGGATGCAGACCTGGTAGGAAATAGGACTAAGCTAACCTCAGAGGTATCAGTGGCAGACATAGAGTATGCTGATGACATGTGGCTGATCTGTGACTCCTGTAATTGCATCTCCACCCTTCTGGAGTTCGTACGTAGATTCCAAATGCCGCTGCATGGGATTAACCATCAACTGCTAGAAGTCCAAGTTCTCACTGTCCCTGCCAGATGCTGATGCCAAACCCCCATCCCCCATCCTCCTGCATGAAGAGAGATTCCATTGAGGTAGTATCATTCTTCCAGTACCTGGGAAGTTTTGACTCCAGTGACTGCACCTGAAACATTGAGATCTCATCCTGAATCACCAAGGCACCTCAGTCATTTGGACCATTGAGCCACATCGTTCCGCACCAGAAGAAGATCAAAGTGCCTACCAAGCTCTGAGTCTTTGACTCTGTAGCTCTCTCCAACCTCCTGTACAGCCTGGAAACAGCAGTGCTCCTAGAGCCACAGATACACCATCTTCAGTTGTTTTGTGATGTGATGTCATCACTCCATCCTTGGAGTGCCTTGTGGAATGAACAGAGAGACACCTCCATCAGGAAGACTGCTCATCAGCACAGGATTTCCATCATGCTGACCCAAAGGCATCTCTGTTCTCTAGGTCACATCATGAGAATGACTGAGGACCGTCTACCAAGGAAACTACTAATGCAGCACCATCTCATGGTACGTGATCAGCAGGAGGCAAAAGAATGAGATGGAATGATCAGGTGCTGAGGGATCTCAGGAGCTGCAAATTCCAGGACAACTGGAAGATAATGGCTCAGGACAGAAATGAATAGAGGAGACAGATACGGACTAAGACCAGCGCCCTCAATGACATCAAGGAAGCTGAAGACAGAGATGAGCAGAAGCGTTGTTCTGAGGCAAGGCAAACATCATCTTACTTTGCCCTAAAGTGCACCAAACATTGCTGGCCTTGTCAACCACACTGGCCTTGTCAACCACCAGAGGTAGAAACACGGTCCATCACGGATACAGATCTGCCACCAAGTTTTAAATCAACAAGGCCTCCACAACCAGGAGCGATTCTGCCATCAGTGAACCAGCACTACTCCAGCACAGCCACAGTGACGTCGACCTTCGTCGTTCATCATCAGAGTGGAAGCAGCAAATGGAATGGTGTGTGTGTGTCCATGCGTGCATGTGTGTGTGTGTGTGTGTGTGTGTGTGTGTGTGTGTGTGTGTGTGTGTGTGTGTGTGTGTGTGTGTGTGTGTGTGTGTATGGATGTGTGTGCAGTACGGACATTCTTACTCCTTGGAGTATTCACTGATCATTGTACATGCATCTGTGTGTGTGCACTATACCAGTATAAAAAAAGACGTGTGCTGTAACTAGAGGTACAGTTGGGTTGTCAGCAGTAGAGGTCAGTGCCATTGGAAATGGGAGAGGGTCATGTAACATCTGCGTTCTGGTGTTTGCATCAGGGTCAATGGATATGCAGGTTCTAGTTCTTGGATGACCAGACTCCAACGAGCGAGCTTACCACAGGGATGGGGTTTGTTCAGAAGCGACTTCAGTGCCTCGTGCTCTGTGTACACATTACAACCATGACCATGGTATGTACGAACCATGGTACATATGGACGAACATGTTTGACACCTCTACCACAGCCAAGCTCTGTCACACCACAGTTCTGTTTATGCTTCAGCTGGTAACAACTGGCATAAGCGAATGGAACCATTCTTTTGTTTCTGGGCTAACACTACCCCTAGTTAGACCCACCCCAGAGGCATGAATGCTTCTTGAGAAACTTCTTGCAGGCACCAGCTGCAACATTATTTATCAGCCCAATATATATATATACAAGTTTGAACAAGTATCTCACTGTTGGAGAATGCAGAACTAGAACAGGTGTGCACTAGGCAAGAAGAAGGCACTTTCAGTCACTCTCCATATCAAATAAACATTAGAGGGGTAGTTGTTTCTGTAGCATTCGACTGATTTGTGAATGAACTAAGCCTTATTAAATTAGCGGCTATTTTGACATCATAACCGGAAATTTTGGCAGGGAATTTATTTTGGAAGATGGGCGGTCTTGAGAGCAATCCGCCAAAAACTACACAGTGTGATGTCATCATTATTGCAAAATCAATTTCATGTGTAGCTAGGCCTGCAGCTAAACGCGCCAGTCTAATCGCCGACATTGAGTTCACCATTGCAAGCTGCGTATGATGACATCGCTACTTCAAAACGTTTTGTACACCAGACAGGTGGGAGAAAAGTTGGCTTGTCTGCCAATGAGAGGAAGGTAATTCAAACGACGTGTGCGGTCGCTGTAAAGACCGATGCGACGAAGACTGTCGAGATTAAGTGTAACAACAATTTGTCTAGTTTTAACTTGCAATTCATCATCAATTTTGTTCTAACTGAGCCGAAACTAGTTCACGGCCCGGTTAAATTCCCACCGCATTCGATTAGCCATTTTGTTATGAATATCATTACGGCTGGCTCAACCACCAAAGTAAATTCCGTCAATATTTTCAGCAATCCGCTCCGGCCATACGGTATTCAGTTGTTCCTTACACACATACCTGTAGTGCGACTTGTACTTGCATAAGCGTTTGTGCATGATTGCATGGTTTCACATTATTATATCCTGTATTTTACAATTATTGCATGGATTTACTTCCGCATTTGTAGCTCACATCATGTTCATGTCACGTGACCCTTTGGTGTGCGCTGAGCGCTTACAAACCTTACAACTCCTTTCATCTCGTCGCTGCAGCTCTCCTCCCACCGCGCCCGCCGCTCCAGCTCCCGCCCCCCATTCCGTACTACCTCCCGTGCCTCCTCCCCCACCTGGGGAGGCCAGGGACAGGGACTTTGCTGGTACCATCGCCGCTTTGGGGACAAGACCCAGAAGTGTACATCCCTCTGCTCTTGGTTGGGAAACGGCCGGGCCTAGTGCTGTTGGCGACCAGCACTTCGTGCCTAACACCTAGTTGCCTGTTTTCATCACGGACAGGAACAGCCGCTTGTGCTTTCTTGTGGACTCCGGTGCCGAGGTGAGCGTCATTCCTCCCTCCCGTAGTAACTGTACCTCCCCCTCCACAGGGCCCTCCCTGCAAGCTGCTAACCAGTCTCCCACCACGACTTATGGTGTGCACCCCCTCTGCCTGAACCTGGGCCACCGTCGACCCTTCCGATGGTCTTTCATCGTTGCGGACGTGAAGCACCCCATCCTCGGAGCTGACTTCCTGGGCCATTTCAACCTGCTAGTGGATGTCACCCGCCGTCATCTGGTTGACAATGTCACTCAGCTACAAGTCCATGGCATCTCAACCCAGGAGTCCTCGCCCAGTCCATCAGTGCCTCGCCCGACCACCTCCGACGCCTTCACCACCCTCCTAGCAGACTTCCCCTCGTTGCTCCGCCCACCCCCTCCGGACCAACAGGTGAAACACTCTGTTACCCACCACATCCCCACTACTGGCCCACCAGTTGCCTACCGCCCACAAAGACTACCCCCTGAATGGCTCATGATTGGCCGCCAAGAGTTCGACAGAATGTTGGACCTTGGCATCACCCAGCCCTCTTCAAGCTGCTGGGCATCTCCTCTACACACGGTCCCCAAGAAGACACCTGGTGACTGGTGACCTAGTGGAGACTATCGGGCCCTGAACCTCACCACTGTTCCGGACCAGTACCCTGTTCCCCACTTGCAGGACTTCACGTCTTCACTGCGAGGTGCGACAAATCTTGAGCAAGGTTGACTTTGTGTGGGCATACCACCAAATCCCAGTGGAACCTGCAGACATACCCAAGACGGCCGTCACCACACCCTTCGGGTTGTTTGAATTTACCCGTATGCCTTTTGGTCTTAGGAATGCCGCCCAAACATTCCAACGCTTCATGGACCAAGTTCTGCGCAGCCTTCCATTCAGCTACGCATACCTGCACGACATCTTGGTTGCCAGCAAGGACCTGGATGAGCACCTCTGCCACCTCCGCGAAGTCTTCAGCCGCCTGCAAGACCACGGTATCCAGATCGACGCATCCAAGAGTGTCCTAGGCGCTGCATCCCTGGAGTTTCTTGGCCATCAAGTGGACCAGCAGGGCATCCTTCCTCTGGCATCCAAAGTCCAGGTGATCCAGGAGTTTCCCCAGCCTCAGACCCACCATGAGTTGTGCCAATTCCTAGGGTTGGTGAATTTTTACCATCGTTTTGTCCCAGGTTGTGCCTCTATACTACAGCCTCTCCACGACCTGCTGTCTCCGCCCCCTACAAAGGACCACCCCTTAGCCTGGACCCCGGAAGCCATCTCTGCCTTCACCCGCATCAAGGATGTTCTGGCTGAGGCCTGTGCCACCCCCAACTAAATGCACCCACCTGCATCCTCGTGGATGCTTCTGACTTCGCCGTGGGAGCTGTACTGCAACAGCAGATCGACTCGGTCTGGTGCCCAATTTCCTATTTTTCACGGAAGTTGCGTTCAGCAGAGAGGCAGTATAGCACATTTGACAGGGAGTTGTTGGCCATTTACCTCGCCATTTGCCATTTCCGCCACTTTGTGGAAGGTCGCCAGTTTCATGTGCTAACCGACCATTAACCCCTCACATTTGCTCTTTCCTCCCAGTCTCGAAACCTTTCACCCCGATGGGAGAGGCACCTTGAGTTCATCGCCCAGTTTACCTCGGACATCAGGTATATCAAGGGGACTACCAACACTGCGCCAGATGCTCTCTCACACCTAGATGTGGGTTCTCTGCACACAACATCCACTGCCATTGACTTCAAGGCTATGGCCGAAGCTCAGTTGACTGACCCACCCTCAGACGGTGCAGCCCCTCCTTCACACTGTCACAGGTGCCAGTCCCTACCTGCGGTGCCACACTCCTGTGTGACACATCTACTGGTGTCCCTCGCCCACTGGTTCCCCCACAGTTCCGTCGCCAGGTATTTGACATTCTGCACACTCTCTCCCACCCCGGTGTTCGGGCTACTCAGCAGTTGATCACATCCCGGTACATATGGCCAGGAATCAATAAGGATGTTCGGGAGTTGACACACGCCTGCCTTCAGTACCAGCGCTCCAAGGTGCATCAACACACCGCTACCCCCACCGGTCATTTCCCCCTTCCCGATGCCAGGTTCTCTCATGTGCACATTGACCTGGTTGGCCCACTTCCACCTTGCAAGGGGTTCACGTACCTTCTAACCTGCGTGGACCGCTTTACTCGCTGGCCTGAAGCCATCCCTCTACCTGACATCACAGCACCCACTGCTGCACATGCTTTCCTCACTGGCTGGATTGCGCGCTTCGGGGTTCCATCCACCATCACCACAGACCGAGGTGCACAGTTCGAGTCGGACCTGTGGCGTCAGCTCATGCACTTCCTTGGCTCAGCACGGATTTGCACCACAGCATACCACCCTGAAGCCAACGGTCTTGTAGAGTGATTTCACTGCCAGCTCAAGGCCAGTCTCCGCGCCACAGCCCCCTCCACTCAGTGGATAGAAGCCCTCCCTATGGTTCTCCTTGGTCTCCGTAGCAGTGTCAAGGAGGACCTAGGCTGCTGTACAGCAGAGTTGGTGTACGGGACCACCCTGCACATCCCAGGCGAGTTTTTCAACGAAGTTGAGGAGATACCAGATCCTCTCTCCTATGTATCCCGCCTCCGCACCATCATGCAACAGGTCAGGTACACCCATCCGCAGCGCCATGCCCAACGCAAGACCCATGTCAGCATGGACCTGTCCAAGTGTACTCCGTCTTTGTGCGTCGAGACGCAGTGTGACAATCCCTCCAACCGCCCTATGATGGCCCATTCAAAGTACACCAGCGTTCCCCCAAGTATTTCACCATCATCGGCAGCACCGGAAAGCACCAGACTGTTTCCCGCGACCGTCTGAAGCCTGCCTACTTGGACATCCCTGCTGCACCCCCTCCATCAGTACCGCCATCCCCACAGCACGCTTCACCTCCAGTTGTCCGCACCACCCGCTCAGGACGCCGCGTCCACTGGCCTGGCCGGCTGGTTTTGTGACCTTCTTGTGTTGTGTTGTCGTTCACCCCGCTCACTGGGGGGGAATGGTCTGTAGTGTGACTTGTACTTGCATGAGCGCTTGTGCATGATGTAATTGCATGGTTTCACCTTATTATATCCTGCATTTTACATTTATTGCATGGATTTACTTCCGCATTTGTAGCTCACATCATGTTCATGTCACGTGACCCTTTTGTGTGCGCTGAGCGCTTACAAACCTTACAACTCCTTCTTTTGTTCCTTTGTTCACATGCACCTTATTTACGCTTGTAATATTCATTCATTCTCTCTTGAACGTATATGTCGGATAGAGTGTTTTAGGCACGCTCCGTCATATATCCATTAATGCATCCACCCAGAAAATACATATAATGCCAATGCAGCAAGGTGTGAGGTGAGGTAGTCCGACTAACTAGACCATCCCTAACAAATGCTGGAGGTGTGGAGAGGAAGAGACGACTTAGCAAACATAGCAATTGCTTCCCATCTTGCACGTGATATTTGACCAGTCATATGCTACTGTCAAAGATCTGTGCTAATAGCATTCATGGCTTCTAATCGACCAACATCAGAAGTGAAGCTCCTGACACTTTGCAGTGGTCACATGCAAAGTGTGAAGTAATTGCTATGTGTGGGTTAGGGTTAGAGTTTACTACACCGCCTACTCCACTCCACACCTCCGGCGCTTTTTAGGTCTGGCGATCCTGACTAGTTTTAGTGTGCAAAGATTTGCACATGTGTACATGTGCATGGTTTCAGTTCATCCCACAGTTTGGAATACATCGATCATTACACAAACAATGGAGATTGTACTTACATTCCTTAGGTCTTATGTGCAACTGAACTATTGGCCATTTATTTGTGATGTAACATGGAGATAGAAAGAGGTGCATGAGCACCTACCTCAAAGAGACAAGCATGCATTGGGAGGAGAGCAGGGGTGTAACAGCTACCATATATGTCTCTCCAAAGTGTTGCCTTGACGTCCTCAAATGATCATTTTGTGCACATACCACTATTGTATAGGGGTGTGGCTTACCTTTCATCTGCAAAATGTAGTCTTCTACTTGAAAATGTTCACTTTGGCTTATTTTAAGAAGTGTGCGATCCCTCCACCCCCCAAAATTTCTTTCTTTAGGGCATACTTTAGGGCATACTGTATGTGTTATGTGTGGGTACGTACATGTGCAAATGTGCACATGTGAGCATGCGTGTGAGTGAGGTCTTACTAAAATTTGGTATGCATTATTCAGCACATGGTTGAGATGTATGTACAATAAAGCAGTCCATGCAGTTGGTGCATGTGCCACTATCAAGTTGGCGTTATGCACTACTTGGAATACACATTGACAAAGTGTACGATAGTATAACTCACTCTTCAGCTCCTTCACAGGGCAGCCATGTTTCTCCAGCACTTGACATGCTTCCTGCACTACCTCTGCAGGTTTGGTTGACAAGACGTACTCCCACCTCCTCCCCTTCCTAGCCATCTCAGAGAGCTCTTCTGCTGTTAGGTCTCGAGTGAAGAGCTCATTCAGTGCTGGAGGGTGGGAATAGGTTTACAAACCACTTGACCACTCACTGCTTCATGTAGTGTGCTGAGCACACAATTTCAATATACAGTATGCACTCAACAGTTGGACACATGTAAAAGGAACCAGAAAGTAAGACCTCTCCCACCCCTACCCCTGATTATTCTCGCATGGACAGCTTTCTACAGAACGTGTAAAATAAGGAGACATGGATGACCATGTGGCAGTAGGGCCGGGATAGTCAACGGTGGCACAAACAAGCTGACAAGTCAACTAGCTTGCCCAATTCCACAGACCCCACTTATATCCATAGCACACACCTCCTATACTGCTATAGTGCACAGACAGAGATTCACCTACAATGACTCGTGAATAATTAAAGCAAAAAGATCTACCACACACGCCTGCATGCTGGCCGCACACACATGCTCACATGCACACACACAGATGCACATGCACACAAAACGCACACAGACACATACACATGTACACATGTACAGAAGCAACAGGCATATTGTGTGCCCAATTAAAAATCCACCGCCTGACACAACATGGGTTAGATAAGGTCACAAACAATTGTCAAGCCTGGTATAGGGCGGACTGGCTCAGCTGTTACACTGAGTTCACTGTTGAGTAGTCTGACTACCTCACCAACCTCTCAACTGCCTTGCTGACGCATTGTATCCATGTTGGTCCAGCATTTTGCAAGTTCTTGTTACCACATCTGGAGGTTTGGTGCACTGGACAAGGACAACTCTGTCTCCCAGGAACCCTCCTACTCCTTTCATCCTCTTCACGTCATCCTCAGTCACCAATGTCTCCTCGTACAACTCTAACAGCACTGTGTGGGATAGCAGCACTGATACACAGACTGGACACACAAGACATTGCAACACCATATGCTAACTTCAAAGGTCTATAATGTGTATAGGTACACAGTCACTTGTACAGTGGTGACAAAGTGCTGAGACAGAAACCAGCATCTCACACAGAAGTACCACAGGCGTCTAAGGACATGTGTGTGTACAAAATACACACGTGCGTTAAACGCCTAATTATAATATTATAAAATATCGTGGTATATACGTATGTACATAGGGTGGAGTGTGTGACATATATTCACCCAACTATTATGGAATTTAGACCATTTACACGTTTTCCAAAGCTCACTCCCACCTCTGTCTCATTTTGACCACATACAGTCAATGAATGGAGGCTGAAAGTGTGAGAAGTGTGTCTAAACAAGCTGACACGCGTGGAACATAGCTTACTTTTGACCCTCTTAGCAGTGTTGACACACAAAGCGTCTTCCTTGGATTCCTCCAAAACATCCAGGGTCTCCTGTACTGCACCAGGTGGTTTCACTGCCATGACAACTGCAAGCTCATCACCCCACCAGAGTCCGCCCTCCCCAACACTTCTACACTCCTCTTCATTGAGGATGTACTTGACAGAGTGTAGAGTCTTCAGCACTGTACACACCAGTAACAAAGAACAAGCAATGCAGCTACAGCAGAACAAACACACTCCTAACACAGTAACTTATTAGTTAGGTGTGGCCGACCCACCCTTTACTACCAGTGACTAAGCTAGTGACTATTATCCGCATGTGATGAGACTGTCATTACAACATACTACGAGTCACTATGGGGCACTACGAGTCACTATGAGACTGCATCTGACTGGTAGAGAGGCTCTCAGTGATACTGAGAGAGAGCGGATAGCCTTGACAGCAAGGCATAGAAGACTTGGTATCCCACACTCACTACAACCGCCCTTCATCAGTTCACTGCCTGCTCATCAGTGACAGCTCCCTAGTGGAGCTCATCTGACAACAGAACACCAATTACCCTGTTGGTGCTCATCTGAAACAGAGACAGGTAAAGGTCACCACTCAGATCAGCACCGCAGTTATGCAACCAAAGAGGAGATGGCACTGAAGCCCAAGCTGTCCAAAGACCAGCAATGTGCCAAGGGGCAAACCAGAGAGAAGAGGCCTTGCCATGGCTGACCTTCCTCCCTTCAGAGAAGTACCACTTCAGCCTCCATAAGAAGGCATTCAGGGACACGCTTTGTCTCAAAACTGCCTTAGCACTAATTCAGTCAGCAGTCGTATCTGTGTGGACTTAGATCCTATGTCATGTCCACCAAGTCCATCTGATTTCCCTGAGGCATTATCCGGACCAGCGTTTCGTATGACGTTTAGGTTTAGGTTAGGTTTGTGCTAGTACGTATGGCGTCATAATTATATTGTGCACAGCGCTGGTCCGGACAATGCACCTAATCCCATTCCTAGCTGTAGGCAGCTCGAACTCACCGGGGAGGGCGCCGAAAAAAAGTAGTAAAGGAAATTGTTCCTCGCCCGTACAGGGACAGGCTCCCATAAATGTAGCCATGATGGTATGCGGTCGCCATTCCCGTTACAAATTCACATTGGAATTTTAAACATGCTCTCAGTTCAGACCTGGTTCTGACCATGCATCCTGTGATCTCACAACACCGCAACAATATTAATGTCAGTCTGCCCACTGATGGAGTTATATAGCCTTCTCCCCATGCACGGATCTTCACCTGTGCATGTATGTCAACCCCCCCCCACCCCCACCCACCCACAGCATTCCTGTTCCAACTTCACAGCTCATGAATGTGCACCCTATATAGTGGTTTGCAGCCATTGGGTGACATTGTTAACATGCACAGGTGACATCATTGTTGACAGTCACTCTTTTGTCTCCAGAGGACACCCCTTCACCACACAACCGTACACATCAGGGTGGACCTGTGTGAAGTAGGACAGGACAGGAGGGGGGGTCACCATCTGTGGTGGTGAGAGGGTAGGCACACGCACAAGGGGGAAGTAGAAACACTCCATAGCTCTGCTTACAAGATACTTCCAATCCAACACACACACACGTACTATTAGTTTATTGTGTACAGATGTGTCTCAGAAGAATTGTACGTCGTTCTTGTTCTTCGCCGCTTCCCTTGCACAAGAATGAAGACGGCCCGTTCAGTCAAGAAGATGGGTATAGAAGATGGTTGACGCTTAGTGACGCAACACTGAAGGTATAGACTTCTCAGTCTATCACTGTCACCCAGTAAGAAGGTTCGTCGCTCTTGACTCTTTGTGCTTGTAGTTAGTTCTTACTGACTGCTATAGTCGCTGATATTGGCGACCAAATGACGTCTTCGTACTGGGTGCAAATTTCAGCGCTTGACTGCGAACTGCGGGAACAACTAGAAGATAAAATAACCTTCCTGGTGAAAGCTCAGTCACTGCCGCATATTTGTTTAAAGCAGCGTTTCCGTGGAAGACTAGTAGCGAGGGAAACACAACATTTAACGCGAGTTTTCGGCCCTGACGCCTAAACACGCCACCTAGAAGTAAAGCGTTAAAACCACATGAAGGTGGCAAGTAACTTCATTGGTCCACGTGACTTGACAAACCTTGGCAGTTTTGCAACCATAAAGGACTTCATGTAAGAAATGGCAAGATTAATATTGTACAACAGCAATAGATACACATACGTAGATGTATGCCAACACACACAAATGTACATACAATACAATGCCCTCCACAAACATGTAAGTTGGCACACCCAACACCACACAAGGCAGAGCTGACCTTGTCAGGTAAGTCCACATATTTGTGGCTGTCATCGGAGGGGAAGATGTTGCCACCAAAAGTGAGTAGAGACTGCAGGGGCAGGGAGGACAGGAGACAGACCAGGTCTGGTCACCAGCTGTGACCTTCTGCACAGACACACAGTACAACTCATTGAGGCCAGCACTAGTCTCACATGACAGACTCCCCAGGGGGTGGGGTAATATGACAAGGGGTCAACTTTATTGGACACCTCACACGGACGTATGCACATACACACACTTGTACTTGTACTGTACATAGCCAGACTGGCTACGTGGCCCCCATTCAGAGGGTGAGCTAGCAGGAAGCAGCAAGACTGGTGGTCCCGTTGGTAGCGGGGACACAAGCCTTATCCCCACAGCTGCATGGCTCCCTCAATACAGTGGGGAACTCATCTATGGGCTTGCAAGACCCATGAAATCACGAAGGGGGGGGGGGGGGATACAGTCTTGAGTGACAGCATCAGAAGATCTGTTCTGAATTGTTGGATGGCAAGATTTCCCACCTCTACACTCGGTAATTTCACATGTGTATGTGTGTGTACACACCTACATGAGGTCCCTGACACTCATCCGCTGGTCGGCCATCTTGTTCAGGATGGGCTCCTCCCCCTTCCCTCCCTCTGTTGGCACTGGCTTTGGCTGTAGCAGAAAACGACACTTGTCCACCTGAAGGGGAGTGTGCATATGTGAGTGAGGAGTGTGGAGGAGGGTGACTCATCACACTGCACTCTCACCCCTCACCCACACCCCTCACCCTCACACACTGCACCCTTACCCCTTACCCTCACACACTGCACCAGGACTGCATCAACACGCACACATACACACATGTCCCCCACCTTGGAGGTGTGTGGGTGGGAGGGGGAGGGGGTGGGGAGAGAGGAGAAGGTCAGCTGTCCCTCCCTTGATCTCCACTTTGACCTGCAGGTGAGCCCCGTTGACGGTGAGCAGTGTGCTGCCAGGGTCAGAGGGGCAGGGGCTCAGATGCCGGAGCAGTAGGGAATGTTCAAGTGGCAGTCCGCCAGGAGGACCAGCAGGGATAACGAGGACACCTGGCAGGAGAAGGTGCCCTCCTTCACAGGGGAGGGGAGAGGAGGGGACTGCATTTCATCTGTATACCCACTCACACACTTTGTCAATGGTGTGTGCTCGTCTTTCAATATTACACTGTACCTCTTTACTCCACGGACCATAGGCATCCCTCCCCCACCCTCCCCCCTATCCTAACACCACCCTCACTCACACCACCGGCCCACCCACCCATGTTGACGTCTACCCCACCCCGCCCACCCCACCCTCCCACCCATGGACGTCCACGGCCACCTCCACCTCACCCACCCACCCATGTTGTATCCAGGGGCGGATAAAACGTCACATTAACATACTTGGTGTGTGTGAGTAACTACCGACAGTCACACTGTCCACTACCAATTCACAGTCTCACACAACACATGTTCATACATCGCTACCACGTTCCCTGACAGCTCCACTCGGTCCACCAAGGCGGACCAGCTCACCGTGGACCTTGCACGGAGGGCACACCAGTCCACCGGTCCTCGTCTTGTTGATGAAGACATGCAGTCCGAGTGGTCCCACTCTTGCACAGCAGACAGGTTGGTCAGAGCGGCGCGTCGGCCTTCCTTGTGTGGGAGGGAGCTTGTTCGCTTCGAGCTCCAGGAACCGCTTCACCGTCGACGGAGAGAGGACGGCTTGCGTCTTGCCCAAAAAATCCGTCACTGGTCTCTTCGTCACTCCGCATAGAGACAGCTAGAGCAGGTGTCGAAAGGAGGATGTGGGCAGTAGACTGAGGTGTGCGTGTTCAGAACATTAAAATCTTTAGACCGCCATTTTGTTTGTGACGACATGAGGGAACTAATAAGCTAGCTAGGAGTGGGGGATTGAAGAGTGCTTCAGTGCTCTTGCACTATTCAGCTATCTGCCACTCCAGTTGGATCCTCATCCCACCCCTTACTTCCCTGACCTTGCAATTGCTTTTATTATTCCCGCGGCCACATTTGTTTGTATCCCACCTCGGCCAGCCTGCTGGCCATGCATCTCTATGCTATAACCCGAAGTGCTGGAGAAGATTTTGCGTTGTACATATAAATTATATATATATAGATCACCACTGATCATGATGACGACCTGGTCCGATATATTTAGTTATATTGACAAATTCTTGCTGTCCCTTCGTCGGCTAGCTAGCTAGTGTGGCACAAGAACCTTTGATCAATACCTAGCCACTGAAATCCTAATTATAAATAATAAATTCATTGTGCAATGAAACCCTTTTGTGCATACAAATTTAAAAATCCCAATCCCATACAACATGCATTTCCTCCTTACGCCTATACATTATACGGATCATTTACACATACTACATAATATCATATATAAAGTTCCAAAGGTGCATGTAGTCACACATACAAAGACAGCTAGTAGTGTGACTGAAAATTACATGCATGCAACATGAACTGGATAATAAATACGTATAGCACAGCAATAGCATTTATACTTACGTACAAAATATAATTATAATACAGTTACAATAAATAGAGGTAAAATGGTAACACCCGAGCCCATGTGCACGTGGGAAGAGTATAAAGATAGCATTCTGTTAGCAGGAATGTCTGGCTACTATAGAATTAAAGCAATTAGCAAGCTATACAGAATAAAACACACTGTTTTGTAAGTAATAAGAACATGCGTAATTCTATAGAATTGTATTAGAATTCATTGGACTAAATTTCAGTATAAAATCAATACTATCACTCCTTTGTCACTGCTCTCTTCTTGTGGGCCTCCAATGCAATGTGTTTCAGTTTGTCCGCCTCCTCCGTGCCTACTTGGGACACCATGTCAGACAGCAAGCTCCCCGTCGTCGTGAGCAACGCATACGGCTCATCCATTTCCTTCAGCTTACCTGCTCCAAGGACCATGATCCGATCGTAGTCCATTATGGTGTGCAGTCGGTGCGCAATGGTCAACACTGTGCACTTTTCAAACTCATTTCTTATGGTCTGCTGAATGATGGCGTCAGTTCTGAAGTGGGTACGGTGCAGGCAGAGAGACACAAGAATGAATGCACAGCACCAAGTTCTATTGATTAATGACATCAGGGGTCCAGAAAAGATGACAAGAGCCAATTGTACAGCTGGACTATCCCGAGGCTGGAAACATATCAATGTACATGCACTTATTGTTTTACAAGGGAAGGTGCCAAATGCATCCATAGTGTACATACTGGATGATATCACTTACGCCATGTCCACGTTGGCTGTTGCTTCATCAATGACGAGCACTTTATCTTTACGCAGAATAGCTCGTGCAAGGCAGTATAACTGCCTCTGTCCCACACTGAAGTTCCCGCCTCCCTCAGTCACCTCACTGAGCAGTGTGGCAGGAGACTGCTGTACTGCCTCCTTCATACCAACCTGTGACAAATGCCAACAGTAACATGCGAGTATATATATATGTATATACGTACATACGTATGTAGTACACACTTTGCAACACCAAGGCTACACATGCTCAGATGTCTAAGTCATTGGCCTAGAATGATGTGTGTGTGTACTGCAATACCTTTTCCAATGCACTCCAAATCTTCTCATCTGTATACTGCTCCAGAGGGTCCAGGTTTTCCCTGATAGTACCGCAAAACAGGAAAGGGTCCTACGTATTTGTTAAAGAAGTTACAAAGAGATGTAGAATAAGCACCAATAAATGAGGATAAATGTATTCAGGAAGTTCCTATAATATGACAATACGTAGCAGATGGGTCAGGCATAGAAAGGCCCTCACTGCTAGTGAAAGCTATGCCACATACGTACATAGATGTTTACTGTAATGCTAGTAAAATCAGTACTTCACGTTAATGTACATACGTACGTACCTGTGGAATGATTGATATCCGGGATCTAAGGTCGTGCAGTCCAATATCAGTGATTTGCAGTCCATCAATCTCCAGGACACCTTCTGGCTCAGCAACTCGAAACAGAGAAGTCAATAGGGAGGACTTGCCGGCACCGCTACGGCCTATGACGGCAACCTAAAAGAGGCAACAAGAAGAAATGAAGTCATGGAAAGCAAAGGCCTCAACTGATAACACAGCCCCAAACACACCACCAACCAACCGTGACTGTCACACACTGACTCCAAGCACTACTCCCACAACTCCGGTACTGTACACACGTACGTACCTTCTCTGAAGAGGCAATGTCACACGTGATGCCCTTCAGAACCAGTGGGTCCTCTGCACTGTAGCGCAGCTTGAGCTCACACATCTTGATGGAGCCTTCACTTGGCCAGTCCTTGCCGGGCTTGTTAATGGCTGGAATGGTCTCCAGGGGGGCCTCTGGAGGCAGCTTGCCGTAAGCCATCAGCCGCTCAACAGACACCATCTACGCATGGACAGAGTGGACACTATGTACCATAGCCACATCAGGCTCTGGGACCTTCACATGTAACCACACGTTTGCATGTATAGCAGATGTACGTACGTACCAGACTTTCGACCTCAGTGCTCAGTCTGACGCCATACTGAAACACACCCGCCAGAGACACACAGTAAGCGAGGGACAGGCCGAGCAGACTAGGCTGACCAACTGAAGGGAGAAAGAGTTTATGCAAATGGATTTAGGACAAATTTATATACAGCAGAGTGAAAATTGAGCACATGATACAACTATGTATATCACAGAATCAGTAAATTTCATATTCGCCTGTCAACGAACAACAGCTGTAGTGCTGGTGCTGGTAGTGCCTGTACTGAAACAGCAAATAGGAGCAATTAACACTGCCACGAAAACACTTGGATTACATTGAAGATTCTCTACATGATCTGCTGCAGACCCAGTGCAAGTACTCACAGTCTGCAAGGGGGACTGCCATGAAAGCAACAAATCCAACAAACACTGCACCAATTGCGTCCACTCTCAGTCCAAACCAGCGGGTGGATGCAATGTACGAATTCCACCCTGTGGTGTGGTCGTCCTGCAGGGTATGGTACCACTCCAGAGACATTTGCTGTCTTTTGAGAGACCGAATAGTAGTCAGGCCGGTCAGGGTTGTGCTGATGTGAGAGAAAAGGGGACTACGAGCTGCAGAAGAGGGAAGGCAGGAGGCAATCAACGGAGGACTGGCCAGTGATGAGCACTTTTTATGCGGAATATAATTCAATAACTATACATTGATAGTAATTACAGACAAGATGAGACAAGATACGTATGTTGAAGGGATATGCAAGCAGACGTGTGAAGGCACACCACGAGCTGTACTTACCGACTGCTTCCAGGCGTTTCACTTCCCGAGATGTGCGCAGATAGTACCATCTCAGCAGGATGAATGCAAGAATGACAAACACCATTGGAATGAAAATGTAATAGTTTGCCACTCCAGACACAATCATTATGGAAAGAAACTGCAGCATGATCTGAGGAGAAAACACAACATAACTTCTTTCTGTGGACATAATGTTGCTACAGAGCAGCCAACTATAATCACACAGAATGGTCTGCAATTCTGAAAGTGTGGAGTGAACAAAGGAGCTCTGATCTCGTGAAGCTGGACAGCTTAAGCTTAGCACTGGGTGAGATGGACCTGAACTTAGAACTTACTGTGAGATAGTCGTAGAAGGTATTGGGCAGGATGTCATCTAGAAATCCAACGTCTTTGGAAAAACGATTGAGAATTCGTCCTAGCGTTGAGGAAGAGGAAGTACACAAAGCACTAAGGTCAGCCTATACCACCTGTGCACTCAGATGTGCATACAAAGGAGCAGGCTTGCAAATTTTATTCTTCCCAAATGACTTTGAGCAGTCTGTCAAAGTGCATTACATAGAATGCAGTGTCACCACTTTTATATATAGCACTCAAAGTACTGGCGCACAGGGAGAAAGCATGAGGAAAACAGTTCAATGGCCACCGGCTCTTTATCGATCGTGCCAAGATGCCATACTTGGAGTGACTGGGGCTCTTAAGCACGTATGTGGTTACAATAAGACTAGTAACCTGTTTCCTGTGCATGCAGGCTCTGATGCCCTTGGCTTATGTGTGAGCACATCAGGAACAATGTATACTTGCGTACCTATTGGATTCACATCAAAGAACCTCATAGGTACTCGTAGCACTGCCGTGAACATTTTGTTGTGCAGCTTCTTTGCAGCTCTCACACAGACATAGAAGAACAGGATGGCCCTGGCAAAGGACATTATCATGGCACTGCCAACTAGGCCAGCATAAATACCTGCAACGAAGAGAGCCAAGCAAAGGTCACTTCAGGACTACTCTGCTACGTACTGTACGTTTCACTGTGAATGCACAGTGAGTGCAATGGATGGCTTCCAATTCTTACCAGCAAGCTGTTCTGTGCTGAAATCACAGAGCCAGTTTCCAGTTGAGCTGCTGTTCATTGTAGAGTTACTGGTGCTATTTGTTTCTCTGCATACAGAGCCTACTTGAGCCCTGTGTCAAAGAATTGGTACATAGAGGCAGTCAACAGGCTAGGGGCAGGTACGTACGTATGTAGAGTAGTTACCTTCGGGACCACTACCTCGGGGTGTATGCAATCACAGAGTTACAACAACTTAGAACTCACCATTCCGACAACCACCACGCTGCCACCACAATGTTGGCCTGGGGGTGGAAAGAACATGACAAGGAAAGGGGTATTAGAAAGTCTATACAATGATTCATACCTAATTAATCTTGCGTATGTGGATATGTTAATGACATTGCTGTACGTCTGACAGTCTTACCTGAGACACGAGAAACAGTGCCACGATGAGAGCAGCCAACACGTAACTGCTGCCCATGAAGAGATAGCTGATGTAAGTTTTCACAGTGATCTGTCCGTGACCTTTGTCCTCCAGAGACGAAGTTGAGTCCTGCACAGGTTTCCACACAAGAACAGGATTGTAGAGGTCGTTGATGTAGTTACGTACATATTACTAGGGAGCAGCACAACTGTACGTATTACAGAAATAGAGAATGTCATTCATCTATATCAGTAGTACCAACTGTCTGTACATATGTTTGCCATAAACTGCCCTGAAACGTACGTATGTATGTGCATAAAATTTAATGGGCAAGGACAAACATTCACTGTCCTAAGTAGGTGGTGAAAATAGACTAACGGTTTGCATTCAGTTGTACAGATTACGTACATCTTGGCTGTAACAGACTGATGTTGGTACCACGGACAGCTACAGCGAGGACGCTAGCAAACAGAATGGGTCACAGGAACCAACCTTATTGCTTTGGGGTACCGTCTCCTCAACTGCTTCGGTCCCTTCCTCACCGGCTTCATTGTCAGATTCCTCTTCAGAATCTTCCTCTGGGATCTGATCAGCAAGCATTGTCAGCATGGTCTTCCTCCTCTCAAGTGGAGGCTTAGGTCTGGCAGGAGTGACCAGACTATTGGAGGATGGCTGAGCGCAGTAGCGGAGGTGGGCTGGGGCTCCCAGGCCAGCTAGTCCAGCAAGTGAGGTGTAGTCATACTGATCTGGATCCCTCTCAATTCGTGGGGCAACTGGAAAATACGTACAAACGAAACTATAAATCTGTAGTGTACTTAGAGATTTAACTTGATGTAGACACTAGTGGCGCCAATGGGTGGGTTCCTACTTGGTGTTAACACATCTCATACCGTATGGCCGGAATTTTGCCAGAAAGATATTTTGGTGCATTGCTGAAAATATGACAATTGGTGGCAATTACTTTCGTGGTTGAGTCAGTTAGCCATATAATGATATTCATAACAAAATGGCTAATCAAACAAGCTGGGAATATAACCAGGCTGTGAGCTAGTTTTGCTTTCAGCCAGTCAGTCTTTACAGCGACCACATACACATCGTTTAGATCACCTTCCTCGCATTGACAGACTAGCCAACTCTTCTCCCACCTCCAGTGTACCACCTGTGTCCACCTCTTTGGAGAAGTGATGTCCTTGTAAGCAGCTGTCAATGGTGAATTCCATGCCAACGTTTAGACTGGTGCATCTAGCTGCAGGCCTAGTAAACGTGAAAGCTATGATTTTGCAATAATGACGACGTTCTTTGCCAGATGCAATATCGGCGGATTGCTCTCAAAACTGCCAATCTGTCAAAATTTCCGGCCATACAGTATGTCCATTGATGGCACTCAAACTGGCAAAATGGAAGACGGTGCTTCAAGCAAAATGCTACTTTATACAGAGCTACACACGCACCTCTAGCTCTATATGCACAGCGACATTGAGTGTAAACAGCAAACCACAAAGACCTCAAACATCCCCAAAGTGCTACTTAATTACACTGTGTATTGCAAATGTACAGACTGACAAGAACCACATACATACATACCAGCAGCTTGAGAAGACACTGATGGTCTAGCTTGGAATGCTGAACTTTTCCTTCTTCTGCTAATTTCTGCCACAGTTGCACTTCTCAGAAGAGGTGCTGGGAGTCTTAGAATGCCCTGGGATAAGCGCCTTATTCTATCATGAGGAGACACACTTCTATTTGCTTGGCTATTGAAGGTGGGATGCCTTCGGATTGCATGCCTGCTAGCTCGAGGGCTACTAGGACTGGGAAGGTGGAGGAGTCCAAATTTAGAAGTTGGTCTTCTCGGTGTAGTAGCAGGAGATATTATAGCAGAGCGCCTCATGAGGTCCATGTCAGTGACCCTACGCAGCAGCTTCGGTTTTGATGCAAAGATTCGAGGCTTGCAAGGTGTTGTACAGACAGGCGGGATAGTTGGCAGGTCCATGAACACATCGTCCTCCTCCACCTCTGCAATAGCACCTAGTGTATGCGGCTCCTCCTCCTCTTCCTCTTCATCATCATCATCGTCTCCCAGCATTTGACTCAGCACATCTCTCAGGATCTCACTCTGGGGAGTGTCTTCGTCCACAGTAGCAAGGTCCAAAATGTCCTCAAATGTTCCCTGTGCAACTGCTTTACCCTGCAAAACACCAATTATAGCACATTCTGTCAGTTTGCTTAATTAAATAATTTGTGTGATGTGAATGGTACACTGCACTGGTCAACAACTGTGAGGTGCATACATACATAGTGGGATTCACACTCTAGAAGTTTACACGGTGTCACTTCAGCAAATAAGAAACTGTCACCCTCTGTCATGCTATCCCCATTGGACAAGTAGATGAGTTACTCATCAACAGTAAGAGTGCAGTATCATAGTCAGCCCACACCTTTCATGTCCTAGCATACACGCACATACGTACTATATTATATTATATTATATTATATTATATCCAGATTCATTTATATACGTATATCTTACGTATATTCAGATTCTACGGTGCATAGTAATAATTATTAATATATTGCCGGTAGCCGTCTTTGTTAGCTGTCTATGATTACTGTATTTGTTTGCTGTGGCACCTTCTCAGCCGCAACTACGTAGCTGAAATTGAAACATGATTAATTAAGCTTGTGCCTTACACATGAGTGAGAAGTTTATGGTAATGACAATAGACTCTTCCTTTCAAGCTGGCTGTACACGCAAGTTGAACTAGGTAATTGTCTGTGAAGAGCTCATTGAGTGGTCATGCAGCACCAACACTGATTCACTGAATAGCAGAGTAACAAACAAATCCCCACGAACCTCTTTCATGACCATGACATTGTCAGAAAGTTGTGCAATTGGCAACTGATGTGTCACCAGGACAACAGCACTGTTCTTCAACAGCTTGCGAATGCACTCCTCATAGAGGTGGTGCTCAACCTGGGGGTCCACTGCACTCAAGGGGTCATCAAGTAGGTACAGATCGGCCTCACCATAAACAGCCCTGCAAATCAAGGTACGTACATACAAAAGCTTAATACTTACTACGTATGTACATACGTACATACGTACATACGTACATGCCCATCATAAATGGAGGAAATTGGAAGGGCATGAACTGGGCTATTAGCTAGAACATGGAGGCTGGGCAGTTAGGTTTCAAGTTCATGCAGGAACATCAGACACATGCTACATACGTAGGTTACCTTGCCAGGTTGACTCTGGAACGCTGACCTCCACTGAGTGACAGGCCATGCTCACCCACTTGGTTGAAGTCACCAAGGGAAAATTCCTTCAAGTCTTCCCTCAAGCTGCATGCGTCGATGACATTCCAGTACCAATCCTCCTTAAACTCCCTTCCACACAAAATATTCTCCCGCAGAGTCCCTCCAAACACCCAAGGATCCTGGGATGTGTACGCCACAGAGCCCGATATTTTCACTGAGCCCCGGCAAGTACCCATTTCTCCCAAAATGGCTTGTAACAGACTGGACTGCAAATATACATACAATCAATCACATGTAGAGTTAAACATACATACGTATGTATGTATGTGTTTAAGCCTCAAAGTTTCTATTACTACTCTTGGTTGCATGTACATCTGCTAGCCAGACCGCTTCCTCCTTTCCATTTTTGCACACTGATGTCATCGGTGATGGCAGTATGTAGAAATGGAGGGGATGAAGTGGTCTGGCTTGCGAGACTAGCTTGCATGTTCACATCCGCTAGCTCACTTTTCCATTCCCAACTGGCCCAACAATGGTGAATACTTCGCCTTTCTTCACTGTGAAGGATATGTCACTGAGTGAGAAGCCTTCCTTCTCCTGCAAAGGAAGCGAGTGGACTTTGCACTAGCAGCACACAGACAAGCACACAGGCAAAGCATGTCTAGGAGCACACTGCCCCCACACTCCCACTCTTCACACCCAATGCACAGCATACCGTTACATACTGTTAGTAGACAACCATACTCACAGTTGTCCACGATGCTCCAAGTTGATCCACAGACAAGATGTCCTCTCTGGTGATCTTTAAGCAGTTGGGCCTCTTTGTTTCAGCCAAACTCATGCCATTGGAAGGGCTGTGTATGACAGAGAGGGCGTTCCCAGTGCCATTGCAGTCCTGGATGGTTCCATTTCCATCAATGCTCTCACGACCGCCATTGGAGTGCTCCACAGCAGGAGGCGATTCAACATCAATGTCAAGAAGCTCCTGAATATGTACATACATACGTACATACGTATATAGAGAGGTGTGGTGTACGTAGCATGGTATACACAAACATTCCACTCTATATGCATACGTACGTGCATGGACACAGAGTGTAGCATACGTACCTGGATTCGACGCAGAGCCACTCGAGCCTGTTGGAAGCCTAGGACACCCTCCACCATGTATACAATTGTAGAGAGGCGGAGTCCAGTTACCAAGGTGAATGAGGTGAAGACAATGTTGGGTGTCAGTGCGTTGCCAGTAGTCAGCGTATAGGTCACAAATGTGAACAGGTTGAACAGTGCGATGAACACGAGGAAGAAACCATCATTGCTGGCTCTGAAGAGTGCTGACACGGTGATGTACTTGATCTCCTTCCTGCACACATCAAGAAGAGCAAATCACACAAAGTAGGGACATATGTACACGTTATCAAGCCTTTCCTTGCGGACTGACCTTCTGATGTTGAAGATTAGCTTTTTGAATACATTTTCCCAGGCATACATTTTTAACACCTTGATGCCTGAAAGTATGTCAGTCATGGCCCTCACACGGCGGTCGGTGCACCTCACAGCCTTGAGTCTGCACAATAAACAATATAGCCAGCTGCAGGTTTGTATGCAAACAGTAACTACATACATATGTACACACACAATATGTAAGTATATTCAGAAAGAGCTTACACAGCAGTATGAATGAGAACAAATACACACACTGCATACATGCATACGTACGTACATAACTATGCAAAAGTGCACACAACTAAGTACGTATATACATATGTACGTATGTATGTATGTACATATGTACACATGTGGTTCAAAGTGATGCACCAACATTATGACAACGGACTGCCCACATGCACAGACAGTGTTAAAGATATGTATGTACATACGTATATGCTTGAGATATGGTTCAAAATACCATTAACATAGACTATGAATATAAGATATGTATCACACTTGAGAGTGGTATCAACTAATATATATCTCATTCCCGTCCCAACCAAACAGTTCCCAAACTATATAGCCCCAGATATATGGTTCAAAGTACCATTAACATAGACTATGAAAAGTAATACACAATCCCAACTACACACTGCACCATGTGGCAAAGTACTCACCTGAGTGCTGCATACATCTTGCTCAAAATCAATTGCATCGGTATCCACAGAATAAATAGTCCCAGTCCTGCCAAACTGCTGGGGCCTAGCCCAATGTACCACCACAAGAGAGCCCACACTGCCAATACGTGCAGGGGAGCGAGGACAAGGTATGCGGTGTACAGGAATGCCTACAGGGGGTGGGGTGGGAGGATGAATGGAAGAGGAAAGGGACACTGACCACAGGAATGGGGCTAAATGCACCCTGTGCAGGCACACAGTGTTTGTGCATGTGTGTGCGGGGGGGGGGGGGGGGGGGGGGCAGCAGGGGCAGCACTTATATTGATAAGTCAGTGAATCAGTGGTCTGGTTCCCTACTACTAGAAGTCACTTCAATGATATCGAGTGCAGGCCAAGAATGTATTTGAATGTTAATCTAAGCAAACAGATAATCATATAACTATATACGTAGTTACATACTGTACGTATGTAAACCATGGCATTTTAACTGGTTACGTAGGTTACCACATAATTTGTTTTCCACTTAAACAATTTCAACAGTCCTTGATTACAATGCCTTCTCCATTTCCATTTTCAATTCCACATCAACCAGTTCCAGTTCCACTCCAACCACACCCTTGCCCTTTCACCCATATACACTACAGTACCTGGACTGCCTTTAGCAGCTTCTCTTTCACTACACACTATGAATATAAAGTTGTACGTATGTACGTACGTATAAGTCAGAGAGTGAACAGTACAGAATATTGTATCAATACGTACGTATATGCTACGCACACATAGCAATGAATCCCCTTCAGCTTGCAAGTTTAAGCACATGCTTGTGAGCATGGGACAAATCAGTATGAACACACAAAGACATGAGAACGACAAGAATGCCGCACAGGTACTCACAAAGTCCAAGCTCCCAGCGTCTGCTGCTGCCAGATTGAGGACTTTACTGATGGTGAGCTTTCCCATTTTCTTCTGATCCAGTTGCAGTGATTTCTGAAATATGGCACCAGATGTGATAATCCTGCTTAACATCCCTACACATGACATAAGAGATACGACATTCATACGTAGATGCATTGAAAGACTGAGAGACAAATGTGTACACACTTAAGCACACACCAGTGGTACAACTGCATACAGGTACATTCTGTGTACAATTCTCTACCATTGGTGCTTCATACTAACATACATACACCATGTATACAACACACAATACATATCACAATCATACGCACCCTTCCAGCAGGTGTACGCATTGGTACACACATATGTATCTATATATACATGTACATCATGTGTGGTTCATATGAATGTGTCACCCCATAGGTACGTACATACGTATGTGGTAGAGGCTCATGCTATGGCGTTAAACTGAACGGGGACGTGGTTGAGCAATACTGTAGCAATAAGTATGTAAGTTGGAGTGAGACATTTTGACATCAAGGGTCTTTGTCAGTTTAGTGACTGACGAAGACCCTCTACTCTACTTTGTACTTGCACATAACAGCATAAGCCTGATTGATATGCTGTACATACGTACGTACTATGTTCAGCTACATTTTATGTAATCACTTACATTTATACTATCATATATACAGTAAAACTGGGCATTTTATATTATGTATGTACAGTCCTTATCACATCAGTGTGTTGTGCTTGGTGCAGCCAATGGGCTGGAAAGATTACATACATACAATTATATAGGAGGAAATGGGAGCCCTCACGCAAGTTGCACTGATTGCTGCATCGTGCTGTGCTGGTCCTATCCGGTCGCTGGTGGTGGTGGTTGTAGTTGCATGTTGTTGCTGCATCCCGTACCGACTAGCGCTGATGCTGGCCCTGACCTTTGCACCTTGTGTCCTGACCTTTGCACCTTGCACCCTGACCTTTGCACCTTGCGCTTATGGTGTTTCCCTTCTTTCAACTGGTGCAACCATTCCACTTGCGAAGATGGTAGTTGTCACTAGTTGCAACTTGCGCTGGTGGTACTTTATCCTGCAGCCACTAGCGCAGATAGTCCACTTGCACACATGGTGGTTCACCCTCTGCAACTTGCACTGGTGGTGCTTTTTCATCCACCCACTGGCGCAAATACTGCACTTGCACTCGGGCAACTTGCACTGTGTGGTGGTGGTCTGTGTGGTGGTGGTCTGTGTGGTGGTGGTCTGTGTGGTGGTGGTCTGTGTGGTGGTGGTCTGTGTGGTGGTGGTCTGTGTGGTATATATATATATATGTCACCCTGCTGAATGTCACACTGCTGAATGTCACACTGCTAAACACTTCTTTTGTAAACACAACCACCACAAATTCCACTTTCCTGAATGTGACAATTGTCAATACCACCATTGTCAACACCGCCATGTACAGTGACAGTGTTGTGAATTCCACGATGACCAATGTCACCGTCCAGAATGTCATCCTCGATGGTACGATATTTGTCAACACTACCATCAGTAACTCTAGTTTTGTCAATGTGACAGCCCTAAATGGCACTCTGACTAATATTGTCCTTGACAACACAGTAATTGGAAATGCCAGCTATGTGGTGAAAATAGCGGTGCCTTGCGATGGCCCATTTGAGCTTATGGAGCAGTCGGGCCCTGAATGTTACACATGCTACAACTATACACCGGCCATGTTGAACCAATTTGTGAACTTCGCACTCTTGAACGTCACTTTCCGAAATGTCTCCCTTTACAATGTGTCATTCTTGAATGCAACCATTGCGGACTCTGCTTTCCTCAATGTGACGTCTGTCAACAGCACCATGGTTAACACAACCTTGCGCAATGTTGTGGAGATTAGTGACATTGTTGTGAATTCCACCTTGACCAATGTCACTTTCCATAATGTCACCCTCAATGGTACGATCTTTGTCAACACTACCATCTTCAGTTCGTCTCTTGTCAACGTCACGACCGTCAATAACACATGGGCTAACCTTACACTTGTCAACTCCACCTTTGGCAGCCTCACGTCACTGCCTACTGTTTACAACAGCATTGTCAACACCTCTCTTGTCAATGTCACCTTTAACAATGTTACTTTCAATAACATCTCGTTTGTGAACGCAACCGGCTTGAACGTAACATTTGTTAACATCACAATGGTGAACTCTATCTTCAACAACGTCTCTTTGGCCGCGACTGAGAGGGTGAATAAGACAGCTCTGGATGCATTCCAAAATGTAAGCACAGTCACTCCACTTGTGCCCAACAGTCCTGTTGTGTTCTTTAATGCTTCTCTTGTCAATGTCACTTTTGTCAACCTCACACTTGTCAATGCAACCATACTGAACACCACCGTTTACAATAGCACATTCACAAATCTGACGGCTATCAACAACACTTGGGTGAACTTGACATTTGTCAATGCTACCCTTGGCAATCTCACTGAGTACATGTACTTGGAGGTCTCTGAGGGAACACCGCATGACGTAATCTTTCCAACTGTCAATGATGCTAAACCAGACGAGGTGAAGATGGTTGCATATAGGCGTGTCCCG
The DNA here is from genome assembly GCA_949841015.1 of Aplysina aerophoba. Classification (NCBI taxonomy): domain Eukaryota; kingdom Metazoa; phylum Porifera; class Demospongiae; order Verongiida; family Aplysinidae; genus Aplysina; species Aplysina aerophoba. The sequence continues at coordinate 2,824,423 of OX465052.1, read as the reverse complement.
GTAGCTCCAGTCTTCAGTGATATTGTGAACACAACCCTTCTAAATGTCACATTCCAGAATGTGACCTTCAACAATGCTTCTTTTGTCAATACCACAGCGTACAATATCACCTTTGTCAATGCCACATTGGTGAACTCCACCTTTGTCAATGCGTTTTACGTCAATTTCACCACCATTGGGAGCAACCTGACCAATGTGGACATGCAGAACGTGACCCTGGTAGGCAGAATGGACACCCTTACCATTCCTCCTAGGGCTTTTGTCAATGCGTCACTGGTCAACGTCACTCTTCTGAATGTCACCCTACTGAACACCTCCATTGTGAACATGACTCTTCTCAACTCCTCCATGGTAACCTTCACTGCTGTTAATGGCATGTTGGTCAACCTAACCATCGTCAATACCACGTTCGCCTACAATACTCGTGTCATTCCAAAGGTTAGTGTTACCCCAGGCGTTCTCCTTTCCAACGTCTCCCTTCTAAACATCACCTTCAACAATGTCACTCTAAATGCCACGACCTTGGTGAATGTGACTGTGTTGAACCTTACAATCGTCAACAGCTCTGTTGCGAACTCTTCTCTACAGAGTACAATGGTGGGTAACACCACCTTTATAAGCACCACATTCGCTAATGTGACCTGGCTTAATACCACTCTTCGCAATACTTCCCTGGAGAGCGTGGTTATTGCCAACTCCTCGCTCCTGCAACTCAGAGTAGTTAATGTGGCTTTCAACAATGTCACATTAAATTACACCTTGGCAACCAACAGTGACTTCAGAAATGCTACACTGGCGAACTCCCTTCTCAGTCACACCGTTTTTCTGCAGAACAGGTTTTCAGATGTCGAATTTCTCAACGTCACTGTCAATGGCACTAACTCTTTCAGTTGTTCCATTTTAGTCAACATGACATTGAACAATGTAACTGCAAGCGTTCACAGCGTATTGGAGTTCAACAACTCCATTCTTGCTGAGGTTGTCATTGTCAAGTCCTCCCTTGATGCGGTGAGCCTTGTCAACACTACTATCAGCAACTTCGTCATCAATCAATCCCAAATTGCTACTCTGGATGCCCTATCTTCTGGTATCACCAATTTTGTACTGGCCGAATCTCGTGTCACGAATTCCACTTTGAAGAAGGTAGCCCTTGCAGATGTCATCTTGCCAGACGATGCCATTACCAACTTGGATATCTCAGACGACAGTGTTAGCGACCCTGCAGCCGTGATTCCATGGATCATTGAAATCGATATCAATCGTTTTCAGATGTGCTACCGTGGCTTTGACTGAACCGAAACTGGATGTACGGTCTTATTATACACTAATTAGCTATACTAGTGTATACTGAAGTACTTTGATCTATTTAGCTGCTTACAAACCACTTAGGGGATTAGCTGTGCGTGTGTATCACACCTTATGGTATTGATATGGTATTGATTGTATCATGAGAAGTGGTTATTAGTTTCTTTCATCTGCGCTCCCTGTGACAGTTTGCATCATTCATTAACGAGATTGAGTGATGGCAATCAATACATGTATCATGCACACTCTCAACTGCATGATCGATATTATTGTGTAGGCATTCCTTGTGCCAAATGGTATATAATACTGTATACTTATATAATATATATAATTATATAGGCATAAGGCAGAGTCTGCTGCAGTGTATGAATATGTATGGATTGTGCGGCTGATCGGAGCTATATATCAGGAGATACGGTGTAGCAGTTTACAACACTATCTGCTTTATATATATATATATATATATATAGGCATAATGGTAGTTGAAGTAGGTGTGTGTCTCTGGTGCTTCAGTGTCATATTTGGCTACAATACTTTCCCTTTGGAGGGGGGCTATATGTCACATTTACGCACATGATGCTGTATATACATTGTCCACAGCTGGTGGGCTAATCACATCACGTGTATACACGTGCATATACGTGCATGTGCACACACACACACACACACACACACACACACACACACACACACACACACACACACACACACACACACACACACGCACACACACACACACACACACACATACACACACACAGACACACACGTACATGTACACACACGCGCACACGGTTATTTCTACACAACTTCACAACAAATGCCAGTGGCTACAACACGAACACACACAGTAAGCGGAGACCGTCCTTTAGGCCTAAAATCTAACTCTTCACATCTTTCCTGAGGGCTAAGAAGATGTTCGCTGGAGTGATCTGTGGGCTGCACCCATTTTGATGACTCTTGCATAGGCAGAAGACGGCGCAGGGCAGAGTAGCATAAATGATCGCTATTTAGATGGTTTGGTGTCAGGTTGCAGACGTGATGAAGGCTATTTGTAAGCTCACACCTACTATCTTATTTGCTACATTATGGTACATGAGCAATCAGCATGCACACATACTTCACTTGCACATGCGGTGGCCAGATTTCAACTTGCATTGGCCAGTGAGCTTGAGGGTATTTTGAAGTCACAGGTATCAAATCATCTTACGCACAATGGTGGTTCAAGTAAGTGTGTGTCTCTGGTGCTTCAGTGTCACATTTGGCTTTGGTGGGCGGGGTGTGTATCATTTACTCACACGATGCCCTATATAGATTGTCCATAGCTACCTTGTCCTTGAAGGCATGTTTAGTGCTGGTGGGCTAATCACATCACATGTATACACACGTGCATGTGCACACACACACACACACACACACACACACACACACACACACACACACACACACACACACACACACACACACACACACACACACACACACACACACACACACACACACACACACACACACACACACACACACACACACACACACACACACACACACACACACACACACACACACACACTGCACTGTATCAATACCAATCTATAAGTAGCATGTATATGCATTGGCTGTAAACACACTCAGCAAGCAAGGACCGCAGGCACACCGGGCAACTGGCGTTTCTTATACGCAGGTCCTGTAGATTTAAGAGGCCCTCAGCCCCTCTAGTAAGCAATGGGCGCGCTATTTCTGAAGATGATTTCAGAGAGGCAACGCGCGCGCAAAGCTTTTCAACGCTAGGGACACTTGGCATACCTTAGCGTCAGTGGATGAAAGCGTTCACAAGTGTCTGCGCCGCTCCGGTTACTTTTCCGTGGCAACGGTGTTAGGGCCTTCTAGACGGCAGCCATTGTAGACGACGGCAGTACCAAGACAGCAATCGATGGCGCGCTTTCCGGGAAAATATTACGCACCATGTTTCCCCGTGCTCGACTAGCCACCCAAAGGCAGCGTGAAACTCTTCTCCTTCGAGAAAGGCGCTTTCAAAAGTCGCCCGCAATATAAATCCCTCACACGCAATGCTTTGCTAATACCGGAGCAATATAAATGTAAGTACAATTATACTTCCGTAGTATCTATATTATGTACTTGGCCGTCTACCTAGGACAGCAAACGTCTAATTAAGAAATCCTTGTAATGAAGTAGTCTTATGGACCACCTCACCATGTGTACAAAGTTTCATTGCTACTTGCCAACATTTTTATTCGTATTGAAGCCACGCTATCTATCAATATTAATGTATCATACAAGATGTGTTGTTCTATGAGAATTTATATTGTCAATTTGCCTGCAATTTGCAGGAGACGAAAGGCCTAATTAAAAAATCTGTCTAATTTAAAGTCCATTAAATTCCCCATACTTTACTGGCATACTAAGTGTTTAGCCACCAAGCCATCCAGGGCCCCATACAATTATATTATATTATTCATTTATTTAATTATTTAATTATTTATTTATTTACTTTAGATTAGTATGATTTATTGCAACTTGCACTGTATATATATATATATATATATATAGAATACATACAATTGTGGACATTCCACATCATACAGTAGGAAACGACTACCAAAACGGTTTGCAAAGGATACGATAACAACTTTGCATCTATCATGGCTTGGAACAATATCACATGGTCTGGCATTAATGGTATGTGCTGTAAACACCGTGTACTTGTGTATTGAAATACGTACTGTCAAGAAACACTCAATGAACTCGTGAAACTCATGTTTTTGCACCCATGCAAGTACCAATTTGCCTCAAGCCACTTTTTAACATGATGCTTTTTTGTGCAAGGTTTGCCCAATGTAGAACTTGGGCAATAATGTAACAGTTTTAAGTTTATGTGCCACCAATGTGCAGCATAAAGGAGTGGCTGAGTAGATCACACCCTGTGAGGGAAGCCTATGACTGGTAAGTACCACAGACCAACTGGTGTGGTGGTAACTAGAGAGAGTTGCAGGTAGCTAGTCTGTGGGGTAGGCTGATGTCATACAACAGTGGCCACTCCTAGTGTTTATATAGAGGAATTATGTACAGTGTGGGTACTAGATTATAGACCTCAGACTAAACAAACAGACGCATATTATACAAGAGGAAGTGACCACCAGATAGTAGTGATATCAACTCAAACACACACACACCTTGCTTCCTGCAACAGTTTCAAAATATAATATTATCTGGTAGGGCTGAGGGAGGATGGTACATTTTCTACTATCATGATAGTGGCTGAGGCAATAATCACTATATTTTATAGTTTCACGATAGTATATTTACCAATAATGGGCCTGTTAATTAAATCTGTGAATTGCTTAACGCAAAAACACTATGACAAGTAATTGCTGATTGCTCACAAAATGGATGGATCAATAATTCCAACACAAAAGTAGCCGTGTACAATAGCATAAAAGGCAGCACCAGCCAACAGCAGCTGATGCAAGTTTGCAGCTCTCATGACTTCCTATCCCAGTCATAACATCACAGAAAATGGCAGAAACGCACAAAGTGCTTTACTGCAATCGTTCTTAATCTGCAATCGTAACAGTACGTAAATAAATTATACAATTGCGATAATCGTAAAATCGATACTATCGTTCAGCACAAATATCTGCATATAAATACGTAGCTACTACACACGTACATACGTATATGCATTGTGTATGCCCCCCACTAATTCATCACTGCACTCCTACAACACACAGAATCCCAGTCATCCCCCTAGGGGAGTACCTGATAGCGACTGTGATACAATAGTAAATTGGCAAGTGACAAATGCCATAAAGTTGTGAATCTCCCATTTCCTACAAGATACCAACTCACCTATCTCTTGGGCCTGTAGGAAGCCATGGTTGTGCACAAAGGCTGATAGGAGGATGGACAGTGTGAGACCCAATGCAAACAGATAAGCATTTCGAGTTTGCTCTTCAGTCCTCTCCGAGACAAAGTACTCTGAAAGCAGGCCGACCAGAATTGCAAGACCCATGCTGAGGACAAGCTGCATGTATGTTCATGTTAGGAGAAGGTGAAGACTCAGTCAAACTATGCATCACTTAGACTCACGTGTCACCATGCATGGAATATTGTGAGGTGAATGCTGCAGCACTAGTCCACTATTCTACGGCAGCAAGGGAATGCAGGTGGGGGCTGGGGGACAGCTCCATGTGTCAATATTCCATACAGTACACAAAAGTTGACCTATGTACGTGTATATGCTGTCCCACAAACACTCCACAGTATAAATACTATATATACGTATATACGTAGGTATTCACTGCTGCAGTATAGAGTGGTTAATGTAGTGTCACTTGACCATTGAATAGTTTCCATTCCTATCCCTACACTTCCAGGAGCAGAGGGATTCTGCTGAATAGCCCACGTTCATTGTTCTTGGCCACCACTTAGTTGAACACAGCTGCTAATAAAGTGCATTGAAGCATGACTACCACCACATCCACATCCCCTCTGGTTATTATCATGAAGAGGCACTAATTATTAGTGTTATATGGGTACATTCATGAAAACTGTGATCGCTACCATCACAGACTCTTCAGTTCATTGCAGACTGTGTTTACTATACGCATTCACACTCTAGCACAACTCATGCATTTTTACCAGTCTGGCCAATCAATGATGCATGTAATAAAGTGGGGCATGCAGTGACAGCAGGGTTCGATACATAGTGAGTGGGACTACCGCTCGGTGCACATGGAATAGCTGCTTGACTAACTCACTTTCGTAGCAGCCAAGAAAAAATTCAGCAGAACCTTTGGCCACAGGATTCTAAAGAGAGCTGTCATCAGCTTTGGAGAACGGCCCTTGCTCTTCTCATGTGACCAGTATCTGTAGATATGTACATACATATTAACACAGGTGCTAATGTTACTACAAAAACATCGAACACTGCCCCTACCACTGCATTGTGCAGTGGGACATTGGCATGCAGAATGAATAATATCATCATCATCATCAATAGACAATGCAAATTCCGTCAATGCCGAAAGCCAGTCCCACTTGTGCACTGCTGAATAGATGCACATGCATAAATGTGGGGGAGACTACACAGGTGTCCGACCACTATGCGCAATTTACACGAGGCTGCAAGCATTAGGGGCAGCTATGCTCATACACTGTGTTGTGAGCACACACACACACACACACACTGACTTATCGAATTGTTCCAGAAGCCTCTGAGATTGCGTACTCTTTGGGGAAACACGTAGATGGTCCCTGTGCAGTTCACCCCTCAATCCGATGCAGAACAGAGGGTCCAACCAGCTGCAAGGAAGCGGGCGGAAACGTTGTGCGGTGCACGGGGCGACATGAGCTGGAGCACGCGCTGGGCAACACTGCGCGCGTTGTACGCATGTCTGCGCGTGCGTCTTACTCACCACCAAAACAGCTTTGATAAGAAGTTGGCACTGTCGACCTCTTTCGGCTGGTACTCAAGCTGGTCCAGCGCCTCGTCCTCCTCCTCTTCCTCTTCTTCCTTCCCCACTTCCTCATCATGCAGGTCCTGTGGATCGTATTCATCCGTGCTCTGATTCACTGCCACATCTGCGTCGTCTTGGTCCGGCAGATCAGAAAAGCGAAGCCGAGATCGTCTCGGAGAGGCCATAGCTCAGCTCTGCGCGCAGGGCAGTCTTTGATAACCTGCTCTGAACAGCTTTATAGCCTCCCCAGATTGCATGCGGGTATCCGGAATTCCGTTTTATATTATATTACGTTATATTAACGGTAACGGTCGCGCACGTGGCTTTCCCACACGTTATATACAGGTTACGCGTATAAGGCAAACAACGCGAATCTCTTACTTAATAAATAGCTCTATAGCTATATTAACCCCAAATAACGACAAGCACCACAAGAGAATAGATGCCACAAGGTGCGGCTGCCACGGATGTGTGCATGATCGTGATCGGCCTAGTGAGGAGTTACTTGATCATCTGGCAGTGTGTAATATGCCCAGATTCTGTCAAACAACAACGAATGATTAACAGTTCTTAGGCCTGAAAGAGGAGTCATGTGCATTACTACAATGGTGCACCCCTGATATGCTGCAAATAGGAAATGATGTATTTAAACAATAGATGGTAGGAAACTGACACAAACAGAGCTGGGCTAGCCTGCTATCTCCTTTCATCCACTCCTGCGCGCTTGCACACCAAAATGGACAAGAATTAGGGTCATGCAGAAAAGATAACACTACACCTTAACTAGACCAGTCATCTGCAGCTACTCTGTGGTGTCACACTATAGTAGAACTATTAGCTTACAGGAACATAGCTACAGTAATGGCTACAGTATACTATTAGAGTTTACAGCCAACAGTGCACATCGTAGCCAAATTACCATTAGAGCATACATTTATGGGATCATCTGTTGTTGGGCAAAATTCACAATGCGCTTTTATAATTCCTTACATAATCTGTCAATGTGGAGCCACTAAGTTATATAATTTCATACATCACCACATACAGTCACTTTTCTGCAGTGTGACATTTACAAATTCCTTTGAAAATCTCTGTGTGGCTGGGTGTGGACACAATTTGAAATTGAGAACTTCACAAGCTGGAAACTGATATCAAATGTCAAAGGATTACCAGACATTTTGGCCCAATCTATATAGAGCCTTCCTCAATGGTAAATCAACTATCAGGAAGGCCCTATATAGATTGGGCCAAAATGTCTGGTAATCCTGTGACATTCAACATCGCTCTCAAATTTTCTTGCTAGTGAGGTTCTCAATTTCGAAGCATTAACAATTTCTGCTAGATTTGCTGTCTGGTAATGCATCAGCCTCAGATAAAATGCAGCTGGTGATAGCAAGCAAGTTGGACTGGGCGCCAGACATTCATGCATTGCATGTGGTTGATGGCCACACGGTGTTCTTTGCGACTCTAGGACTTGTTTAGCACAAGGATCAGAGCCCAGGCAATTGTTGGTCGTACAGTGCACATTTAACATGAAATGAATAAACATATGTGACCAGGCACAATGGTCGTGTCCTCACAGGCAGAGATGACCACAGTTATGTAATGGGGAAACATTTAAGTCTGTGTGTAGATAACTGTTGCCTTCTGTAGGAAGCACAGAAATAACACGAGATCAGAGCAGGTGCATCTGGCCATGCATAGCCTAGTAACGCACACCTGCACAAACCAATTCATTCTTGATCATGGTTGAGCCTACATGGAGTTGACACAGTGTGACAATGGCTAATTAACATATATACAAGCTTTACATCCAGTCATCCTTTGCTCTACCTGGCCCAAAAAGGAACTGACATCAAAGGGGCCAAGTGTGGGCAAGCTCTATTGTTCAATTTCACTTATACAATACACACATAGACATATATACCTTCAGCAGTGACATGGCATACCATGCACTGTCAACCACTTTGTTTGATGTACTCCTGTATGCGTGCAAATATGTAGGACAGTGCCTGGTACACTGTAGTACAATGTAACATCCATTGTAGGTAGCAGCACATTCTTCCCTAAAACACAATTAGCATCCTAGACCTGAAAGAACACTAGCACAGCACACAAACATTGCAGTCTATATACGTATACCCATCTCAGGAAATTAGCCACCCTATATGTAATGCCTATTCTAAGGTGGCTGGTTACACTATAGATCTATGGTTACAGAGAAAGGTTTCACTGAATGGCAGCTACACAAACATGTTCTTAATAAGGATGCTAATATTAATGCCAGGGCAGGATATGCATATATGGCCGGGATGGGCATTCAGTGCCTGGTACATGGATGCACTGCACGAAACGTGAAGGTGTGTAGTGCAGCCCTGATGGGTGGTGGCATTTAAATGAGACACTCATTCCTGCATGTATGACAGCGACTGGCACAGAGTGCCTGCCACGCCTGCCATGCATACCGTAGGCAATGCACACATGTTGCAACTTCAGTCCGGCCCCAACTGAATACACTGGAAACCTACATTGGCCAGAGAGTTTGAAATCAGCCTGTTTGAGAGCATTCTTATTCACACATCTATGTGGACCTTCCTCATGGCTAGCTCATTCACATATGGTAATGCATAATGAACGGAAACACCCTCATTAACAATGTTGACCTGTCATATTAAACTTCTACAGTATCGAATTGCTACAGTTTCATATTGCTTACATAAGTCATTCAATGTACACAAATGTTGTGCGTGTTTGGGCTCACCCCATGAATGGGGGTAGTTTCTGTGTTAGCCACGTGGCCTTCCTGTTACTATTTCTGCACAGTGGTAGTGCATTTGTGGATGGGTAGCTAGAGGGCTGGCACAAGTATAGAATGGGGTCATCAACCCATTCCATGTGACATGAGGAAACTTCTAATTGGATGGCAACCCATTCCCAAGAGTAGGTCATTATGAAAACAATTAAGTGTTGCTACCACAGACACTTGCAAGCATATTCCCCAGAGGGTGCCTGCTGTTGTACATTTCCTGCCAAGTATTCATTAGAGCCGGTTTGGGCTGAGAGTTGGGCAGGGCGAGGCTAGCCATAGCCAAAGCAAAGGTCCAAGCAGGGTCCAAGGGTCAATTAGTGCATAGTATTGTGATTTGTGGTATATTACGTTGTTATGGTGTATACAGTCCATAAACGTAGGGAATTTCCCCATTGCTTCTCTGCGCAAAATGGCGACGGGTGGGTCATCGGTTGCTGTTATGAATCAGTACGCACAGAAGCACGGCCTGTCCTTAACTTGGCTGGAGGCGAGTTCTACCGGACCTCCCCATCAAAGGATGTTTGTACTTCGACTGACGCTGGCGGAACGTGTGACGGAGGGCCGAGGGAGCAACAAGAAGTTAGCCAAGGAAGATGCTGCCAAGAGAATGATGGAAGAACTTCATGGCGATGGCTATTTAGAGACGGATTCCGTGCAGGAGCAGAGAAGTAAGATTTCCGTTCTTCAGGAACTATGCCAGAAGAGCGGCAGGCCCTTACCGAAGTACCAAGAGATCTCCTGTGTTGGTCCTCCGAACGACCGCACGTTTACCTTCGCCGTGTTCATCCACCGTCCGTCGACTGGGGAAGAAATGAGCGCTCAAGGGAAAGGGAAAAGCAAAGACAAGGCTAAGTCTGATGCTGCGACAGCCATGCTTCAAAAGCTGGAGAGTCATGAGTCTTGTGAGTATGGTACCAGTGATTCCGGTCATGCCAATCCTATTTGGGAACCCTTGCCTCAGCACGCGTTTCCTCAAACGTACACAACCTCGGAGGAAGCGTCACCCTTGTCTAGGGTGGGTCCTATGCTCATTTCCCGCAGCTCTACTCAGGGTGTGCAGAGTGACCAACAGCCAGTGCCAAAACCACGGACCAGGCCACCCACTACAGGTCCACTGGCAGTACAAGACCTCAGCAGTTCACCCACAATACTCCCACAAGGAAGTGCTCAGGATCACTACAGCAGAGACATGCTCCCCCCACATCTCCCAACAGTGCCAGGTGCTGTCCCAGGCATGTGTCCTACCACCCCCGTGGAGCCCCCACGATGCAGTGCACAAGAGCTGTTGCCTCCAAGTTCGTATGGCATCCCCACCGTACTCCAAGATGGCAATGCAGTGCCACCTGACCTCACGGTGAACCCCTTGCAAGGCCGCAACACCAGACCATCAGATCTGCCTAGTACCTCAAGTATAACTCCTCCCCCAGTTGGACGTGACCACCCGCATCCTTTACACACTGCAACAGACCGAATGAGAGACTGCGTGTCATCAGACCTCCCCAACCTGCCCGATCTTCCCAGTTTTGATACAAACCCTCAGACTATGTCACCTTTACAGGGCACCAAAGCTAGTGAAGCTGTTAGGCCCATACCAAAACCAAGAAAGAGTAAACCTGGCACAAGTGCAGTACAAGACACAGGCAGAGAGAGTAGTCTTAGAGTGCAGGCAGATGAACAGAGTGATCATGCTGATGAAAAGGTGGTCACTGTACCACCAACACAGGCAGTGACACCCCATGCCGCACAACCACCGCCGCAGCACCCGGCAGTCTGTGTGGCTCGAGCAGACTCGGGTCCATGCATAAGTGAGATTCCAGACACTGTCTACAATCCGCTGGAGTTTGTACGGCAGTGCACTGTCCACCTTGGTACTCTGAAGGTTGTGCCCCTGGAAGGAAAGGACCAGAGGGACAGACATGTTTGTTTCCTGTCACTTTCACAAGTAGAGGGCTTGGGGGCCATGACAGCTTTAGGAGCAGGCCCAAATGCTCCAGAGGCAGAACAGGACGCAGCTAGGTGCTTGTGGAGGCAGCTGACTGGACAGGGAAAAATCGTGAGATGACCTGTGTGCACTGCATGAACATGTGTGACGCCAGCACTGAATTGTGACCCCTTCTTAATGTACTGTGTGTATTTTGAGCATGTATATCACCCCTTTCACACAGACCGCTTACCCCGGAATCGTAATCCGGATTATATCCGGGTTCGACCCAGGTTTGCGTTCACACGCATACACATGCGAAAATCCAGTGTCGGAAAATGGCGTCGTTCAGCGAAGTGCTTCTTTTGTTTATCTTTTTCTGGCTGCGCTCGAGACGACTACGCCTGGGTCGGGCTAGACGACGTCGGATAGCAGCGCAAAGCGTTGGACTTGCGATCGTGGTGTCGCAGTGGTGCTTGATCTCGCGCGTTGCTATTACGGCGGCACTTCGTCTCCTGCAAGGAAATCGGCTGCAAAGAAGACTCTGGGTGAAACCTAGGAGCGCCTCCTTCTTTCAGGACATTGTGCCAGGATGGAATGACGCTGACTTTAAAGGGAATTTCCGCATAAGTCGTGCTACGTTCGCATATTTGGTGAAAGAGTTGCAACCCTTTCTGGAGAGACAGGAATTTTTGCGCAGTTCCATTCCTGTGGATCAGCGAGTTGCTATTGCCCTCTGGAGACTCGGGACGAATATTGAGTACAGATCGATTAGCCACCTGTTTGGAGTTGGCCTATCCAGTACTTGTGTGATTGTCCACCAGGTGTGCAAAGCTCGCTCACGATCCGTCGGAACACGTGATCGTTCCTGTATGCTCCCTCTAGTTCCGCCTGAACTGTTTCGTCCGACCAAATGTCCAAAAGAGACAGTACTTCTTCGTCGGACCAAGTCTGACCGCGCGTCGCCATTTTTAACACGTATGCAACCTGGATACATGTGGGGCGAACCCACCTCGCAAGCAGGGTTAGAACCCGGATGTTAACCCGGATATATCCGGGGTCGACCCGGATATATCCGGGGTCGACCTGGATTCGCCCCGGATTTGACCCCAAATGTGAACGCGTTAAACTGAAAGTCATGGAAGGATGGTCTAGCAAGCCAGACTAAGCTAGTCTATCGGATTTTGGCAGCAGTTTGTGTGTCAGTACATACATATGCTTGGATTGTGTACTTTTCTTTGTGGTGTGAAATCATTTTCCTTCATCTATACAGCAGGTATGCACGGCAGTTAAAGCGAGAGCAGCTTGCGAATTCTTTTTTGATGAGCAAGTACACATGCACCTTATAACGCATAGCAGGAGTATCAGACCCAAAGGTCACTGTCAGCTGCTTACAACTGTGTTTTGTAAGCAGTTAACAAGGATCTTCGTGTCAAATGTCCTGCTGTTGAGTATTTGTCAACAGTTGTGTTGTTGCTCATTAAAAGATTTCACTATCAATTCAATGCAACCATTAGCCCTTGCAACATCATCGAGAGCAGTTCCTAGACACTCCCATTGCCTGTGGGAGGGTCCACACTGTTTCCCACCTTCCTACTGGTACCTGTTGAACAAACAAATGACACACATGTAGAATGAGAAGCAATGAAAGTTACTCAGTGTTGTGGAGACGTGTCAACACTGAGTGTGCGCATATAGACACACCAGCACCTGTCCCACAGACGTAGAGTCTGCTGGTATGCAAGTCGAAAAACAAATACTTGTATGGTTGTACTTTCAACCTGGAAGCTGTGCGTATCCAGAGGTGCTTGTACACTGGCATTACCAACCTTGTATACGTGTGTACATATCACTATTCCTACCATGACCTCTGCGGCATGCAAGCAGCATACCATTGTCATCTACAGTAATGGTTCTTGTCCACTCCCTTGCTTCTGATTACGGTTGCAATGTATACCATCACCCACACAGTACACATTTTGTGTATAAGGAAGGCAGTGAAGTTGTTGAAAGAATAACATGTGTAGTGTGTCTTGTAGAAGAGTGATCGCTGATGTGTTTGTAGTGGAATAACTGCGAGGACAGTTATGTGCTTCTGATACCCCTGGACATTGACTGTGCAGCTGTTACAAGCATGACTTGGGGAAGGTACCCGTGTAATTGAATCTGCAAGGCCCGCTGTGGTCCATACAAGGTGGTCGGTACAATGTGCTATGCTGAACTTTTTAGTTTCAGTCTGAGTGGTCTCGCATAACTGCTTTCAACGAATGCATTCAGAGCACTGCATTCAGCTGGCCATTTTGGCCATGAATCACTTGTATTGTTATTGTACCCGTGCTCCAGAGAGAGGGGCTTTTGTGGCCATTCAACACTATGGACAGTTTCCTGATTGTGGGTGCAAACATACATATGTACAAAGTACATACATACTGGTGTACAAACTACAAATTGGTGTTCCACAGAGCTCCCTCAGGCAGGATTCACACAACCGAGCAAACAGCCACTGCAGCTCACCCCACACAGAAGCAAATGGGGCCAACCGGTAAGAACTGACAGGAATCAGTATGACAGGCAGCTGCATAAAATGGCCTCCACTCACCACATCCACACTTCTGGCTATGTAAGAGCTGCCTCACAGGAATATGCCACTGTCTATTTAGTCCAGGTCCTCAGACACTTCTAGATGCACCATGTTGATAGTACATGCATCATGTACGTAGGTGTTGTTATGTGTAGATTATTGATTGCGAACATTTGTGACATATGGTATGCTGTGATGACAACAAAAGGTGTGCAACAGTGCTTCCCCTTGCCATATGGAACTGACCAATTAATTAAGTTACATGCTCTACTGATACAGAAACCATCCATTGTCACACCTTTAGAAAGTTGTGGTTTCAATTGAATTGTGGTGGAGTAGCTTGAGTGACTCAGTTCTGCTTCAGCATCCTGCTGCCACTCCAACATCCTGCTGCCACTGTCGCACCGCTGCCCCCCTCCTAGCATGCCTTGTACTGCTGGAATGAAATTCAAGTAGGCTCAAGCAATGATTTGCTCAAAGTGGCTTGCATGCCTACAAATTGGAAGTTATGACGCATGAATGAAGTACGTACATCCGTCTACTCATTACAAGGCTGTTATGGTACATATATTGAAACACTTAGGAGTTCCCCAGACAGGGAGTCTGGCTTGTGAACAGACCTACAGTGTATGCAGTATGTGAGGAATTACACACAGAGCATTGATGGTCAGTGCATGTGACTGAGTGTCAACATCTCATTACCACACCAGCTGTGCACTTCATGGCCACCAAGTCACTTCACAGCATGCATGCACCCCTTTGATGAACAGACTGACACACATTTTCTGTCTTATGGGGACAACACTATGGAGAAGCTTGCCTCATTGCCATGGCAAGGGTGTTAAAACCAACGTCCTTACAACTGCATATAACTTCTGTAACAAATCTATGTAATGCACTTCACTTACAGCCAATGGAAGTATGTATACAACTATATACGTACGTATGCACCATATGCGTTCAGTGTAGTAGACGTATGCACACACACAAAGGAATAAATACACCTTGATGTCACTGTACAAATGGCCTACATTGAGCATGGCCACAAAACAGAGGGAGTCTGGGAGTGAGACCCCCTTTCCCAGTTGAAGAGATGAGTGTAATCACGACCAAATGCCATGAGCTGTGTAAATTTGGGACAATTAACAACCTACGTACGTGCGTATACTCCATATCCGGTTTTATGTGTACAGTACGTACCTCAAGGAACACAGCGCAACAAATACATACATATGTGTCCCTAACGATGTTGCGGAGGAAAGAAGATAACACTCTGGCATTGTTTGCAGCAGTGCTTCCTAGGGAACACACACCTGCACAGATGTACATGCGTATGTACTTATGTACTTTGTACTTTAGGATCAGAGTTAGCTATTACCAGCTATTACCAGCATATACACTCATATTCGTACGTACGTACAACTTAACTATGGTACAAGTACACACACACGTATGTACGTACGTACATATGTATGTACAAAGAGAGAGCCATAGTCTGTCCTCATGCTGGCAGGCGTGCAGACTAGTGTGGCTCGCTCTCCACCCCCACTCTGCCATTGCACACATATGTAGATACATACACATTAATGTACGTACATGCATACGTACGTACTTACTGTACAATGCAGGAACACTTGACAGACGGCAGATAACCCAAGCAATGTGGGTTACACTTTCCATGCATGTAATACAGTACATGTGTACATACGTACATATATGCAGACATGTACATACATACGTACATACACACGTACATGTGTGTGTACAAAGGTAACTGGAGTGTTGAGTGAATGGAATACACAGATGTAAAATAAACTGCTTCTGAAAAAATTGCTGAAAATACATACGTACGTATATTGTAGTCTGAAAAGTTCCCAAAATGAGCACATTGTTTTGCCAAAAGGATAGTTGAAAGGATTTGGTGAAAGAATTTTGGCATGCTTGTGAGTTGTAAAGCTCTTCAATGGCTACATAGATGTACATAAGTCAGAGTGAGAGATTACACCTGTGTGCCGCTAAGCAACTCAGAGAGCAAGCATGCAAAATATGGGTGTGCTACGAACGTACAAAGAAGCACTTCAGAGCAAGCCTCAGAGCCGATTGATGCTAGGATGCTGCAGTCATGTGACCCACCATGTGGAGGCACCGTGGTTGCTCCAGCGTCATGAACTCATTTCCTCAGACAGGATATCCAGCAGGGAGGTGAAAATGACATCTGCAAACAAAGTACGTACAACGGAATTGTATGGCACACACAGGATCACGGAGCACTCACAATCACGTGACTGAGCACACAAAAAGACAATCCAAGTGCTCATGGATTGTGTACGTACGTACATACACTGAACTGCAGCACTGGAATACACACAGTACATCATACTGTACGTATATTAAGTGTACTTGTAAACAGAAGATAATCAGTTATGCATACAATGAGTATCTTTACAATCAAACAAATACAACTACATACATACATAGCTCTGAAGCCTTATCTGAACTCCATCCACTACCCTCGTTCAGTCTACTTCCCTCCCCACCCCGTCCACTACCCTCGTTCAGTCTACTTCCCTCCCCACCCCGTCCACTACCCTCGTTCAGTCTACTTCCCTCCCCACCCCGTCCACTACCCTCGTTCAGTCTACTTCCCTCCCCACCCCATCCACTACCCTCGTTCAGTCTACTTCCCTCCCCACCCCATCCTCATGCCACTGTCTCACCATCCACTATGCACCCACTGATGGCCTCCCTTGTCAGAGGAGCTGCTGCCTGGTCCTCAGCACAGAGGTCTAGGGCCTCTTCGAATATCAACTGCTCCACCAAATACTCAGACACAAATGATGCTGCCTGCAACATGTGTGTGGGTGTGTAGCAGCCACGTGTGTGGGTGAGGGAGGGAGAGATGCATGTATGTAATACAGGGTACGTACGTAGGTCAAGCGTGCACTTAAGCATACGTACAAAAAGGAGGTACCACAAACACTCACACACACCTGCTTGCTCCTGTGCGCCCTTGCAGCCAACACAGCCTCGTGGTATGAGTCCTCAGCCACCTCCCTCACAAGCTCCTTCACTAGCCCAGCAGCACACGCCTCCAAGTGCTCTGCCTCCAGTACACCATTAACCTGGACAGAAGTACACAGGAATGGCAACTCAAGGGCTTCTTGGTATAGTCACTAGGTGATCGACAATACGTACACATGTACCTACGTACGTAATGTAATGTATACTACCTACTGTACATAAGTAAATTTAACAAATTCATTCAACTACACAACACATGAAATACATACGGCTAAGTACTAGTACATAGTACATACGTACGTACATAGAAATGTACTTTGCTATCAGACACAGTTGTATTTAATCACAGTTGAGATACACACATATGTATGTATGTACACTTTGTCAGGTACATACGTATGTACGTACGTACATGCTAGACAGTAGGCCTGTGAACACTCCACCAAAACCACCCCCTCTCCCCCACCCCCCAAAGTGGCCCACACCTCCTCCTCCATGATCTCCTGCACCATCTCATCCACCACTTCCAGTGCAGTGCAGAGAAGGGCATCCTTCTGCTGAGCACGGGGAGAGCTCACACACCGCCTGTGCAGCTCGTCAATCACCTCACTCACCACCCCGGGCACCACAGGGCTGACGGTGCTGTCAACGAGGTCATCCACCACACAGCACACTGCCTGGTACTCTGGATCTGAGGCAAACTACACAGGCACACACACACACACACACACACACACACACACACACACACACACACACACACACACACACACACACACACACACCACACACCACACACACACACACACACACACACCACACACACACACACACACACACCACACACACACACCACACACACACACACACACACAACCACACACATACACACACACACCACACACCACACACACACACCACACACCACACACCACACACCAAACACACACACACGCACACACGCACACCACACACCAAACACACACACACACACCACACACACACACACACACACACACACACACACACACACACACACACACACACACACACACACACACACACGGAGGGTTAAATACATACGTACGTGACTGTATGTATGTATATCAATGCATCATTTCATGCATATCACTCTGGAATCACACCACAGATTACATACAAGACTGCTTAATTGGGTATCTTGTGGAACAATTACACAATATATGTAGATACTGACTACTACCATGGCAATGGGGAGATCACTTTACAAAGTATGTACAGTAGGTACGTACATGAGTTCTGCCTTGCATCACTCACCTACGTACCCAGCAGTGGCTACACTTACATGTATACACTAAACACTACCATGAGCTACTGCTTCATATATACGTACATACATACATATGCAACTCCACCACATCCCATCCCACACTATAAGCCTTAGGACTCTATTGGCATGTGATGCAGGTGCTGCTGCACCACGCACCCATCCTGCACAGAGCTGCTGCTCCGCTCGCAGCTCCTGAAGGACCTCCGGCAGTTCCTCCTCCTCCAGCAGCTCAGCAAGGAGGTCCCACAGCAGGCTGGAGGCAAAGGCAGGTCGTTCCAGGTACTGCAAGCAGTGGTCAGCCTAAACGCACATGGGGGGGGGGGGGAGGGTTGAGAAGAGTGAAGTAACATTGGTTCAATGATGGGACACACACACACACACACACACACACACAGTGAAAAATGGATAAGAATACAAAGTTTGGAGTGACTGTGAGCAAGTTATGGGGAAGGTAAATACCGTACGTATGTACGTACACACATATTCATACGTACATACATACCTACGTACTAGAGCCTGGTACAGACTATGTTGTGGAAAACGCTACAAACATGCTAGGACAGCTCGCTCCTGTCACTTCAGTACCACAAGAACTGAACTTCCCAACTACCACAAGGTGTTTGTTTGGCAGCCAACGCCACCTGCACTACACACATGACCAACACCTAGTCATCACAATGTAGTTATACCAACTTGCTTCGTTGGTGAATACTACGTAAGTGTCCAGTGGCAACAACATACGCACATACAAGGTACAGTGTACATACCATGAAAGGCCACGTGTGATAATGTCACTACACACACACACACACAGTACATCATACGATTTACCAGTATATGTACGTACGTATGCACTAGTCTGGCCCACTACACCCATAAGCCACGGTACTGAGTTGGGTCTAGCGGGCCAGACTATGTACATACATATGTGCATAGTGCTATACGTACGAATATGTGGAATATTCATTTTAACCCACTTACAGTGAAGCTCTGATTGACCTTATCCAATGCACCTGTAGGTTCGCCCTGAGGTGGGAGGGGCCCCTGGGTGCTCCCCGCCCCCACCACACCCATCAGAGGCTGGGGACTGTTGTACATCACTAATGGGATAGCAGGCGGCGAAGTAGTTGGTAGCAACGGGTGGGTGAGGACTTGTGTTGGCATGCCAACAGGTGGCAAGTGGCCAGTTGCCATCAGCGGCACATGAGAGTGCAGTGCAGCTGCCCAAGGTCCCGCCACAATGAAAGGGCCCAGTGGGGCAGTGGTTGATGGCATGGAGGGGGCGTGCTGAGGGGCGGCGGTGGGCAGAGGGGGAGGGGCAGACACAGCAGGGATAGAGTCGGGAAGGGCTGGGTCGCCGCTTCGAGGAGCATTTGCAGAATGTTCGTTCTTACGAGATGATGCATGCATGTCAGGTTGACCTTCACTGCATGTTGCGGCGGAGTCTTCGCGCGCGGCAGGCTCCTTGAATGCATAACGCGGTAAGGGTGGCCACCTTCGTTTGCGTTGCTGTCCGTGGTTGGGTCTCAGCGCCTCGAAGGACGAGGTGGGGCCGCCATGACGTGGGCGGGAACTGCTGGAGGTGACGTGGAGGCTATCCCACATTGCGTCCAAGGGAGGCATGCTAGAGGAGCTGTCTTTGGATTCCAAACCATCTCTACTTTGTCTGGAGCTTAGGCTTATGGTACTCATCGCCCACCAGCGTTTTCACAAGTTTGGTTCCTTCCCAGTGAGCGTTGCTAGTCGAGGCGCCATTTATAAACGTGACGCAATCAATCGAACAAAATGGCGCTGTCCACAAAGGAACTGACTACTTTGTTGCAGTAAGTCTGCGTAGCCTTTATTAATGTTCTGAGAAGAGAAGAACCTACACACTTACACCGTGGTATCATGTGCGAATTGCTTGTCTTCACCTGTAGGTTGCTGTCTGAAGATAACTTGAAGACATGCACTCTGGAACAGCTGGCGGTGACGTTTCATCGCAACTTCGCAAGAGGAGATCACTTCAGAGTGGGAATGGCCTTGGTATGTGCTGGAGTTTGTACCATGCACTTGGAATGTACGTACGTGTGTATGTAACACGGAAGACGTGGTCACACACATCTCCTGTCCACGGCAAGCACACATGGGTGTGTGCTTAAGACTAGTTCAATTCTCCCCTCTGACCCCTCCCCCTCTAACCCCTCCCCCTCTGCCCCCTCCCCCTCTGCCCCCTCCCCCTCTAACCCCTCCTCCTCTGACCCCTCCCCCTCTAACCCCTCCTCCTCTGCCCCCTCCCCCTCTGACCCCTCCCCCTCTAACCCCTCCCCCTCTCACTCTTCTCCCGCAGACTGTCCTGCTGCAGGAGAAGGACCTAATGCCCCAGGTAATGCAGAAGGTGGCGGCCATCTTTCTCATGTACGAGGCACACAGACCAGAGCCCCTCACCAGCAACCCCTTGGCTCCATTCCTGGCAGAGCTAGTGCAGGTACAAGGCGTGGAGGAAGGGACACCCGGCGTGGTCGGAAGTTGGAATGTGAAGACAGTTTGACCTTGTATCTGTCCCTCCCACTTTCTCTTATCCTTCCTATCTCCACACTGACCCTTTTCACCTCATTTCATGTTTCTGTCTCCTCCAAACCCTCCCCCCCCCCCCCCTTCTCCTTACCCTTTTCACCCGCCCCTCCCTCCCTCCTCCTTCCCTCCCCGCCCTTCACCTTCTATAACGTACTTCTCCTTCCCTCCCCCCCCCCCTCCCCCAGCCCACCCTAGAGGAGGGCTCCACTGCAGGCCCTCCCCCCTATGTCCTAGGGAACATTGAGAAGAGCTTTGTAGCACAGTTGGCAGCAGCCACTCCTCCCAGAGAGGTGTGCCCGTGTGCAGCAGACACAGAGGGTAGCACCTGTGTTGTACATACGTATATGAGGCTCAGTCTCACTTTGTTTTGCAGCTGATGAAGAGAACACCTTTTCAGATTGCCAGCACAGACCCAAGTACTCTTCAAGTAAGCCAATCGCAAGTTACTAACCCTGTCCCCTCTCACCACCCTCTCCCTAGCCCTAACCTCCCCCCCCCCCCCCCACGCACAGCCACCAGACACTGCTGCCCTGCTGTCAGCCCTCCAGAGCTCCCTGGCCCATGTCACTCCGAGGGAGAGAGTTGGCAGGAACTGCATCCTAGCTGACCCGGACATCACTGCCACAGCGTGAGTGCACACGCATCGTGCCACCAGACCTATTGGTAGTACATAGCACTGATTGATGTGTTTCATTCAGGTGTGCCTGATTGGAGACGAATGGCGCCGTACATGTTTATGCAAATGTAACTCTCATGCTAACTGTATTTGATCTTTGCTATGCTGTATACTATTCTTCTGTATCTCCCGTTCTCCAGTCAACATGACCCCACCTCTGCAGCCCACGCAGCCGAGGCCTTGCTCTGCGGTGAGCAGTGCATGCTAGCTACGTACATGTATGTTGGTTGAGACATGAGGGAATGGAATTGAGTACTGCCTCATTGTTGTCACTCATCACTGTCCCCTCACTCACCACAACTGCACTGCCATATCATCAGCAGCATTATGTCTGTCACTACCATAGTTACCATCACATCTTTTACCTCAACTCCCCTCCCCTTCCCTTCCCTCCCCTCCCCTTCCCTCCCCTCCCCCCCACACACTGCTGCAGGAGCTGATGTGCCATCGCTGGAGACCTTTGAGCCCATGTTCATGAGACCTGCCCCTCCACTCCACGAAAGCTCTGATGAGGTACATACACTGCACTGCACATACGTACACATGTATTTGCGACAGTAGGTAGCAATATTCACAGTATTAAGTGCCATTTGAATACGTAGGTGTGTGTGTGACTTAGTAATGGACGCCATGCGTAGTGAATGTACATACGTACATACATACATATGCCCTCTGAGCAGCACAAGTGATAATGTGTCTGTCTGGTCTACAAGTCCCTCCCCCTCCCGCTCCACCCTGACCCCGCCCTCCAGATCACCTGGCTCAACCCCACAGACGGACAGTACTCCCTCCAGTGGGACTTCTCCATGTGCACACCAGCCCCTGCAGGTAACATCGCAACCACCATCACCCTCACACAGGTAACATGACTGCTTGCACGGTAGCCAATAACTGTGACTCCTGTCCTAGTAAGGCCTGCCCATAGTGTCAGATAGAAGATGGGATTGTACACTTCGCCCAGTGAGGGGTATACGTGACAAATAGTTACATCCAGTGATTACTACAACTCGGTGCCAGCGTTCACCCACAGCTGTCTGCCCCAGTGCAGATGCAGATGTCATGAAGACCATGAACAGAGCCTGCTCCGAGGCATTACCCACAGTGCAACAGGAGGTGTGTGCCGGCAGTTTATGAGCTAGTGCAGCGATGTGTGCAGCTACCTCTCGTGTACTGCTCATTAGAATAGACGTTTCACCGTGTGTGTGAGGCATTGCTCCAACTGAGCACCACATGAGTGCATGTACAGCTGCCCCCTCGTCATCCAGTGGCTCATAGGACCTCTGACCTGTTTATGTGGGCAGCCATATTGCAGTGCATTGCACAACATGCAGATTTACATATCTACAGTGCATTTGGGGTAGGAGAGTTGGTTGTGTCCTACCATGGACACTGTACCTCACACCCAGTGCGTTGTGGTGGAGGGGGTGGGGTTAGGTGTGCATGCATATGCGTGTACGTACAAGTGAAAGATCTGTAGAGCACTGTACATATCAGATTTCTCTTGGTGGTTGGTGTACTGTGTGGGGGTGTGCACTCGATCTGTTTGCTTTGCTGAGCATGTATTCCTCCAACAGTGACTGTACTTGTTTGCTGCTATCTGCTACTTCTTGTGTCATGCAGTCATTAGCCAAGCAAATTCAGACTGACCCCAAGATTGTGTACCAAAGTGGACTAACTCCAGCAAAGGTGAGCTTGCACATGCGCTTACATACGTATTTGCTGCACACCCATGTGGCGCATACGTAAATGTGTGTATGCAATGCTCACACACACACACACACACACACACACACACACACACACAAGCACACACACACAGCACACAACACACCACCCAACACACAATGTGTAAACTCATGCCATGTCCTCCCTTGCACCCTCCTGTGCACTGCTCACGATGTACGTAGCTGCCTCAACTAGTGGAGAACAACCCTCTAATTGCCTATGAAGCTCTCCTTCAGCTCATGACGTCAAGTCTGATATCGGAGTGAGTCCCTGTGTCTTCCTGAAGATATTGACACTGCCTGCAATGAATGTGGACTAACTGTGTAGAGATGGGGTTCAGGACTGAACACTTTGCGCCATGCTTCAGAATTGGTGTACTGTTCTCTCACACACATATGCATGTACTGTATTGTACTCGCAGGTACCTTCAGTCTCTGGTGAACATGGAGATGTCTCTGCACTCCATGGAAGTCGTCAACCGCCTCACTACAGTATGACAACACCACTGCATCACTGCATGTGCACACATAGTAGCCACATACGTACGTATGTATATGTACGTATATTGAGTTTGAGCTTAGCACACCTGACCTCAGGGCCTGGATATGTGAGTGCCTGTATGCCTGTATGGTGTGTGTGTGTGTGTGTGTGTGTGTGTGTGTGTGTGTCTGCATGTTTGCCTGTTCACATGCCTCAGTTTCACCAATATCTCCTTAGCCATTTAAAGTAGTGAACAAAGATGTGTCTGAGTTGCAACTTAAACACTAGCCCCACCCACCCACTCTCCCCAGGCGGTGGACCTCCCCTCGGAGTTCATCCATCTTTACATCACCAACTGCATCCAGACCTGCCACAGCACAAAGGACAAGTTCATGAAGAGCCGACTAGTCAGACTGGTCAGTACTCCTGGTAGAGCGCAGACCTCCTCGTCCCAGTGGGCGTGTAGTTTGTCCTGGGTTAGTCTAGTGATACAGACCCCACCCATCTGTTGGCCATTTATTCTGTTCCGTCTGCGTATAATGTCACGGTTATCAATGGCCGGAGGACGGGTGGGGTCGGGTTCACGAGGCTAAGGTCTTTTTTGTGCAAGCCCTATGGTACACAACCGTGCGGTGATGTGCTTCCCTTATCACCATTCACAGGTGTGTGTATTTCTACAGTCTCTTATACGGAACAAGATTATCAGAGTAGAGGTGAACAATTAATTAAGGAAGTCTGTCTTTGTGCATGTGTACATGTGGGTGCATGTGGATATGTATGATGCTACTCAATTTCTGGCTGGAAAAGCCATCATCAGGTTTGCAAGCATGTGTACATGCATGTACATAGGAAGGTAGGTGTACACACTTGCAGTGTACACTGGACCATCTCAGCCAGTGGGCTTGTAGTGCAGTAAGTAAATTCATTGCCTCATCACATGATCAATCTTATATAGGCAGCCACAGCCACTTGAACAGGAAGTCACATGACACCTACTAGGAATTTATACAGTTTTGCTGAGTTTGCTTGTTGCAGGTTGCTTGTCCCATAGCAGAAAAGTGATAATCCAAACTGACCAATCAAATGCAAGCTATTCCGAAACATTCACCGAGTACAGCAAATTTGATTGGTCAGTTTGCTTCTTCGTTTTTCCGCAATGGGACAAACGGCCTGAAATCGACTGTAGCCAACTACAAGAAATGCTTAGAGTTTACAGAAGAACTCCAGACAAGTGCCCACTTGGGTGGCGGGCACCCAACCATGCAATTCTCATTGCTTTCCTTCTACTTCCTATCCTGGTTCCACGTATAATAAATATTGCAATCCTTTAAATTCACTGTCTCACTTTGAAACACTGTGGCCTGACTGTGCTTCACACCTCACATGTGTTTGTTGTCTGCAGGACCACTCTGTTGAGATACAGCAGTTCTGTCTGGAGTTCTCCCAGATCAGAGAGGCCACTGCTCTTTACAAACTGCTCAAGAATCTTGAGAACCCTGACGCAGCTGCAAAGGCATGAGCAGTGGTTGTACTAAGTTGTATGTTTTCATTTCATATGTACTTGCAATGGCAGTGCATAGGCATGGTGTTGTTTTACACGCTCATCGGGTGAGTTGTAGCCTCGCTTTGGCACACCTTTTCCAATCCTATGCCAGCCCATGCTGAGATTGGCCTCCACTGGTATGTGTGTGTTTTGGAATTTTGTGGACAAAGCCTGCATGCAGATAATGTTCTACTCACACAGTATGGACTCATCCACTTCTGAATGTACCCCGGCCTACCTTGTTAGAAGTAAGAAAGGCTGAATGTCAAAGAAGACATACTCAATTGATCCATGCATGGTCCAGCCACTTACACCTCCCCATCACCCTCATCATCACTGACATGCATGTGTGGCAACTGATGCACTGCCTGTCAGTTGGAACGCTCTGTCGCTTTATGCATGCTACAAACAGGGTCGTAACACTTATATACTGTATCATGGGGTTTAAAACGTCAAATACAGTAGACTCGGGTTTAATACGTCGAATAATCAACCTCAGTTTGCTGAGCTGGCCGATTGATTTGGGCGTGGTCACATCATGGCAGCAGAGCTAAACGCGTTCTTTGCAGGTCTCGTTATTTCGTCTTTTGTTTGTCCCCTGATGGGCAACCTTGGTAAGTCTTGCAGAAACGTGCAGGAGGGTTACTGGGGAGTCATGGAGAAGCAATGACCTCCGTAATGCACGTCTTCTCAATAACTACAGGCGTTGACATTTCTCCAGCCTTTGGAAGCTTAAGCGGCGCCACAGTCCTCACGCTGAGCGGCAGTGCCGACGTCGACGGAGTGGACTCGCCAGACCTGTCGTCCGTAGCAGTGGACATTGGTGGTATTCCGTGCGACATCGACACGTACGCACGCACGTGGCTGGGCTGCAGCCCGAGTTATCTGTTACCTTGTTCATCACCGGCCGGCCCCTTACACCCGGTCGGTACCTTTAATTCTTCCTCCTCATGCTGCAGGTCGCGTGCTGTTAGCAACAGCTCACTTTCATGCGTCACCAGATCGTACCCCAGTGCTCAGGAGGGGCTGGATTCGCCTCCTCTGATAGTGACTGTGACTCTGAACAACACTCATTACAAGCTAAACAGGACCTTTATGTATTCTTGGGACAGCACACCACAAGTGAGTGCGCAGTCCATGACCAACCAAAGCATGTGCCCTGTGGAGAAGGTCATAAGTAAAGCAGCTGAAGCTACCAGCTGTAATTAATATGGAGTTGGAAATGCACCATCCGTAGCCAGTCCGAAGCTAGTCCTTCACTTTGTCTGTTTTAGTCGGCACTCACTCGTGCATCAATAATTAATTTTGCTTGTGCCCCTCTGCTTCAGATCCACTACCTGGATCCCTCATCCATCCCAGTCGGTCACATGCTTGGATTCACTGGGATGAACTTGCCCACAGACCCAGGAGACATCGAAGCAGTGTTCATTGGAGAACACCCCTGTGACCTCATCAATCCCACTAGTAACGCGCCATATCCAACCTACACAAGAGAGCACACCGACCCTTTCCTCTGGATGCAGTGTCTCCCGCGGCAGGTGCCTCCTGGTGTGTACAATGTGAGCGTGGTGGTGGGGAACGGTGTGGGACGGGCATGGAGACACAGCAACTCCAAGTACTACGGACCGGGTGGGCAGCTCATCATGCTGGAGGTGTACCCAGGTGAGGGGAGCACCTGCACTGCTCCCTGTACACTGCTGCTCCCTGTACACTGCTCCCTGTACACTGCTCCCTGTACACTGCTGCTCCCTGTACACTGCTCCCTGTACACTGCTGCTCCCTGTACATTGCTCCCTGTACACTGCTCCCTGTACACTGCTCCCTGTACACTGCTCCCTGTACACTGCTCCCTGTACACTGCTCCCTGTACATTGCTCCCTGTACACTGCTCCCTGTACACTGCTCCATGTACACTGCTCCTTGTACACTGCTCCATGTACACTGCTCCCTGTACATTGCTCCCTGTACACTGCTCCCTGTACACTGCTCCCTGTACACTGCTCCCTGTACACTGCTCCTTGTACACTGCTCCCTGTACACTGCTCCCTGTACACTGCTCCCCGTACACTGCTCCCCGTACACTGCTCCCTGTACACTGCTCCCTGTACACTGCTCCCTGTACATTGCTCCCTGTACACTGCTCCCTGTACACTGCTCCATGTACACTGCTCCTTGTACACTGCTCCATGTACACTGCTCCCTGTACATTGCTCCCTGTACATTGCTCCATGTACACTGCTCCTTGTACACTGCTCCCTGTACACTGCTCCCTGTACACTGCTCCATGTACACTGCTCCTTGTACACTGCTCCCTGTACACTGCTCCCTGTACATTGCTCCCTGTACACTGCTCCCTGTACATTGCTCCATGTACATTGCTCCATGTACACTGCTCCTTGTACACTGCTCCCTGTACACTGCTCCCTGTACATTGCTCCCTGTACACTGCTCCCTGTACATTGCTCCATGTACACTGCTCCCTGTATGCATATGCAGCCAGGGTTATGTTATGTTGAAATTATTACTTGGGTCTCTTCTGTCAGACATTCAATCTGTGCAGCCATCTTCCAGTCACCCTCTTGGCGGAGAACTGGTTACTATCACTGGATCAGGCTTTGGTTTGAGTTGTGGTATGTCAGTGGACATTGATGGTGTTCCCTGTGAGGTTATCCGCTCGAGCTTCAATGAAGTCAAGTGTGTGACAGGTGCAGCCCCAGAGGGCCATGCTGCAGTGTCAGAAGATGGGACTTACCCCACTGTGCAGGAGGGCTACAGGTTTAAGGGTGAGGTGCACTTCACAGTACTTGTCA